>OY755246.1:44703429-44818967 GCA_963576725.1 Azorinus chamasolen | reverse complement strand
CAAAAACACTTCAATTTTGTCAGACTTTCACACACAAATTGAATTCACTTATCCCGTGTCCGCTAAAATGTGGAACCCTGACTGTCAGGATATTTATCACGGAAATGTGCCATCTCCTCCCTTCTGACAAAGAAACAACCCACCTTTTTTGCTGGTGAATTCTTTTTTACATTGTGCAAAACACAGTATGCGAAAAGTTTTCCAGAAACCTAGTCGCATCTTCTGTATCCATGAATCTTACGAATTTGGAATTTGTCAGCGAATCTGCCATGGTGACAATTTATGTAATCCTTTGCATATAAATAAGTTATAAACGAGTCTTAAATAAAGCACAGTTTAGATTCTCAGTCGTGTAATAATGTAAGCTCGCTTGGCAACAGTTGGAATGAGAAATGAATAGTCACTTCTGACAAGCAGATTGTTCTAAGCTGTGATTCTCCAAGCATAAGCTGCGGTTCTCCAAGCAATAAGCTGTGGTTCTCCAAGCATAAGGTGTGGCCCTCTAAGTATAAGGTGTGGTTCTCAGAGCATAAGATGTGGTTCTCCAAGCATAAGCTGTTCTCCAAGCACAAGCTGTGGTTCTCCAAGCATACAATACATGTAGTTTCTCTCATCAATTACATTGACACTAGATCCTGTATCAACTGTTGTTAACCCCCTCCCTTCAATTAAACGTTTTCATGCCTTTGAAAACAAAGCAGACCCAGATCAGACGGTTCCTATAGGATCCGTCTGATCAGGGTCTGCTCTCTTTGCTTATGAAATTATACTAGACCTGGCTCTACAGTGTCTAAACATTCTACCAATACTTTAACCCATTACTTCATATGCTATTTTTAGATACCTCTTTGAATAAATCTACCGAAAAGGAGCATTAACTAGAGGAACGATTTTTTTTAGAATTTTGTATTTTGAAACCATTGTGATAAATAGAGCATTTGCTCCTATATAAGCAAATGCTCTATTTATCACAATGGTTTCACAAAGTTACTTTTACAGAGTCGTCAAAAGTCGTCAATATGAGGGAATGGGTTAAATTCCTATGCCATCATTGAAATCAGCATATAAATTCTCACGATGTCATTATTTCTTGCATGAATATTTAAACACCGAAATGGTTAATTTTGAGGGTCGTGTTCTCGGCGATGCTGTTCGCTGAATTAGTATTCTGAATAGGACTGTACAGATTGAGCCCATTTGTTACTTTCCCCAACCAGGGCGCTTAGATAAGCAGTGTGACGACATGGCTCATTCGCAAAATTGCCCGTTTCCCTGGACATGCAGCATTCATAGCCCACACGCTGTAGCATTGTCACGTGATCTGCTTTCCGCTTTCGGTCAAAATTTGCATAGAGCTGTCTGTTGCCCCTTCCAGGTAGTGTATGCCAGGGTCTCCTGATGATGCCTCGACACCTTGAAACTGCTTGAATCTTGTCGGCAATTCCCACCGCACTATCCTGTTACTCTGACTGTTCAAGCATTCGTTCTAGCGTCAAGATGTTTGAAAAATGTTTGTCAGTTTTATAACCATTTCCTTCATATAAACGTGTATTCACGCATTTGCAAACAGAGTAGACCCAGATCAGACGGCTCCTATAGATGTCGTCTGACCAGGGTCTGCTCTGTTTGCTAATGGAATATGATAGATATGTTTCTTTAGCTTCTAAAATAGCTGCAATATTCCACCTTCCATGTTTAATTGTAACTATTTTGTCCATGGATATTCAGTAGGTATTGAACTTTAGAATAAATATAGAACAAGGAAAGGGTTAAGGCACAATGGTACATCTGAATTGAATCACTTTTTGAAGAATTTCATTGTCGTCGCTCTAAATTCAATGAGAACCCCCACCAACCGAGTGGTCTTTTTGTTTGCCAGATCTGAAGCTGTACAATTCCACTTTGATTGTTTTTTGGAGCAAAATACATAAATGTAGCCTGTTAACACAGTGTCCTTTCGTCATAGCTAACGGCTCAGTGTCCTTTTATATCATAAACCTTTAACCTGGGCTGTGCACTAGAAGGGCTCCCCTCTGGTTAATTTTCATTCCTACAAAAAGTATACGTTTTCTATGCGTCCGAACCATTTCCCCTAAATAGTTCCTGCGATAGCCCTGTTGGCCTCCAACTCAAAAGACGGAAGATTAGACAGATCTTTCACTGGTCACTTTTTTATCCATCTATAAAGATGTATGTATTGGGACATATCTCATACGGCACATTATAATTTAGTCCTGTTTCACCTCGTCACAATATACTATATCCCCATACTTTGTACTAGACCTGGATCTAAAACTAATGCAGTTTGTCGGACTAACAAAATCCCGGGACCGTGTATATATATAGATGTATCGTATTACAACTATCTACATGTATGTCTAATTGTTTTAGGTCTCACACAATTATTAACGATGATCACACCAGTAATTGGTTAGTTTTATTCTTCAACCATTAGCCCATAAATGCGCCTTTAGACTATGCCTTTGCAAACAGAAGTAGACCCAGATCAGACGGATTCTGTAGGAACCTTCTGATCAGGCGCTGCTCTGTTTGCTTATAAAATAACATAGATACGATTCGCCAGTTTCTGTTGTGTAATCAATATTCATGATGTCTTCCATGAAGATAAATGGAGTAAAGAGTTAGATAACAGTCTTAAATACAATATGGGGAGACCTTAATGCAATTTCTTATATGGGCATTTCGTTAATTCAGGTTTTATGGTCAAAGGGAGATAAATCGTACTTTACTATAGAGAACGAGTTGTAAGAGTTGCTTCCCTTGGACCATAACAGGTAAATGGAATCTTGCAAGTCTTAGGGTTGAAATTATTATTATTTATTATTATTATTTTATTATTATTATTATTATTATTATTATTATTATTATTATTATTATTATTATTTATTTATTTATCTATTTATTTATTTATTTATTTATTTATTTATTTATTTATTTATTTATTTATTATTTATTTATTTATTTATTTATTATTATTATTATTATTATTATTATTATTATTATTATTATTATTATTATTATTATTGTTATTATTATTAAAATTATTATCAGCAACAGCATCATCATTACTATAGCTGTCATCATCATCATCATCATCATCATCATCATCATCATCATCATCATCATCATCATCGTCGTCGTCGTCGTCGTCGTCGTCGTCGTCATCGTTATTATATATGTCCGAATATAATTTAAATAAAATGGAAATCTTACACAAGACATACGAACATAATATTTTCCTATGGTCGTTTTTGTTATCTTGATACAAGTACGTATGTATGTTTAATCATACTATCTAAGACATTGTGAATTCATACTGAACTTATTACACAGCACAACGCCAAACGATTTGTTCAGTTTGGTTAATATTAATTCCATTTAGTGTTGAAATTCGTATCAAGCGAGACAACTAGAACAAGAACAATGGGAGGCTATCCGTGCCGGACGAAATTCTGCGAAAAAAGTTTGTCGATAGAACAATAGCAAGGAAGGTAAGATTTTTCCACGGATGAGTGACTGATAACAAAAGCAAGGGAGATAATAGTTTACACTGTATTTACGTTAGATAATCTATACCACTGTAGATACAATTTCAGCACGTGCAGAGGTAAATAGAGTACATGTAGACCCAGATCATACAGCTCCTGTAGGAACCGTCTGATCTGGGTCTGCACTGTTTGCCCATGAAATAACAGACCTGATTCTACAGTTTCTGCCATGGTTAAACATTCTATGTTCCTATGTCATCTGAATAATATTCATGATGTCGTTGACTAGGTCATGTATTTCAGTAGGATTGTATGATCATGTATTTCAGTAGGATTGTATGATCATGTATTTCAGTAGGATTGTATGATGACGTTGTTCAGTATGATTGTATGATCATGTATTTCAGTATGATTGTATGATCATGTATTTCAAATTTTTTAATGCTTTTTGTCTGTTTTCGGTTTTATTAGAATGTACAGCTGAGTTGGCAGTAATTCATGTACATGTACACAAGTTGGAAGAAAATTAATTAATAGACCTAGGTGCAGACATATTCCAGTATTTCTTTCTTTAACATTGCTGAGCAACAACGTATTCATTTGTTTTAATGCAATAACTCCAACCAAATGCTTATTTTTATTTCATTACTCCTATTATTCATACTCTTAATCGACCAGTATATACAATTTGGATTGCCCAAACAAGGAAACTTTCCTTTCTTCAACGTTACAGAAATGAGCCAAAACGTTCGTGATTCCATATAGTCGCCTCGTGTGCCAATCAATCTGCTGATATAGCTCATTAGAATAGACAGGTATGAATTCCGGGATCCCGACTGCCATTCCATTGTTATTACATGTATACAAAAGAAATAGTTCAGGGCCCGTTTTACCAAAGAAAGTACGACCTCTATATACTATTATATAAATATTATATATCATACAGTATATGATTAAGGCTATGAGTTAGACATTTATATACCAAGTTTATCCTCTATTTAGAATAGTGTATTTAGTTTAATTCATATTAGCATATACAGTAAAACATCTCTGTAACGACCACTAAATTGTGTAAATTAGTTGGTATTTAGAGCAGGTGGTTGCTTAAAGCAAGGTGAAAGTAAAACAGAACACTCCTATAGGAGCGTTCTGCTTTACTTTCACCTTGCTTTAAGCAGCCACATGCCTTTAACACAAACTACTTGGTGTAGTTTAGTGGTCGTTATAGAGAGTTTTTTCTGTATAACTTATAATGGGCTAATATCAATAACCGTACACTCTGAAAATACCAGCTGTATGTATGATGCTGAGAAAAGGCAGTGAAATACACACGAGTGGAATGTTTTGTTTATCTTCTTAATTATGTTGACCATTCTTGTATCAAATTTAAGGTGAGCCAGAGAAAAAAGGCCAAGCTGAAAATTACAATCCAGTTCAAAACGTGTTTGCCATAGGATCTAGTCGTGTGTTGTTTTACACTCTCAAGTACAAATAAACAAATGCATAACGTGTAGATCCAATTTTTTGTTGATGTTACAAAGATAATAACATAATTTAAAGGTCATTTGATCCTGGAATTTATTATTCATCATTTACATTGTTTATGAAATGTTTTTAACTTGTTTAAGATTATATTTAACTTGGTGAAGGATTTTGTATACCATACTGATGTGAGACCTATTATGTATGTATATGTATACTGCACCCCTGGGAATTATAATTGATTCTATATCCGGTTCTAGGCTAGGAATTAACCCATTCCCTCATATTGACGACTCTGTAAAAGTAACTTTGGGAAACCATTGTGATAAATAGAGCATTTGCTCCTATAGGAGCAAATGCTCTATTTATCACTGGTTTCAAACTACAAAATTCTGAAAAAAAATCCTTTTCTCTAGTTAATGCTCCTTTTCGGTAGATTTATACAAAGAGGTTGGATCTAAAAATAGCCTATGAGGGAATGGGTTAAACAATGAACATCACCTATGTCTTTGTCTTATACAAATCGCCAGAATATATATACAAGGATATAGCAATGTATGTACAATTTATGCCTAATAAAATATTCTGTATATTCTGTATATAAATAAATGGTCTAATTAAGTCATTAGTTCATGAAGTAAAGGCTGGCGTGACCATGATAGTAAAACACGCCTCCTTTAAGTCTCAACCACACAAATACATGAAAAGGGCCACAGGACACAAGGGCCGCAGTATTTTTTCATCTGCAACAATTGTTGTCTGCTTTAATTCCTAAAATAAACTTTGTCTCATTTCATTTAGAAAATATGGTCGAAGTGACAAACAGTTTGGATTCTGATCAGACGCCGCATTATGCAACGCCCCATCAGGGTCCAAACTGACTGAATAGGTAATCACGGGTTCGCCGCTAGCGTGCAAGGAGTTAATATTAATATTGATATTTGCTAAACAAACATTGTCTCTGATATTCATTTAATAAATACCACAAAACGGTACTTGGCGCCAAAATTAGACAGGTGGGTATGTCGCGTGCCTTCAATTAGAACAGATGGTATTGCTAACGGTGAACTTCATTGTTAACTCCCAGTAACTGTCGTCTAAAGAAAGTGTCGTCTGCTTCGCCTGTCGTTTCTCTTTTCAACGAAGAGAAGAATATAATAGTTTGAATCTTGATGAGGTGTCATGTCGCTTGGTTTTATTCAGATTCACTGGAGACAGTTTGCAAAGATCCTCATGTATCCGCCACTAACATGATACAGTGAAGTCTCTCGCTAATACGACCACTCAAAAGACGTATAATTCTGAATTTTTAAAAACAGGTGATTACTTAATACAGAACAAAAGCAATGCAGACAGTTTTTGCCGTACTTTAAGTCATTCCCTCCTAGTGACGCATTTTGGCGCCTCTGTAAAAGTCGCATTTTGAAACCAATGTGATAAATAGAGCATTTGCTCCAAATGCTCTATTTATCACAATAGTTCCAAAACTACACAATTCTAAAATTCTTCTTTTCTATAGTTAATGTTCCTTTTCGGTAGATTAATTCAAAGAGGTTGTATCTTAAAATATTCTAGAAGGCAATGAGTTAAGTAACCACCTGCGTTTACAGCTAATTAATTATATGGTCCCATTAGCGGAGACTACTGGCCTCGACGTTATAAAAACCTTTGCTTGAGGCTGAGATCTTTCTCAAGCATGGGCGTTGGGATGGGGGATTATGCTAAAGACGTGTGACTCGTTATCTATTTTGATCCTGATTGTTACACAAGTATGTATTTACGTCTCTTTAGCTTGGTCTTAACCCAACATCGTTGAACAAATCTACCGAAAAGGAGCATTTACTAGAGAAAAGGATCTTTCAGAATTGTGTAGTTTTGAAACCATTGTGATAAATAGAGCATTTGCTCATACTGAGCAAATGCTCTATTTATCACAATGGTTTAAACAAAATACTTTTACAGACGCATCAAAAGGCGACAGTAGGAGGGAATGAATTAATCTCTTACATTCGCACCAGTTTTATTTCTCATCCATGTTGCTCTGTTCTATAGTCTTTTAAAACTACCTTTCTTTCGGACAGAGAAAACTTCGTAACATAACGTGTGTGTAAAAACAATGACGAATGTTTCAATATTATAATTTAAATTTCTTTATTGTAAAAGACAGAATTCAAGAACGTTGCCCATTACAAGTAGATACACGTGTTTTATCCATGACAGTAACACACAATTATTAACTTAATATTTGTTTCGATACAACTATAGTAAAATATTGCACAAATTTTGGACGGCAAAACATATAGATTGCAATTAGTCCTTGAAATGACAGTAAAGTCTCGCAAATGCCAACAAGTAATCTATTACCCTTTCGCTGCCAAACTTACTCTGTCGTCTGCTAACTTTGTCGTCTGCTACAAATTTTCATTTTTTTTATTTTCTTCATTTTTATTTCAAAAACATAGTACCAGTAACAAACAGTTTGGATCCTGATGAGACGCCGAGTTACTCGGCGTCTCATCTGAATCCAAACTGTTTGCATAGGTAATCACAGATCCGGCATTGGCAGCGAAAGGGTTAACATGAAAGTCTGTAAAAACAGGCGGTAGCAACAGTACTATAGGAGCTTTCTGCATAACATTTATCTTGCATGAAGCTACTCAGACATTCAGAATTATACCTCTTTTGATAGGTTGTATTAGCGAGACCTTCCTGTATATTCACTTGCATTTAATCATTTACTCCATGAATATTCATGTAAAAATTATGTTTGTATGACTAGTAATTAGCTTAATATTTATAATCGCATATAACGAGAAAAGTCCCGGGACCAGTAAACTTGTAATACGATATCCATATATTTTCATAAGCAAACAGAGTAGACCCTGATCAGCCGTCTGATCTGGGTCTACTCTGTTTGCAGAGACGTTAAAGGTGTATCTATGGAGTAAAGGATTAACAGATTTCCTATGAAACAAAAATGACACACAAGATCCGAGGCAAAACAAGACACGAAATAATGGCACCGGAGAAGTTCGTTCCTGGAGTTAAACTGTTATTGATCATTAACCTGACTGTGTTTTACAAACTGCTTGGGCCCAGATGAGACGCCGAGTAACTCGGCATTTAATCAGGATCCAAAAGATTTGACACTCGATCAGTTTTAACGAATCAAAATGAAATACATATACAGTAAAACCTCTCTATAACGGCCACTAAATACATCAAGTATTTTGTGTTAAAGGCAGAAGGTTGCTTAAAGCAAGGTGAAAGTAAAACAGAACGCTCCTATAGGAGCGTTCTGTTTTATTTTCACCTTGCTTTAATCAGCCACCTGCCCTAATATACATGTACCAACTAATTAACACAATTCAGTGGCCGTCATAGAGAGGTTTTACTGTACTTAAAATATATGTTATATATGTCTGATTCTAAAGTTTCCGCCAAGGCAAAAAATTCCTATATGCAGATGCCATTTTAAAAATAATCTAATTATTCGTGATAATTTCTATCATGAATATTCTACAGGTAAAGATTTAAGTCACAAAGACATTTGTAAGCATTCTTTGTATGAGACAATATCTCCCTCTTAACAGATAGCATTTCATTATAATATGTACAGAACTAGAAACTCATACTGAATACATGTACAGTAAAAACCTCCCTTTAACTAACACTTGATGAATAAACGTGAGTTCAGCCCTTACAACCTGAATTTTCAAATAGACTATTTCAAAATTCAAACAGGTTAAGCTAGCAGTGGATATTCGGGGATTTGCTTTAACTCTTTCGGCGCCAATGTCGCCTGTTGGCACCATTGAAAACAGTGCAGTCCCAGGCCAGATGCCGCCTTTTCAAGGCGGCATCTGACCTGGGACTTCACTGTTTTCTGTATTATTTTAGCCCAAGCATACAGGTTTTTAGAAACAAATGTTTTACTAATATACCTTTATTATTTAGTTTAGTTGCAGACGACACTTTTAAATTTGGCGCCAAAAGAGTTAAAAGATTTTAGTGTAACACGACAAACAGTACGCATCCTGATGAGAAGATTCCTATATGAGCCCTCTCATCTGAGTCTACACTGTTTGTAAAGGGCTTTAGTGATTCGTTTCCAGCTGTACACATACTGTATTCTATACTATATACACATATACTATATACACACATACATATACAATATACACACCTACATATACTATATACACACATATACTATATACATATACTACATACACATATACTATATACATAATATATACATACTTGAATATTGTTACAGTGTATGATAATAAACAATTCGTGTACAATACAGTAAACCCTTGCTGATCGGTACTTTTGGAAAACTCTTCAGGAAGGTGTGTGCTTAATGCAAGGTGAAAATTACACAGAAAGCTTTCTGCATGACTTTCACGGTTCGTGAAGTTCTCACTTGTCTTTACCCGTATTGTGCGGGAATCGAGTATATAAGTCATGTTTAAACAGTGTTAACCCAGAACAAAGGGCTCTTGATGAAACACTTTGATCAAGTTCTGCAATATTTTGTAATGAACATCATTTTCTTCAGTTATAATTTTAATACAATAGTTTGTTTAGTTGATGTTCAAGAAATGGAGGGGCCCGTGTTCATCATCCAGCAGGTTAAAGGTAACATGCCATTATTGCTACTTATTTTAGTGTTCAGCTTGGCGAGGTTTTACTGTATGTAGAATATATATAAATCTACTGTAATCGTATCTTCATTGGTTGTTATTTTATAACATTAACTACAGTAAACTCTCTCTCTAAACCGGATATTTAACCATTTGCTTATCCAATATTTATGTAAGAAATAATGACATCATCACTATTTATTAGCAGATTGTTTATACAGTAAAACCTCTCTATAACTACCACTAAATTGTGTTAATTAGTTGGTATATTAGGGCAGGTGGCTGCTTAAAGCAAGGTGAAAGTAAAACAGAACGCTCCTATAGGAGCGTTCTGTTTTACTTTCACCTTGCTTTAAGCAACCACCTGCCTTTAACATAAGATAATTGATGTAATTTAGTGGCCGTTATAGAGAGGTTTTACTGTAATATAAAATGTCAATGGATTTGTATATATCATGTCATAAGCAAAGACAGCAGATGCTGATCAGACGTCTCCTACAGGTCTACTCTGTTTGCAAAGACGTAGAAAGGCGCATTTATGGAGTAACGGGTTAAAGACAACCATTTATACTAAAGTTTAACGTTCGGAATAGGGAGATGTTTCTGTATTTGTGTTAACCCTTCTCTTGCTGAATTTTAAAATACATTTCTCCTTCTTTACCCATGCCCTGTTGTATAATTACATATATCTTCACTGTGTACAAGTATTTCGCTGTGCAATCACTGCTCTGGAGTGCACTGGTTGACGTGAATAGCAAGCGAAGGGTTAATAATATAGCACTCTGTCAGCAAAGGTGTCTTCCTCCCGTGTTCTGTACGGAATTAGACAGATCACATAAAGCTTGAATCATTGTGTTTCATGATAATGTTATCCGGGTCGACCTCGACATTGCTTCCTTCATTCCCCAGGGCCCGGGTGACTGGAGACTAAGACCGTCTTGTCTGTTACTATAGAATATTCATTTGATTTTGCACGTATCCCTCCTACAAGTGCGCGGAGCTCTGAAAAGAAAAGAATAAGTATGAGTATATTTTCAACAACTTCTCATATTGTCAGCATGATAGGGGCTAATAAAATTTCAGGCATGACTTTACCCAGTGTTTTACTAGGAAGGCGATTTCCATTATCCGAGATTTCAAGTCAGTAAATCAACATAACCCTTATCCCGACCGCACTTGCATCTTTAACCCATTCCCTCATATTGACGCCTTTTGACGCCTCTGCAAAAGTCACCTGTTGAAACCATTGTGATAAATAGAGCATTTGCTCCTATAGGAGCAAATGCTCTATTTATCACGATGGTTTCAAACTACATACATGTAATTCTAAAAAATTTCCTTTTCTCTAGTTAATGCTCTTTTTCGGTAGATTTATTCAAAGTGGTTGGATCTTAAAATAGCCTATGAGGTAATGGGTTAACAACCTGGGTTCTGACGAGACGTATGGGTGTGTCATCAGGATCCAAGCTGTTTGACACTCAGTTCAAAACTGTTTGTAAATACGTTTTACGTCACGGGTCGCAGCAGATTGGTCTCGAACAGTAAAAAGAAAAGTGAAACCCTAAAACGCTTAGTACGATAAACATTGTGTCGTGTGCCTCGATTCCTACAAGGGTGAGCATATTTCCAATTTTGGAGTGTGGTGCGCATCTCAGCGTACCATCGGGGTCTAAACTGTTTGTAAGATTTGGTTGAAGAGAAATGTATACATTGATACATGCAGCAAATGATAAATATATTGGACGGTGAAAGGTTTTTAAATGGTACCAGGTACATAAGGACTCTTCCAGAGCGACTTCTTAATGAAGAGAGAGAGAGGGGGGAGAGGGAGAGAGAGTGAGAGAGAGAGAGAGTCAGACAGACAGACAGACAGACAGATGGGGGAGAGAGACAGTGTGACAGATACAAAGACAGAGATAGAGAGAGGAGAGAGAGCATGGGAAACGGTCGGGCGGACAGTCAGTCAGACAGGAGAGTCCTCATAGAATATCAAATACATGTACATCAGCTACAACAGACATTTGCTTACCTTTCTCGGGATCGTTAATCTCGACGCAATCTGTATGTCTTTTTCTGTACATCACTAACGCAACCAGAGCTAATACAACCAACAAACTAGTTAGCAAGAGAAGCACCAGTAACAGCACGAACATCAACGAGTCCTTCTCGTGCATGGCGGTCTCTAACTTCTGCACGTGATTTCCCAAAGAGAATGTGTTTTCATTTCCAGATGGATCACGTGATAGCTTTTGGAAAAAATCGGATAGTTCGAACAGTGGTCCACACTCAGTGTCTCGGTCTTTCTGACAGCCTCGACGTATAACCTGGTTGTCAGGACAACGTGTTGAGCACGTGACGCACGTGTTAAGTTTTGTGTCCAAATATTGCCCCTTGCTGCAGATGTCTTTACTGAGACAGAGTCCGAACACTGAGCCCCAAGTTAAAATATGGAAGATGTAGTTTCTCATCGCTGATATATGTTGCGGGTATCTGTAATGTAATGATATAAAGCGTATGTATATGTTGAAGAAATAAAGACACCGGGTTGTGAATTAATTATTCCATCCATTTACCTCATGTATATTCATGTAAAAATGATGACATCATGAATAGTTATTACAATGTTTTCATTACAGCATACTATAGTAAAACCTCTCTATAGCGGCCACTAAATTGTGTTAATTAGTTGGTATTTAGGGCAGGTGACTGCTTAAAGCAAGGTGAAAGAAAAACAGAACGCTCCTATAGGAGCGTTCTGTTTTACTTTCACCTTGCTTTAAGCAGCCACCTGCCTTTAACACAAACTACTTGATGTAATTTAGTGGCCGTTATAGAGAGGTTTTACTGTATATAAATTCAAAATGTTTTGTCTATGATAGATATAACTCCATAAGCGAAGAGAGCAGACCCTGATCAGACAGCTCCTAAAGGAGCCGTCTGGTCTGGATCTGTTCTGTTTTGCAAAGACGCGACAATGTGCCTCTATCGGGAAAAGGCGTTAATACAGAACAGAACAGAACAATATTTTTTTAAGTCTTTAATACAGAATAAAAGTAATTTAGACAACTCCTTCAGGAACTTTCTACATTACTTTCGCTCTATATTCCACAGTCGCTTGTCTAAAAGATCGAACGTTGAACAGTCATTGTAGAAAGGTCTTACTGTCGTTAAATATCGCTAACTATAACAATAATTACACCAAAGACGTGTAGCTGATGTTTCACTATATGTGTCTGGTCTGCTCTGTTTGCTCATGGAATATGATCGATATGTTTCTTAAGTTTCTAAAATGGCTACAATGTTCCACTTTCCATATTTCATTATACCAATTTTGTCCATGAATATTCAGTGGGTATAAATACAGAATAGGGAAAGGGTTAAAATAAATGTTAACATGAAGTGATCGTGATACTCATTCATATTTCCTCCTTTCTGTGCATTTTCTAATGCGTCGATAAATGTAACACCGATAGATTAACATAACTTTTCTTATCGGGGACTTTAAAGTCCTTGAATTCGGAACGTATTTATACATACATGTATATATACGTATATAAAAGTTAGCGATAAAAGAAACAAGAATAAGAGTTTAACACTTCAAAAGAAGAAACATTACCTGGGAATTCAAGAAAAGGTCCTCACAATAATCAATATCTAGTCACCAGCACAATTTCAGAATGAAAATATCACAAAAATCCTCTTTCTTTTAAACCCTGTCTATTGACTTTAAAGTGGGGACAAATTTCGACATGTTTTCAGTGCGATTCATTGATAGCACCACAAGCCAATCAGAACGCGTTATCAGAGAGGTCAGGGGGCGAGTTCTTTGTGTATTGGCAATCGAGTACGGGCTTGATCGAATGGGTTTAAGCGATAAACTGACGGGTGTGGGGTCCGTTATTGATTTGTAAAAACATGCAGGGGCAGGCGGCCCCTTTTACGCATACCTTAACCCTTTTCATGCTAAGCGTGTATTGACCTGTACTTGCAAGCAGATTGGATCCAGATGAGATGCCGAGTAACTCGGTGTCTTGTCATAATGCAAGCTGTTAGACACTCGGTCAATAGTTTCTCAGCCAACTGAATAAAGTTTTAAAACTTATTACAAAGAAAATTTCAACTCACACTTTTTTATAGCACGAGAAAGGTTTATGTTCAATAATAAATATAATCATTGTTCTAACTGCACGTTAACATTAACTATTAGCGCTTTAACTCTTTCGCTGCCAAATTATGTCGTCTGCTAACTTTGTCGTCTGCTACAATTTTCATTTTTTAATTTTCTTCATTTTTTTCTTCAAATCCATAGTCACAGTAACAAACAGTTTGGATCCTGATGAGACGCCGAGTTACTCGGCGTCTCATCTGGATCCAAACTGTTTGTATATGTAATCACAGGTGCGACACAGGCAGCGAAGGAGTCATTGTCGTCTGTTGAAAATGTCGGCTGCTTTAAGTTTAGCGACGAACCCATGATTGCATGTGCAAACAATTTGGATATACATGTTTTTGAAATGAAGGGACACTTTTAGATTCGCAGCAGACGTGACAACATTTACAATGTGTCCTTTAATCAGCATTTAAAGTGTTACGCTTTGCGTTCTTGATATATTTGTCTGCTGCATTTCAGGGAAACCAATGCCATTTGATTTGATAGGAAGTGCATTGCATAGCTCTTTATTCAATGAATATTGTGTAGTAAAATACGACACCATGAATATTAATTACAGTAAAACCTCTCTATAAAGGCCACTAAATTACATCAATTACTTTATGTTAAAGGCAGGTGGTTGCTTAAAGCAAGGTGAAAGTAAAACAGAACGCTCCTATAGGAGCGTTCTGTTTTACTTTCACCTTGCTTTAAGCAGCCACCTGCCCTAATATACCAACTAATTAACACAATTTAGTGGTCGTTATAGAGAGTTTTTACCGTAGATTATTTTCCATAATGGCAAGTAAATACAGGCTAGTATGGCACATACAGAAACTGCTGAATTAGATCTACATTAGATCGTGAGCAAACAGAGTAGACCAAGATCAGACGGCGCCTGTAGGAGGCTATTAGGAGCCGGCTGATCTGGGTCTACTGTTTGCAAAGACGTATTTATGGAGTAAAGAGTCAAACAAAGGTGACAACAGTGCATACAATCTGTCTAACGTAAAGGAATCTATATAGGTTGACATTTCAAACATAGACTTAGTTCGAATGACAATGTTCTGAAAAAGATCCGAAATCGGTCCCTATGTTAAGAATACGAGTGAAAATAAGAATGAGCTTAAAAACGAAATCAGCGAGGCGCACACGAATAAAGCTGATAGGTATGTTTTCACTTAAATAAATACGCTCGCTGCTTAGGCTTAGCGTAAATCTTTACAAAACGTATTAGGAAAGGTGAAACCTGTTTAAAACCAAAAAAATGTATATGAACCAACATTGAGATTAAATGATATGTATTTCCATCCTTTGTTAGATATCAATTTGTAGTTTGTGAGAAGAATTTTGAAATGTTTTCTCGTCCGTTCCTACAGAAAGTGCCATTGTATTGAAAATGTTGTAATGAACAATATAATATACAGGAACATCCCTCTAAACCGGATGTTCAAATTACCACCAATACCGGTCTGTAAGACAGGTGGCAGCTTAAAGCAGGATGAACTCATGCAGAAAGCTCCTTTAGGAGCTTTCTGCATGAGTTTCATCCTGCATTAAGCAGCCACCTGCCTTTAAGTACCTAAATTCTTCTCTACTAAAATTCCGGTTTAGAGGGTTTTTTCAAAATTCTTGCCAGTATAACGAATATACCTTTATATCGAATACCGTTGTAACGAGTGTTCACTGTATAACCATCTCGTAGAATCCCTTCCAAAGCGACAACATATTGAACAGAAAGTGGTGTCTTCAAAAACAGATGGTTGCTTAATGAATAAATATGGATGCCTTTAAAATGAGGTGTTAGCTAACCCATTACCTCATAGGCTATTTTTTAGATCCAACCTCTTTGAATAAATCTACCGAAAAGGAGCATTCACTAGAGAAAAGGAAAAAAAATAGAATTTTGTAGTTTGAAACCATTGTGATAAATAATAATAATAATAATAATCTTTATTTCCTCCAATGTAGGAGAGCATATCAACACACATACATACATAAATAGACATGTACACAATGGCAAACGGTTACAATTAGACAAACACACATTGGACATTAAACACACAGCATTATAAACACTGACTATTCACGGTAAGAAATGATTCAGATCACAATTTCGATGACGACATCGATGATAGTCGTCATCATGTCGATCACAGACATGACCATGATCACGACGACGACAACATCGACGATAGTTAACAGCGAAGATTGTGGCAAAAAGACGAAAACTAAAGTGGAGAAAATTGTTTAATTTGGACGCCTTTTATTATGTCTCTGTCGAAACGAAACACAGAGAAATAATTGACGTGCCTGAGCTGTACAGAGCTCATTGACATTGTAACTACATGTACGCAACATATTGTACATAATAGAAACCTATATACCCGAGGTCTCAGCTATGTAATCCTTAACCATTTCTAGCCGAGTCCAACATATGAAAATATAAATACATACATACATACATGTACATGTATATACAAATCGATAGATAGTTGGTATGTCGACGCATTTACCATGTTTTGCTGTGAAAAAAACAAAACCAGCAACAACAATAGCTGAATATTGTACTATCTGACCATGATATATTTTAATAATACATTGATATGGCGATCGACATACTATGGTCATACCATGCTAATGTCCTTTGTTGGTATAATTCAAAATATTATGACAGAATAAGCCAACTATTCGCAGGCATACTGCATAATCTACGCCAAAGTACGGGAAGTGACGTAGGCCAGATAAAAGATGAACCAGTTGCCTGCGAGGGGGACATGCGATTAATTCCTGGAATATCTCTTCACCAAACTGATGATAAATACTATGCCATAAATTGATCCTTGCACTTAAGGTGTTTTCACAGTATAGTCCTAAATGAACAGCAATCTCGTCTGTTAACCTTTTGCAACGTTTGCACCGAGAAACATAAGGTTTGGCAAATAGTAGGCTGGTGAACCTAACAGCTGCACGTGAAAATTGTATGCAATTACGGTCAGATCTACTTATAAGCCAAAACTTGCATGGTTGAATAACTGTAAGAGACTGAATAAAGGAATAATCTTGAAGTATGCTATCCGAGGAGATCCTCGACTGAACAGAAGACATGTGTCTTGTCTTTATGTTAGTATCTATCAATGTCTTCCAAACAGACTTAGACGGGAACTCCCCCGTACGGAGGTAATGCTCTAGGATTTCAGATAGACCATACTTGCCGCAAATTCTATGTATATCAGGTATAAAACCTCTGATATGATTACATTGGTTAAAGTAATAGCAAATCCTATTGTTAAAACAATTCTTAACAATACTGTTGCTATCTAATCTGCATAACTGCCCTAAGAATACAAGTTTCTTCTTATCAATCTCTGCCTCAATAGGTAGCATACCTAAAGAAGTTAAAACAATATCTGTCCTGCTACATTTCGGCAAACCTTGGATCCATTTTAAACAAAATTTATGGGCTATTTCAAGCGTTAACAGTTCGTCCTTGCTTAAGTTCGACCACAGTTCACACCCATATAATGCCTTTGGGAGGACGATTGTCTCATATAGATGTTTCGCAGAGATAGGGTGGATACCATTTTCATATATGCCGCAGCTAACTATGCTAAAAAAGGTTTTTCTTATCTTACTTGAGCATTCTTTAACTGTCTGCGATAAATCTTCATTTTTATCAAACAAAACGCCTAAGTGCGTATACATATCAACTTCACTGACTCTGTCTTTGCCTAAATACCAAAGCCGCTCATTTACCATTCTGTACGAGGATTTCTCGTTCGTGACCATGACTGCTGATTTCTTTGCATTGTATGTATACCGAAAAGTACACCCATATTCGTAACATATGTTCATTAGTTCCTGTAGACCGGATTTCGACAAAGATAATAAAACCATATCGTCTGCTGAAGACGGACAGCTACAGTTGAGACCGTATACAGTTAATCCATAATATTTACATTCGCCCTGCAACGTCCTTATATAACCTTATTCTAAAAAGAAAGTTGCATTTTCCCATGAACGTTCATTTAAAAAAAAATCCGTTGAAATATAAGAAATACAATGGAATATAAATATAAGAAATAAATGACGTGCTCCCGGTGTTCATGAGATGCAACGCATAGCTTTACGAGCAAAGATTTACGTGAAGCCCTTCGGGCTTCACTAACTTTGCTCGTAAAGCTATGCGTTGCATAACCTCATGAACACCGGAAGCACGTCATTCATTTCTTAAATGACTGCGCGTCAACTTATTCATCAGATCGTTAATAAAAATAAGATACAATTGTGGACTGATTACTCCACCCTGCCTGGTGCCCTGTAAGATCGGGAACCAGCTAGACGTAAAACCATTACTTCTCACTCTACTGCGCATATCCTGATATAAATTATATATTGCTTTATATAGTATTACGTCGATATTTGTGTTATACAATTTTACCATGAGAGCCTCGTGCCACACTCTGTCAAAAGCTTGACGAACATCTAAAAAACATGCGAATAATTTACTATCATTTTCACTTACATAATTACTGCATTCTCTAAAAAGAAATGACGTCATGAGACAGCCCATACCCTCTCTAAACCCACCCTGAAGTTCGTTAATTACATAGCTACATTTCTTCATACGCGACAACAAAACAGATTCGTAAAGTTTCAAAATAACAGACGAAAGAGTGATTGCTCGATAGCTATTCGGATCATTCTTGGGTTTATTCCCGCCCTTGTGCAATACAATAATGTCCCCCTTTTTCATATCTGCAGGGCAGTAGGAAGATTGAAGCATAGCGGTAAATAGTTTTGCACAGAGTCGATACATAATATCGCCCCCAAACTTGAAGTTTTCATAAAAACACCCGTCTGGTCCACAGGCTTTGTTTCTCTTAGACTTATGGCATACATGTTCGATTTCCTCTACTGAAACTACACCATCACTATCATTAAAAGTTTGATTAGAAACATAATTATTAATACTATCAATTTCCTTAATTATCTGCGACCTATACGAGTGATAAAAATCATCATTTTCTGTAGGAGTATACAGTTTTTCAAAATATCTTGCCCAATTCTCATTAACAGATGCAGGATCCCGGTATACGATACCATTAAAAAGCATTTCGTTGCCAACGGCAGTGCGGGATTTAGTACGTCGACGTTTAATACACGTCCAAAATGACTTCGAGTCTATATCAGCATATTTGTCTATTTCTTCGTGAAGGTTAGATAAATACTGCATAACCTTCTTACGATGAAGTTTTCTCAACTTTCGTTTAGCATTTTTGTATTCTACATATGTCACATGATCATTACCACGTGGTTTTCCACTCAATACCCACAAGCGACGTTTTATCTTTGACATTCTGCATGCACATTTCAAATCATCATCCCAATAAGGCTTTAAATAACGCCTAAATTTCGACCTAGGAAAACAATTCGCATTGGCAGTATTAACGAGAGAAACGATAAAAGAATACAGACTGTCAATTTGAGACGTGCATTGTATAGTTTCACTCAGCTGAGTGACACATTGTTCGTTACTAGACAAGTAAGTCTGGTAACTGTCAATGTGCTGTTGTGCAACCTTTGACCAGTTTACACGTGTGGATTCACTATCATTCAATGACCCATAATTGAACATGGGAATAATTACGGTGCATATTACCGGACGGTGACTGGACACATTTAACGCATCATCGCTAGGTATTTTACAGTTAACGAACATATCGTTCTTCTCCGTAGGTATAAGTATATGATCTATAGCAGAGCCTATATTGCCATTATAGCTAAAGTTAGTGCTAGTATTACCTAATACTACGTTATTTAAAGATACAGTATTGTTCCTCCTAAGCATATCCGCAAGATACGAACTGCGTTTGGAATTTCTTGTAACGTCTGCATTTATGTCGCCCATAATAATGACAAGGCCTTTCTGGCTGTAACTATACAATAAATTCTCTACCTTATCAATATAGCTTTCGAAAATATGCATCCCGTGGTTAGTACAGGGTATATAAACTTGAAAAATAAAAACAAGATGTTCAGGGTTAATCTGAAGCTGGATACCAATGATTCTATCGTCATAAAGGTCGAGTGGGGTGATTATGCTATTTAACGTACGTTTCCATAGCATACACACTCCACCCTTACCAACTTTTCTGTTACTGGGTAACGATAAACTGAAGTCAGAAACCGCATGACTGCAGTACATGTTATCAATAGAGTCTAAAAAATAAAGATTTTGCTCATACAACCAATGTTCTGCAACACCACATATATCGATATTATTGTCATTTAAGGCATTGCACAAATACGAAGAGCTCGACATAATACCAGTGGCATTCCAGGTCATAATATTAAAACTCATAATTGCATACTATTTGATACATAGAGAAAAACACCCATATACTTCCGGTCATGTAAATATATATTACACGTACAGTCACAGGAAGCTACATATTCAACAAACCTAAATGACCGACATACATGTACGTTTACAGTCATTACATTATTAAAACCAGTATAACTTCCCCATACGAACTGTTTGGATCCAGATCTGGATCCACACAGTGTATATGCATAACAAGTAAAACAAAACATGTCACTCGATCCAGATCCATAATGTTGATACTGGTATCTAGCTGTGTAAAACAGATTATCAGATCTAGATCTACACTGTTTGCCTTGGTAAGCGTAACTAACAACGGACGTTTCTCCCTGCATTACAGTTGCAGAGTTGCAAACACAATCACTGATTTTATCACATGACATGAACGTAACTGTTATATTACAATACAATAGCACACAGACTAGTCTACATCCGACGATAACGCCGAAAACCTGTTGCACGACTCCTGACAGTCGATATACTCATCACAGCTATAATAGGCTGGGTCCTAGTAGTGGTTACCGTAGCATCCCCCCCTAGACTTTTTTTCATGGGTACCAAATTGTTCGTTGGGGTCCTTAGAACACATTTTGAGCATGCCCCCAAAAATAAGTTTGTCCCAGCTATGTTTTATTTAACGGTTTCCATGGTAACCCGAGGTAATTTTCGAAACTACCTTGGTTCCGAAAATGCGCCATAACTTTGTTTTCAGAAGCAATAGAAGGACAAAACAAGTACCAAAGTAAAGCAGGGACATATAGCTTGAATATGATATATAATTTAATTAATATTGATAAATGCATTCTTATGAATATTAATGAGGAAGTAAAAAATGTGATTTTTTTTAGAAAAAAGGAGTTTGTTGTTTAGTCTGAGAGGCTTATTAATGCACAGAAATTATTGAATTTAGGTTTAAGTTGTTCGTTGGAGTCCTCAAAACACATTTTGAGTATTTCCCCAAATAATTTTGTCCCATCTATGTTTTATTAAACGGTTTCCATGGTAACCCGAGGTAAATTCCGAAACATCCTTGGTTCAGAAAATGCGTAATAACTTTGCTTTTAGAGGTAATAGAAGGACAAAACAAGTACCAAAGTAAAGCAGAGACATATAGCTTGAATATGGTATATGATTTAATTAATATTCATAAATGAATTCTTATGAATATTCATGAGAATGTAAAAAAATGCGTTTTTTAGAAAATGGAGCTTGTTGTTTAGTCTGATAGGCTTATTAATGCACACAAATTATTGAATTCAGGTTTAAAATGTTTGTTTGGTTCATCAGAACACATTTCGAGCATTCCCCCAAAGTAATTTTGTCCCATCTATGTTTTATTAAACGGTTTCCATGGTAACGCGAGGAGGTAAATTTCGAAACATCATTGGTTCAGAAAATGCATAATAACTTTGCTTTTAGAGGCAATAGAAGGACAAAACAAAAACCAAAGTAAAGCAGAGACATATATCTTGATTATGATATATAATTTTAATAATATTCATATATGATTGCTTATGAATATTAATGAGGAAGTATAAAAATCCGCTTTTTTAGAAAAATGAGTTTTTTGTGTAGTCTTAGAGGCCTATTAATGCACAAAAATTATTGAATTCAGGTTTAAATTGTTCGTTGGGGTCCGCAGAACACCACTTGAGCATTCCCCAAAATAATTGTGTCCAAGCTATGTTTTTAACGGTTTCCATGGTAACCCGAGGTAAATTTCGAAACATCCATGGTTAAACAAATGCGTCATAACTTTGCTTTTAGAGGCGAAAGAAGGACAAAACAAGAACCTGAATAAAGCAAAGACATATAACTTGAATATGATATGTAATTTAACTAATTTTCATCAATGTATTCTTATGAATATTAATGAGGAAGTAAAACAATCCGATTTTTGTTTAGAAAAAAGGAGTTTATTGTTTAGTCTGAGATGCCTATTAATAAACAAGAGTTTATGAAGAATTCATGTTTGAATGTTTTCATGTGAAGGAAAATAAACCATCTTTGTTTCAGGTAATATTTCTATAAAGCATGCGTATTTCAGCTTATTTACATATAATGTACGTATATGAATAAGCAATTTTCTATGAGCATTGTATTTAGTATTATTTAGAGTATACGGTAAAATCTCGATTATTCGAATTTTCTTTATAGAAGCATTAAGACCCTTTTAGGCAGGTGACTTCTTAATGCATGGTGATGTAGTCATGTAAGTCATGCAGAAAGCTGCACTAGGAGCGTTCTGCATGACTTTCACCATGCATTAAGCTGTCACCTGTCTTAAATATCGATAATAATACGTACGTCAATGATAATACGTCAATGTTTGAAGCGAATCCCATCTGTTGGTTGCAACTGCAGGTGCTAAAGAAGTGAATGAGAGATAGAGAGAGAGAGAGGGGGCCTAATGCCCGCCCCTGGGGCTGTCGGAAACAAGTGAGGGGATCTGATAAAACATCCTTTTTCATTTGTAACCGGAGGCCTAAGAGATACCCAGGGGACCCTTGTCCGTAAGAGTTTAGCGGACATGATCCACCCACTTGCCGGACTGGCACAAAAATCTTCGTCCAGGTCAGGCAAACGGGAAAGAAGTCCCATGGAAGGAGAAAGAGACTCCCTAGACTTAATTAGGTTAGGGAGGTCCACTTTTTCGACTGACACTAGCACGGAAGAGGATAGAGGACCCCTGTGAATGGGATTCGGGGGTCTAGGGCAGACAGAGGGTGGAATGATTCTAAACAATCTTCACACGCATTCTCAATAGAAAATATTGATGTTCAGAATCATCTGAAGAAAAAGAGGACTAAGTCCCGTCTAAGTCTGAGTGAGAGGCTTCCACAAAGTCTGATTCCCTTAAAAAATTGGACCATCCCTAGGAGCCATAATGGACAAAGTGTTTTCCTGCTCTCCCTCAGAAGCCGCCCTGGTGAACGCCATGGATGGCAGCACCGGGGAAGAGTGGGACCCGCCACAGACATAGAAGTGTGGACTGTGTGTTCACGTGAGAGCTATTCTCCCTCTAGGTGAAGCTTGCTGGTTCCCAGAATGAGTGTCGGCTATCGAGAGCGATCAGCCGGCGAATCTGAGGAGGCAGAGCGGTGTCTTCGCATAGAAGAGTAATGGTAAGACCTCGATCTGCGATGAGAGCGGTGCGAGTGCCGGTTCCCATTAGAAGTTTTACGCCTCCTACGGGGTGGGTGGGATAGGGGCTGGGGAGTCCGAGGTGTACTCAGAAGATGAATAGTAATTGCAGGGTCTAGACGATCAAGAACGTCTAGACTTAGCCAGAGCAGCTTTCTGTTGACTTTCACCACTGTAATGCGGTGTAGAGACAGAATGCACTGTAGAAAAGATTGGACTGGTAGATTTACCGGTCCACTTAGGTATCCTGGTCCAAAGGACCAGACCGGGCCACCGGAGGACCGTTGGAGAGCAAACTTAGGACACCGGGCCAAAGAATACACAGTGACATCTTTGGGCGGGGGCTCGGTAGACCGGTCTGCTGGTGATGTCATGAAACGGAAGCACTAAAGCCAGGACACCGGGGACTGGGGACCGGTGACGGATAACTGGGCCTAGATTCAGCGGGACCAGGCAAAACTCTTCACACAACAAGTGGACCGGGAGACCTGGTAACAATAGTACCTGGGACCAGAATAAAGGGTACCATTCAAGTGGTAAACGGGGAACCCGCGCCCGGGCCAGCAGTTGGGTGCCGATCTGCAACTAACAACTGGGGAATCGACTGCACCACAGGGATTGTTGACGAAAGAGATTTTAAAGAAGAAGCAGGCTTCTTCTGAGCTTTAGATGACAGTGATTTTTCTGTTGCGAGGGAGTCGCTGACCAAAGAGAAGAATACTTCTTCCATCGGGCAGCAAGCTCCCACGTCTCCCCTATCCAGAGGGATGAAACTGGACAGGGAGCTGACGCGGAGCATCCGCAGCAGGCCAGACACACTTAATGAGTTGTCCAGCCTGTCGCGCCAATGCTCGCAAGATGCCTTGCGTTGCTCTGGCATGCTGTTGTAAATAATCAAGAAAATGCATAAGACATCGCGAGTAAGTTAGAAGTCACGCAAGGCTAATATGGGTAAACATAAGCTGATGATTACAGTTGAGATGCTATATATTTTCTATTGCATTGCCAAACACCCATAACAGTAATATTCTTCATAAAACATACATGAGGCTCAATTCCTCTGCTGTAATTTCTTACAAGAATTGTGTTGTTCACATACATGTATATTGCACTATAATAGAAAAACTTACTTTCCTACAACAGTTTATATTTTCATTAGTATTCATGATTTTGAAATAATATTCATTATCTACATATTTATATACATGAACATCAATATCGCTGTTTCAGTCAGTATCAAGCTCTATACTGGTTAACTAAAATAATCTCAGATAAAAAGAACAGCTCATTCAAGTGTGTTTATTTTACATCTCATTAATATTCATAAATATGCATTAATATTCAAAAACCCAAAGTAATGACCCTCTGCTCTTGTCAATATTTGTTGTTCTGGTATTTTACGTAAAAAATAAATAATAGAAAAGATAGTACACTCGAAACAATGCTAAATATAGGGCTTATGTTAAATTGCTTATTCATTTACGCACATTATATGCAAATTATCTTAAATATACATGTTTTAGAAATATTACATGAACCAAAGATGTTTTCCTTTATTTGTATGTTGATATTAAAACATTTAAATCTGAATTCAATAACTATTTGTATATTTTTAGGCCTCTCAGACAAACAAACTCGTCAAACTAAAAACGCATTTTTTACTTCCCCATTAATATTCATAAGAATGTATTATAAGAATGCATTATATGTATTAATAGAATTACATGTCGTATTCAAGCTATATGTCTCTACTTTACGTTGGTTCTTGTTTTGTCCTTCTATTGTCTCTAAAAGCAAAGTTATGAAGCATTTTCTTAATCAAGATAGTTTCGAAATTTACCTCGGGTTACCACGGAAACCGTTTAATAAAACATAGCTGGGGCACAATTATTTTGGGAGAATGCTCAAAAGGTGTTCTGATGACCCCAACGAACAATTTAAACCTGAATTCAATAATTTTTGTGCATTAATAGGCCTCAAAGACTACACAAAAAACTCATTTTTCTAAAAAAGCGGATTTTTATACTTCCTCATTAATATTCATAAGCAATCATATATGAATATTATTAAAATTATATATCATAATCAAGATATATGTCTCTGCTTTACTTTGGTTTTTGTTTTGTCCTTCTATTGCCTCTAAAAGCAAAGTTATTATGCATTTTCTGAACCAATGATGTTTCAAAATTTACATCCTCGCGTTACCATGGAAACCGTTAAATAAAACATAGATGGGACAAAATTACTTTGGGGGAATGCTCAAAATGTGTTCTGATGAACCAAACAAACAATTTAAACCTGAATTCAATAATTTGTGTGCATTAATAAGCCTATCAAACTAAACAACAAGCTCCATTTTCTAAAAAACGCATTTTTTTACATTCTCATGAATATTCATAAGAATGCATTCATGAATATTAATTAAATCATATACTATATTCAAGCTAAATGTCTCTGCTTTACTTTGGTACTTGTTTTGTCCTTCTATTACCTCTAAAAGCAAAGTTATTACGCATTTTCTGAACCAAGGATGTTTCGGAATTTACCTCGGGTTACCATGGAAACCGTTTAATAAAACATAGATGGGACAAAATTATTTGGGGAAATACTCAAAATGTGTTCTGAGGACTCCAACAAACAACTTAAACCTAAATTCAATAATTTCTGTGCATTAATAAGCCTCTCAGACTAAACAACAAACTCCTTTTTTCTAAAAAAATCACATTTTTTACTTCCTCATTAATATTCATAAGAATGCATTTATCAATATTAATTAAATTATATATCATATTCAAGCTATATTTCTCTGCTTTACTTTGGTACTTGTTTTGTCCTTCTATTGCTTCTAAAAACAAAGTTATGGCGTATTTTCTGGACCAAGGTAGTTTCGAAAATTACCTCGGGTTACCATGGAAACCGTTAAATAAAACATAGCTGGGACAAACTTATTTTTGGGGGCATGCTCAAAATGTGTTCTAAGGACCCCAACGAACAATTTGGTACCCATGAAAAAAAGTCTAGGGGGGATGCTACGGTAACCACTACTAGGACCCAGCCTATAACGGTGACCGTTATAGTCGCCACTATCCTTCACGTGATCGTGATGATAGGTCGGGCTATAACTGTCTCCGTGGTTACCCCTTGATCTCTTGTACTGGTTGTGTGTGACCCAAGGTCTACATGTTACAAAACGAGGCCAGAAGCCAGAGTCTTCTAACAGGCAGACATTTGGATCGTCAAATACATTCAGGCGTATAGTTGCAGTATTATACTTCCAGTTCCGAAAAACTGTGACTTTGGACACTTTAGGGCCCTTTTCTGAAACAAAAGTCTTAATTTCATGTTCAGATATGCTCGGCAGAAACCCTCCAACATAGAACCGCTTTGTTCTGCGTTTCTTAACATGTGAGAATAGGTCTACCCCATCCCCTTCACTTTGTACAGGACCCGAATAGCGTGTGTCTCTTACTTTAGTGTCATTTCCACGATCATTCACAGACTTCTTATACATGCGAGAATCGCCATCTCCGGTACTCCGTGTGTCTTTCTCAAACGAAAACTGTCGACTTTCGTTCCTATCAGTATTACCCCCAAGTAGCCCGTCCCTGTATGAACACTGATCGACAGATTTCGTTTTCGAATGACCTCTCGGGTTGTCAGACTTGACCTGTCTACTCGGTCCTACATTACCACCCACGATAACCGGTATACCCATACTGCGAGTTGCCTGAACAGGTTCCACACAATCTCCGATTGCGCTTACAACAGGGGATAGTGTAGACTCCAAAGGAGGAAACTGGGTCATACTGTCTATATCTAGGTCACGGGGACCGGTCTCTGAATGCTCCACGTTACCGGACCGGGTATCGGTTGAGACACGGGATTCGGACACACCACCGTATTCCGACAGGTCACACACAGGAACCCGATCTATAACAAACTGCGGGTGATGACTAGCTGCCGGACATGAAACACTATTAGATTGTCCGGAACTGAGTCCAGCTTGTCCACTAATACGGACAGTTTTCTCAAAGCACGGATAATCCAAAATGTCTTGCTCTACGGGCCGACTGTCACACGCACTACCACCGGTCACACCTTCACCCAGGTCTGTCGTTGCAACATTCCAAGATGAAGGAATTCCAGTTGACGACACGTCAAAACCTACAAACTTACACAAATCACAGATCAATGTCTGCAGTCGTATCACTGTATCAGAGACACTTACTAAGTTCAATTTTGTGTCATTGATTTTATTACCTGGGGGCTGCAAAGTATCCCTTAATAGATCACACTGGATCCTCATCTGAGAGGCAAACTGTGATACTTTGCTAGTAGTTTCGGTTACTGCTTTCTGGAGTTCACGTACCTCACTTGACCTAGCTTCCTCTACAGCTATCTGGCGCTGTTTTACAGAAAGCATGTCAGCCTGCATGCTACTTACTTTGTCGGTCAACAGCCTCACTTCCGGTTCACACGAACACTGCGCGCGAGTATCATCGAGTACCGACACCGACTTGGACCTTGTTTTACTGTAACCTGAACTTACAATGTCTTTAATTTCCGAGTAGTCGGATCCATCCATGACAGATAGAATCATGTGTACGTCTCTGGCTAACTTTACCGATAAACGCTCACCATGTCGCGTTCTCATCCTGCGCTTAATCGTGCAATTTACGCCGAACGGAAAATCGTCGTTTGCTTTCAATGTTTCAAATAACATACACCTTATACGATCCAGCTCTCCTCCGTCGGAGCAGTAATCCGTCAGGACTGATTTACGCACATTTCGGTTGGTAACCGACGAAATGTATTAAGTAAACGGTTGCATTCGTCCAGATGAGCTGTATCCACTATATCGTCAGATATTATCAAAGCACTGGAAGTTACATTGGGTCCAGGAGTGGAATGAAACAGAGGTACCTGCGGTTGACCAGGCTGTAGGGAACGACCACTTTGCGTGATTTGTGTATATACTGGAGATCTATTCTGTATAGACATGTCACTACCATACGGGACCTTCACTTCCGTATTGCCACTTAAACAGACAGGTTCTAATTCAAGCAATTTCCTTTTCTCCATTATACCGTTACCTTTTGTAACAATTGCCCGGTTTAGTAAAAAGTCATCAACATGTACGCGTGCACAGAAAAGGAAAAAAAATAGAATTTTGTAGTTTGAAACCATTGTGATAAATAGAGCATTTGCTCCTACAGGAGCAAATGCTCTATTTATCACAATGGTTTCACAAAATGACTTTTACAGAGTCGTCAATATGAGGGAAAGGGTTAATGCAGGACAACGGTAATGCATAAACCTCCTTTGGGAGTACATGTATATTCAATGACAGTGTGCCAGACCGCTATGGTCACTAACTTACACTATAGTCTCAAAGAATTACGTACTTTAGAACCCGTTCTAAGCAGCCAGATGGTTGCTTAATGCAGGATAAATGAAATTCAGAAAGCTCCTTTTCTACATTACTTTTGTCCTACATTAAAGTAACCACCTGCCTTACAGACCCATCATTAGACCTCTTTTTGATGGACGCTTTAGACAGGTTTTACTGTATACATGTTTTAACATTCACACCGGAATTTATTGTAAACTGCATTTGACTTTTGACTGGTAATGTCAAATAGCACATGTGCATGCATGTCACGTGTTGACTTGACATTTAAAAAGTTGGACCGATAAAATATGTATCCGACTCTTATGATAGATTTGATATTTCAACTACCCAGCTCTGTCAATCGATTTCAATCGAGATTTTTTTTTATTCCATATTTTTCTGTTTTTAAACTTACCTCAATCAATGTATTTATTTTTTATGTAGTCAGATCCTGAATAAAAGTTTGATTCCTGCTAATCTGACGTGACAATCAGCAAAAAATCATTTTTCACCTTGTAGCATTAGTCATTTTGACAGTTAAAATGGCCGCCGATCGACGTAATTTTTCTGGAATAGTCCATGTGTAAATAATGTAGGGAGATCTAGTGTTCAAACAAGTAATTGGTTTAGGCTAGTGGCCTAGTAGTGGGTATGTTGCTTAAAACTTTCAAACACTATCAATGCATTCTATACACGGTGCATTAAATTTTATTCTGTTTTATTGAAATAAATAAATAAAATGTGGAAGAATGCTTAAACATGATAATCGATATACCCTTCAGCATTTTTCAACTAAAATTTCAGTATGACGTAATTTTAAACCCAATAATGACGGTAAATTTTACGTCATGTTTTCCTAGTAAGTCCATTAATCTGTTTGGGTATTTCAGTCCATGATAACATTTGCAGACAGTTTGGATCACGATGCGATACAGAGTAACTTGATATGTCACAGGATCAACGCCCTTTGAAACGTAATACGGGGATACTAGATAGTAGATATATATAGATCCCTCCAATTCGAAATTGAATCCAGCACACCAAACATATTAATAGCGAAAGTGTTTCGATATACAGATTGATTGTACCTAACTCGGGACATATACGACTATAACTGTATATAATAACTGGCAACGAACGTGATCAGTCCATATAATTATGGGGAAAAGGGTTGTAATGGAAACAAACGAAAATATAAATGCTTGGTAATTCAAATAGATCGTGAATATGATTTGTTATACTCAGATCACCAGGCCGTCATCTCGTAATTATCATATGTCGACATTAAATTACAACTTTAAAACATACAAAATATACATCCAACAACCAAAATCGACCTTGATGTTGAACGAGTCATTAATACTGTAATATAAGCTCAAGCTGATTTAGAGAGCAAAGATATATGTTAGTATCCAAATATAAAACAGCTGATGTTGATTCTTATAACATATCTGTTGCTATATATTGTGAAATATTACATGAAACTGCTACATTAGCTGACACTTATATACAAAACACAGAAAAAAAATCCTATTTACTGTTTGGAACAGATGTTCAGTAAAACGGAGGTACTATATCCAAAGTGTTGATGCTTAACGGTCTCTATTTTACATATGGTTCATTCTCATTCTTTGTAAGCGAGCATTTTATAAAAAATATATATATCCCCTTCTCCTGTATTACCGTTCCCCTTAGCAAAATAATTATCATGAAAACAATTACTTTAAATGCAACAAGGAGCTTCCTTGAAGGAATAGTGAGAAAAAATATTTTTCTAACGGAAAATAACACTTTAAGTAAACAAATAACCCAACAATTGAACCAAATGTCGGTTCTTTTAACTCACTCAATGCTGCAAATGCAGCCTCCATGTTTCCTATATTGCCGTTCCTATGACGTCATAATCTCCCAGACAAAGGTGTTTGAGCACAATTGGGTCAAATATATACTGCACAAGAAAGGTTAAGTCCCATACACTCATTATACCTAATAAGCATTTTGAGTCATGTTGAACTTTGTATTAATCGAAATCATTTTCAAAAGCACCATGAACAAAATAAGACAGAATTATCAGTCTTATAAATTCAAATGTTATTTTACAAAAAGTGTTTACTGAGATTTGATTTTAAAAAATACTTTGAAATATACAGATTACAATCAGCTAAACAGATAACACTTAAAAATAAAGAAATACCAACATATTTACAATTTAGATGTGTACATGGACATTTTATTCAGTACAGAAATGTATTTATGCCGTCTGATAACAGACTCCATTGTACAAAATTTGACAATGGGTCATGTTCATAACATGAACCGTAAGTTTTGCTGAACAGTATACTTGTGACGTGTTATTTGCTTGGTCGCGTCATAAAGACCTGCCTGAACATTTCCGAGGCATCTCTCTATTTTTGAAGCTTTGAAAAATGGATTTTTTTTGGGAAATATTGTTAGAAAAATGGTGTCACGTGACGAGAATATTTATATTTTTGTTGAAAATAATCTTTTACTTTAAAGTTTCATTCAATTTACCTGTTTTTTCCCTATTTTTTCGGCTCTGTATCTAAAAGAGTTTTATTTACAATCGAAAAACACTTTGAGCGATGACGTAGAGAGGTCGCACGCGCCATATCAAGCGCTTTTGTGATGCGGACGGAATAATAGGAAAGAACGGAAATATAGGAATCGAGGATATAGAGAGTTTGCAGTAAATATAAACAATAAGCATCATATGAAACAAAAACAAAACATAATAAACTACGATGAATATTCCCATCTCTCTCTCTCTCTCTCCAGATCTACAGCGTTCTCTTCAATACAGACTCACACAGCTTACATGAAAAACATATAGATTAGACCTTTCTATTTATTTCAAATCAAAATTCTTTCCTAAAGAACACTCGATCCAAATGTATGTGTCCAGCACTCGCACAAATCACACTCTGCCCAAGAGAAACTTTTTCTTTGTATTTTCTTCTGATGGGTGCAAAATGCGATACACTGTCTGCAAATTCAACATTTTGATAAATTTAATACACATTTTATTACTTCAGGTATTATTCTATTTTTATCTTTTGAAGGCGGCATTCTTTTTTTTTCTTTTTCTGAATTGTATAAGATATAAAAATAGTGTTAGATCCGAGAGAACGATAATCGAAAATTTGAAAATAGCCGCGCAGGTGCGTTTTAATATTCCCCTTTTGACGTCATATGTATTGCAGTCATTTGGTCATTTCAAACTGGTATGATAAATACGAACACTGTAAAGTTGTATTCATTTGGCTTTTATTTTCTTTTAGGTACTGAATAAAAGATAATATGACTGCAATGTGACATTATATACACCACAAAGTATTAAAAACTACCAAGATCTTTTACATTGATCACGTTTTCAATTAATTATTACCTGTCGCCCCTGTTGGAAAATGGTACGCTCCATGGTTATTTACGTACATGCGCACAACGTCATTCGGCGGCCATTTGCAAAGAAACAGCTGATCGAATTAGCATGTAGAAAATGTATTTTTGTTGTTTTCTTCCTTGTTATAGCATTACATAGATTAGTGGGAAATTCAAGGTGAGAGTTCATAAAAAATGATGCGATCGAATGATATATATTTAATTTCAATGTGTAGCGGAATAAAAAAAATTCTCGATTGAAATCGATTGACAGAGCTGGGTGAAACACACAGTAGACTCAATATCTAGTAGCTTGTTGGTAAGCTTTCATGATAATGCGTCAAAACAAAACAGAATGCTTGGAATCAAAATATTGATATGGTTGGTCATTAACCCTTCGCTTGCTGTGTTTTAAAATACATTGCTCCTTCTTTACCCATGCCGTTATATAATTACATATATCTTCACTGTGTACAAGTATTTCGCTGTGCAATCACTGCTGTGGAGTGCACTGGTTGCACAATCAACTTGTAAATAGTGCATACCCTGATGAGACAGCTCCTGCAGGAGCCGTCTCATCTGGGTCTTCACTATTTACAGGTAGGTATATTGACGTGAATAGCAAGCGAAGGGTTAAAGGCTTCAAACAGCTTTGGCTATTTACTCCATGAATGCCCATGCAAGAAATAATGACTATGAATATTAATTAGATGAATTTTCATAATGTCATACGAATGCTTGGCCATGGCAGAAACTGTAGAACCAGATCTATAGTACTAGTATTCCATTACTACACGGAGCAGAGTAGACCACGATCATATGGCTTCAACAGGAGTCGTCTGATCTGGATCTACTTGTTTGCATTACAGTAAAACCTCTCTATAACGGCCAATAAATTACATTAAGTATTTTGTGTTAAAGACAGGTGGCTGCTTAAAGCAAGGTGAAAGTAAAACAGAACGCTCCTATAGGAGCGTTCTGTTTTACTTTCACCTTGCTTTAAACAGCCGCCTGTCCTAAATACCAACTAATTAACACAATTTAGTGGCCGTTATAGAGAGGTTTTACTGTATTTAAAGGGCACATGCACACAGACTTCTTTGGTCATGAAAGAAACTGTAGAATCAGATCTACAGTATTCTATTAGCAAGCACAACACACCATAATCAGACGGATCCTATCGGAGCGGTCTGATCTGGATCTGCTGTTTGCAAAGGGCATCGAAAGGCGTCTCTATTTTGTAGAGGGCTAACAATCACGTGACTCCATAAGCAAACAGAGCAGATCCTGATCAGACGGTTTCTATAAGTGTAGCAATACGATCGGAATTTCCCTCTGTACACAATTCTGAGGTGCTAAACTTTGCAGATGAAAGAAAGGGGAGGGCAGGGAGTGGGTGCGAATAATCATGTTAATTAATTTGTGTACTCTTTCAAGGACAAAAAATAAACAAGACAAGAATGAAACATTTTCAGTATAATTTCATCACATTTTCTTGTTTATTGCATAAGGTAATAATTTACACAAGATGCTATGTACATAAGATATGACAATTGTGACTCCATGCACAGAATAAAATACCAATATAATGTATATAATGTATAGTTGTATAGCCACTGCTGCAATGCTCTCTGCATGCTAAATAACTGTTATTTGCAAAAAAATATAATCTGCTACAATTTCCAAACTTTATTCTTCTCCCAGCTTTTCTTAACCCTTACACTCTTCTGTATTTAGTCCAATTTTCAACACCTACTCAATATTCATGAATGAAATCAATATAATGAAACGAGGAAGGAGTAACATTGTAGCCATTGTAGAAATTAAAGAAACAGATCTATCAAATACCATTAGCAAACAGAGCAGACCCTGATCAGACGGCTCCTATAGGAGCCGTCTGATCTGGGTCTACTGTTTGCAGATGCGTGAAAAGGCATTTATACGAAGGAAAGGGTAAAAACACCCAGTGTTACTGCAATGAGTTTACACAACAACAGTTTATGCATAATTTACTAAAATGGTCAATGACCTAGAGTGGAAGAGAAACTGTTCAACACTTTCCCTGTTCAATATTTATGTAAGAAATGATGACATCATGAATATTTATTAGCTCAATTAAATTAAGTAAACTTTTCAAAGGAATTTTTTGCTTTGATATAAGCTGTAGAATTAGATCATGTATCATGTCAAAAGCAAACAGAACAGATCCTGATCAGACGGCCCATAGAGAAGCCGTCTAATCTGGGCCTACTCTGTTTGAAAATGCGTAACAAGGCATTTTGAAGGAAAGGGTTAACTCTATACCTCATGAATGTTCACATGAGACTCCCCTATTATGAATATTGATATAATTCCTGCACCAAACTCTTTGCATGTTAACCCTTTCCCTGTTCTGACATCATGAATATTTATGGGCTGAATGTTTATATTAAACAATATACACTGGAGGTTTTGGTATTAGTAAAACCTGTAGAATCAGATCTATATTATTCCAACAGCAGACAGAGTAGACCTTGATCAGACGGCTCATGTAGGAGCCATCTGATTTGGGTCTTCTTTGTTTATATGAAGGAAAGAGTTAAGCCATTTTTTATTTGCAACAATTGTCGTCTCCTTAAATTCTTTAAATAGAATTTCTCTCATTTCTTTGCAAAAATATGGTCCACATGTCAAACAGTTTAGATCCTGTTGAGACACTATATTATGCGGTGTCTCATCTGGATCCAAACTGTTTGCATAGGTAATCACAGTTTCGTCACTAGTGTGCAAAACATTAACAACTTAATACCAGAAACCTTATTGACCTATCACAAAGCAGACCATTAGATCTTTCACATGTAAGCAAACAGACCATGAACCTACTCAGGAAGCTCCTACATGAGATGCCTCATCTAGGTCTACTCTGTTTGCGATGCCATACAGAGATTGGATTTTCCAGTAAAGGGTTACCCCTTCAGCTTACTCAACAAATTGTTGTCTTCATTAATTCTGAAAGAAAATAGTTCTACCCCTTCTTTTCAAAAGCAGAGCTAATCAGAATGAATATTGATAAGATACAGAGTAGTTTAACCCTGTCCTTCATGTTAATGTGTTTTCACGCATTTGTAAACAGAGTAGATCCAGATCATATGGCTCCTATAGGAGCCGTCTGATGAGGGTCTGCTCTGTGTATTTTGACATGGTATAGATCCGATTCTACAGTTTTGTCAAAGCAAAACATTCCCTTGGAAAGTTTACAATATAAAACTTCAGCTAATAAATAATTCATTATATCCTGCATGTTGAACAGGGAAAGGCGTAATGTCCTAATTTTGAGCCAAACTGACCCTACACAGATTATCATCATTTCACCTACTGCCCCCTACAGATTAAGATGACAACTAACTCTACAAACATTGCCGAAGGTCTTATTATAGAGTCCACAGGTATTTGCTTTATGGTCAAGTCAAGTGCTACTGGCTTAACCCTTTTCCCTGTTTAACATTCATGTAAAAAGTAACAGCATCATGAAATTTTATTAGCTGATTTTTTATAATGTAAATTTTTCAAGGGAATTTTATGCTTTGATAAAAGCTGTAGAACTAGATGTATAATTTTTATCATGTCAAAAACAATCAGAGCAGACCCTGATCAGACGGACCATCTGATCTGGGTCTATTCTTTTTGCAAAGGCATAGGAAGGCGTATTTATGGAGTAAAGTATAAACCTTCTCCTCCATAAATACACCTTTCTACGCCTCTGTAAAAGTCACTTTATGAAACCATTGTGATAAATAGAACATTTGTTCCTATAGGAGCAAATGCTCTTTTTATCACAATGGTTTTAAACTGCAAAACCTAAAATTTTCCTTTTCTCTAGTTAATGCTCCTTTTTGGTAGATTTATTCAGTGGTTGGATCTAAAAATAGCCTATGAGGGAATGGGTTAAAAGGTGGTATTGTCAGGTTAAGGGTTAAACACTATGAACCAATGTGCAATGACCTTTGTAAACAGTTCGAGTCCAAATCAGAGGAGTAAGTCTGTATCAGCATCAAAACTGTGTGACAACTGGACACTTAGTGTTTAACCCATTAATCCATGGATATTTGTGCAAGAAATTATAGTATCATTTCCTCATAGGCTACTTTTAGATCCAACCTCTTTGAATAAATCTACCGAAATGGAGCATTAACTAGAGAAAAGGAAACTTTTAGAATTTTGTAGTTTAGAAACCATTGTGATAAATAGAGCATTTGCTCCTTAGGAGCAAATGCTCTATTTATCACAATGGTTTCAAGAGGTGACTATTACAGAAACGTAGTAGGGCGTATTTATGGAGGGAAGGGTTAATAAGATTATTTTTTATACTGGCATATGAACACAGGACATTCTGATTTGGACAGACACTGTAGAATTAGATCTTTATTATACCATAAGCAAACAGAGCAGACCCTGATCAGGCTGCTCCTATAGGAGCCGTCTGATCTTGGTCTACACTGTTTGAAAATGCGTAGAAAGGCGTATTTATGAGTTAAAGGGTTAAAAAAAAGAAATGGAAGAAACATATACTGCATAAAGGCAGGCCTTTCAAGTCAAGGGATTGGTGTTGGCTTTCTGTCAGCCAAACTGCTAAACTGTCAGATACGATACTGCATAGAAAAAGGAACAACCTACGTAACAAGCTTTGCAATATTTAAAAAGTAAAGTATGATTATAACAAATGCCAATAGAATCTTCAATAGACTAGAATTTATACTTTTAACACAACTCTATATTCTAGTTACAGAGTTTGATGAAAGGTTTCAAACAAAGCAAATCTTAAACCCTTTACTGCATCGATATTCATGTAAGAAATAATGACACCATAAATATTAATTAGATTATTTGACACCATGAATATTAATTAGATTACTTTTCGTAATGGCCAATGAAAACAAAAGAGTTTGGCTCTGGCAGAAACTGAAGAATCAGATCTACATAATTCTATAAGCAAACAGAGCAGACCATGATGAGACGGCTCCTACAGGAGCCGTCTGATCAGGGTCTACTCTGATTGCAGAGGCGTGAAAAGGCGTATGGAGTAAAGGGTTAAGCCTTCATGTGATAACCTTATTTGTATAACAACTTTGCAAACAGAGTAGGTCTACTCTGCTTGCTTATATATTACAATACATGTTCTACAGAGGTCAAGCTGAGTGACTGGCACGGAGTCAATGTGACTAACACGAAGTCAAGTTGACTGACATTCAGCCAATAGCTTTGTAAAGGAGACAATCAAATAAAGTCTAAATAAAGACAGCGCCATATACAGACAAATATTGCAAAAATGACACCTGTAAAACTCATTTAACTGCAAAAACATTCAAGAAGCATAACTCTTGGATGCCTTCCCTGATCTGAATGAAAATCTTACCTCTTCAAAATACATAACTCAGAAACATTGAAAATAAAGTTCAGTGAAGATCAGATAACAAAGTGGAGAGCTGACAATATGTAATTTTGAGAATTTTGAATTTGGTCAAATTTCAGTCATGAACTCTATACTCCATAAATACGCCTTTGCAAACAGTGTAGACCCAGACCAGACAGCTCCTGTAGGAGCTGTCTGATCAGGGTCTGTTGTGTTTGCTTATGGAATGATTTAGATCTGATTCTACAGTTTTTGCCATGGCAAATAATTTCTGTGTTAATATGACAAGTCACATTTTTGACAATGGCAGAAAATGTAGAATCGTATCTATGCTACATCAAATCTAAAGCAAACAGAAACCGTCTGATCAAGCAGCCTTTTGTAGTACAGAATAACAGTTCTAATAACAGTCAAATTTCAGTTTACCCTATAAATACACCTTTCTATGCCTTTGCAGACAGAGTAGACCCAGATCAGATGGCTGCTATAGGAGCCCTGTTATCTGGGTCTGCTCTGGTTGCTTGTGATTTAATATAGATATGATTCTATAGTTTCTGCCTAAGCCAAAATGTCCTGTGTCCATGTGCTATTATAACATACTAATCTAATTAATATTCATGGCGTTATTATTTCTTACATGAATATTCATAGAGGAAAGGGTTTACTCTGACAGTAGACAATACCTTGTACTAAATCATCCGATACCCTTTTCCTGTTCACTATTCATGTAAGAAATAATGACATTATGAATATCTATTAGCTGAATTTTTTATAATGACAGATGTGATCATGAATATTTGGTACCAGTAGAAACTATAGAACTAGATCTAGTAAAGGTTCATAAGCAAACCGAGCAGATCCTGATCAGACAGCTCCTACAGAAGCTGTCTGATCTGGGTCTACTCTGTTTGCAAATTCATGAAATAGATATTTATACAAGGGAAAGTGTTAACCCTTTACTCCATTAATATTCATGAAAGAAATGAAGACATCATCATCAAATATTAATTAGATTTATCTTTAAAATAGCATATTAACCCTTTCCTCCATAAATACACATTTCTACACCTCTGTAAAAGTCACTTTATGAAACCATTGTGATAAATAGAGCATTTGCTCCTATAGGAGCAAATGCTGTATTTATCACAATGGTTTCAAGCTACATAATTCTAAAATTTTCCCTTTCTCTAGTAAATGCTCCTTTTCGGTAGATTCATTCAAAGTGGTTGGGTCTAAAAATAGCCTATGGAGGGAAGGGTTAACACATGCATTTTTGTCAAAAGCAGAAACTGTAAAACCAGACCTATATTATTCCATAAGCAAACAGAGCAGACTCTGGGTCTACTCTGTTTGCAAAGGCATAGAAAGGTGTATTTGTGGAGTAAAGAGTTAAAGACAGGCATACAGTGATGTCTCGTTAATCCGGAAACGTTCGTTCCCGGCGAAATTTCCGGATTAACGAATTTTCCGGATTAACGAATCGCCGTTGTATGCTGCAAAATATCAACTCAATCATAAACATTTACTTTCGCATCAAGAAGTCTTCGTGTAACGTTCATGTGTGCATATGCCATATGCCCGTAATAATCGCAAGTCATATCAAATTAATTGCCTTGTTTGACGTTCTAAATGCTTTTTGCACCCTATCCATAAGTGTCAGTTCTCTCAATTGAGTAATGCAATGTGGATTATCGAATTTGCCTGCGGACAAACTTTGTCAAATCGACCTTGGTCTCCATTTTGACATGACTGGTTTCCCGAATATTCCATCCGCGTACATGTACTTGTAAGGCGGAAGTCGGGAACCAGCCAGCTCACGCGTGAGTTACAATCTTAGGGAATTCCTAGCGGAAATCCCCAATTAATATAGCATCGTAATTTCTGAATTAGCAAATCATTTAAGGTGATTAACAGTTTAACGATGGCGGCGCGGTTTTAACGTAACAAGTTAATTGGGCGAGTGTTCATCTCAATAAGGAACATTAAAGAACAGTAAAGAATATCAAACCAATTAAATAGTTTGCACACAGTCGGGGGTTGTTTTACCCATGCCCGTGATTGTAAACACAAGAATTCGCACCTCCGCGATGCACTATTGTTAAGTGTCAGGGGTGGGCAATTAAGCCCCGGGGCTACGGACCCGGCCGGATTAACGAGTCACAAATACAGGTAAAAACATAGATTGGTTACCGGAAATCTATGTCCGGTTCCGGAACGCGAATTTCCGGATGTAACGAGTCAATTTACTGCACAAAAAATCCGTTCCCCTCGACTTTCGTCCGGATCGCGAGTTTTCCGGATTAACGAATTCCGGATTAACGAGACATCACTGTATACCAAAGCAGACAACAGTTTGAGCAGACAGTTTCTGCAACAAGACAGGGTTAAACCTTTTCTTTATATACACGGAAAGACCTTTTGACACCTTTGCAAACAGTCGACCCAGATAAGACAACACCTGTTGGAGCTGTCTGATCAGGGTCTGCTCTGTTTGCTATTAATGAAATTATAAGATTTGACTTAACAGTTTCTACCAATATCAACCAATCCTGAGTACATATGCTATTATAAAAATTCATTTAATAAATATATTCATAGTGTCAGTATTTCTTACACGAAAATAAAGACTTATCATGCTGTAAAAATGATTGTTTCTTAACCCTTTTCTACGCCTTTGCAAACAGAGTAGACCCAGATCGAAGGGCTCCTATAGGAGCCGTCTGATCAGGGTCTGCTCTGTTTACTAACTGAATTTAAAAGATCTGTTTCTTTACTTTCTAACATGGCTACAATGTTCCACCTTCCATACTTCATTATGACCATTTTGCCCATGAGTATTCAGTAGTATTGAAATTTAGAAATAGTCTGATAATAGTTAAAGTCTGATCTGTTGCAATTTTTATTTATATTTTTTATTCATTGATGAAGTTTCAAACAGCTTGGATCTTGATAAGATGCTGCATTATTTATCATCTCATCTGGATACAAGTCCAGTCGCTTTTAACAGGACAAAGTTTTACTTGAATATATAGAATTTTTATTGGGACCAGTGTGTTTGAAGTATTGAGACATCACAGTACCGAGTTAAGATGAACAAGTTTTGATTCAAGCGAGTTCTTGAATCTCTATGTCTATTCTAAGTTCTGTATGTTAGCTACATCCCGCCATCCCTATGGATGCAGGAAAACAGATTACTGGCATTAGCAAACAGTGTAGACCCCTCTGATCAGGGTATACAATGTTTGTCATTTTCACACTGAATGGACTTTACCATTAAAGCTTTACTCCATAAATACTTCTTCCTACGCACTTGCAAATAGAGTAGACCCAGATCAGACGGGTCCCATAGGAGCCGTCTGATCAAGGTCTGCTTTGTTTGCTTATGATATAATATGGATATGAATTATTCATAGAGTGAAGGGTTAAATAATAATGGATGTTTTCACTTTGAAATTGCAGCATTCCGAAGGTGAAGTCTGTATCTAAAAGTCTATATCTGCAGAATGTCTTTGTACACCCAGGTATCACCATCCTTGAGGAAATACTGAAACAGAAAAAAACAAGAGATGTTTTTAAAACATGTATACCCCGATCCCTTGACCTCAAAAACAATAGGGATCATCTAGTGGTCATGACTAATCACCACAGCAAGTTTGAAGATCCCAGGCCAAACCCTTGCGCAGTTATTGATTGGAAAATTTCACCAGTTTAGGTTATAGTGACCTTGACCTTTGACCTAGTGAGTTGGAAAACAATAGGGGTCATCTAGTGGTCATGACCAACCCCACAGCAAGTTTGAAGATACTACACGTTGCCATTTATCAGTTATTGATCGGAAACCGTTTGATCTACCGACCAACAAACAGGCAGACCGACCGACAAGTGCAAAGCGATATACCCCCATTTTTTTTTTAAAGAGGGGGGGGGGAGGGGAGGGGGGTTATAATAAGATGGTAAAACCTCTCACCTGAAACCACTCAACAGAAGTCATTATTGACCCTTTAATCCACAAATACTCATGCAGGAAATACTGACATCATATTTTAATTTTCATAATGGCCCATGAGCACATGAATTTTTGGCTGTGGCAGAAACTGTCATAAGCAAACAGAGCAGACCCTGATCAGATGGTTCCTGAAGGACCTGTCTCATCTAGATATACTCTGTTTGCAAAGGTGAAGAAAGGCGTATTGATAGACTGAACGGTTAAACCTTTTGAATGGAGGTAATGAATGTGATGGCCTTTGAAAACAGTGTAGACCCAAATGAGAGCTGCTCCTGGAGGAGTCGTCTGATCAGAGTATGCAATGTTTATCATTTAAATCCTCTTGCAATGTCAGAGTAGACTATATTGTTAACCCTTAATATTCATGATTCTAAACACAACTATGTTAATTTATTTTATTTACAGTCATTAAGTGGTGACTTTAAGGAAATTTAGTGTTAACACCTTACTACACAGATCCCTTTTGATGCCAGATCAGGGTCTGCTGTTTGCTTATCCCATTCCTCCATAAATACTATATATATAATATTTGAAGTGAAATACATGTAGTTCGATAAAAGACCAATTTATCTATTCTACTACAATCATACTCAACAAACACACCAAGACAATATATTTGCTCCATCCCTGTCTCTCCTGCCATCCTAATATCTCACTCTCCCTTCTCAGTATCTATTCTGCATTAAACCTTTACTCCATGAATATTCATGTAATAAATAATCTAATCATGAATATTAACTAGATTAATTGCTATAATAGCACACGAACACAATAATTTTTGGCCGTGGCAGAAACTATAGAATCATATCTATATTATATAAAAAGCAAACAGAGCAGACCCTGATCAGACGTCTCCTATAGGAGCCATCTGATCCGGGTCTACTGTGTTTGCAAAGGTGCAGAAAGGCATATTTATGGAGTAAAGGATAAAACCCGTCTCCTACCTTGGTGGGGAACCTTGTATTTGTGTCTCTCCTGTGGCGTTCACCTTCCCGCTGTCTCTCCTCCAGCTGTAAACATAAGGCAAACAGAAATACTATGAACACCAGCCATACATTTAGTAAAGGATAATGCCCACAACTATTAGTGACATTTTTCATGTAAACAATTGCTACTAGTCTGTATGCTATCAGAGCTACAGAAAAAGGTGCGTACCCAAATACTAAAATTGTCATTTCTCAACCAAACCCTATACTGTGACCACTCTTTAGAATCATCTCTATGAGATGATTCTAAAGAGTGGTCACAGTATAGGGTTTGGTGGAGAAATAAAGAAGCTTATTCACACAACTTATCTGGAGCTCTGGTATGCTATGTTTTACACATACCAGGAGTGTATATTGCTACCATAATCACCTCATCTGAGATAAACCCTTTACTTAAAGAACATTCATGTATAAAATAATAACAGCATGAGTATTAATCAGATAATTATTTCAATATTACATGAACATACAAAAGTTGGCCATGGCAGAAACTTTGGAATCAGCTCTATATAATTCCATAAGCAAACAGAGTAGACCCTGACAGAGAAGACCCTACCTCTACATAAATCAGGCAAAGGGTTCAGTAAGATAATATGTGAGGTGTAATGAAAAACAAAAAGCGTAATGGACAAGCTTGAGGAAAAAGAGAGAGAAAAACTGAGACCCTACCTCTACATAAATCAGGCAAAGGGTTCAGTAAGATAATATGTGAGGTGTAATGAAAAACAAAATGCGTAATGGACAAGCATGAGGAAAAAGAGAGAGAAAAACTGAGGACGGAGTAGTAATCCCTAAATTTGAACCTGATTACAGCAAGTGACACAAAACAGTATCACAGTACACTTACAAATCGTTTATGTTCTGTTGCTATGGTAACATCCTGAATCTTTAGGGCATTTGTGACATGCTGCCATAGCCTACGGGACTCAAACTCTCCTTGCAAGTGTAATGGACGAACACGTTTCCGCCATATATTGAGTTTTTGAACATCGATTACTTTGGTTTCTTGCTGCAATGATGTAGAAAGTAAAACATAGTAGGAATAAATACATTAAATGTGTTTTTATTAATCCTTTACTAGATGAATATTCATTCAAGGCATGGTCCATTATGAATATTAATTCTTGTATCATAAATAAAAAAAAATCATTTGGATTGGCAGTAGTGTTAATCAGATTTGTAAAATATAAGCAAACAGAGTAGACCATAGTCAGACAGCTCCTACAGGAGCTGTCTGACCAGGGTCTATCCTGTTTGCAAAGGTTACAAAAAGGTGAAATTATCAAGGAAAGAACAAAGCAGATCTTAATAACCCTTTCCCAGTTCAGTATTTCTGTAAGAAATAATGACATTATGAATATTCATTGACTGAATTTTTATAATGGAACACAAACACAGCAATATTTTACTTTGACAGAAACTGTAGAATCATATCTATTTAATTTCATAAGCAAACAGAGAAGACCCTGATCCTACAGGAGCCATCTGATCTGGGTTTACTCTGTTTGCAAATGCGTGAAAAGGCATTTACATCCTGGAAAGGGTTAAGTACGGTGGCACTGAGGTGACATATGCAAGATTTTTTTTCAAGTTTGTTTTCCCGAGATAATTTTTTTTATTATCTCGAGAATACGAAAAAAAGTTCGTTTTTACGAGATAATTTTTTTTATTATCTCGAGAAAACGAAACAAAGTTCGTTTTCCTGAGATAATTTTTTTTATTATCTCAAGAAAACGAAGTAGTTCGTTTTTAGGAGATAAAATTTTTTATTATCTCGAGAAAACGAAACAAAGTTCGTTTTCCTGAGATAATTTTTTTTTATTATCTCAAGAAAACGAAGTAGTTCGTTTTGACGAGATAAATTTTTTTATTATCTCGAGAAAACGAAAAAAATTCGTTTTCATGAGATAATTTTTTTTATTATCTCAAGAAAACGAAGTAGTTCGTTTTAACGAGATAAAAAAAATATTATCTCGAGAAAACGAAATAGTTCGTTTTAACGAGATAATTTTTTTTATTATCTCGAGAAAACGAAACAAAGTTCGTTTTCTTGAGATAATTTTTTAAGTCGTGACAACGACTTAATAAGCCAATCAGAACCCTCCGTCAGAGTCAATTGTTCATCTATGGGGTTTCTCGTTTCCCGCTTAGCGAGGCTCGATAGATTTGCAAACACGTTTGACCTAGATCAGACAACAAGTAACAAGCGTCTGATCAGGATCTAAGCTGTTTGATACTCGGGCAATATAATTTTCCCAAAGTAAGCGAATCAGAAGAAGTTACGAATTTATGTGGAAGTGAATTATTTTTGCTGCGTGATAAGAGTTATCCCTTTCCTCGATATATACGCATTTTATCACCACTTTTGCAAACAAAGAAGACCCGCATCAGACAGTTCCTATAGGAGCTACCAGATCAGGGTCTATTATGTTTCCTTAGAAAATTTCATAAATCAAGATTTTAACTTTCTACGCCAGAGTAGGCCCTGAACAGATAGCTCCTGAAGGATTTGTCTAACCAGGGTCTTCTATGTTTGCTTAGAACATATACTAAAATATAGAATATAGGCTAGATCTACTTCCTCAAAAATCTTATCAGTTTGCTCCTAAATATATATTTATTATATCGGTATATTCATAGTGATGGAGCCTTTCACGAATAGCCATGTAGGAGTGCATGGGTTAATATGAAGAATCGCAGTTGTGTATAAACCTTTTAAAAGCCGGGAAGGTGTATTCGACATATGGGAAACGGATGGACGCTATCCATAAACAATTTAACCCTTTCCTTCATAGTTTCTATTAAAACTTAATTTTAGGTAGATCTAGTTATATAGATTTACATGCATTCATAAGGGTAGAAACTCTCTTTAATATTTATGGAGGAAATGGTTAGCGTATCAACGCGACTAACATTTGCGTCTATTGAAAATTGTATAGGGGTCTCCTATCTAACCAATCTGATTCACTGCTTTTGTATAGTAAACCAATTACAAGCCTTATTTAGAACTACTCAACGTCATACTACTACTACTACGCGTCATAGTGATGTTTGATACGTCACGGTAACGTTATTATTAGTTATGCAGGGCTTAGTGTCCCTAATATGGACAGCAAATATTTATATGGGACGAAAATTTCAAGTATTTACACGCATGTTTGCATCATAGGTATGGCATGCCCTAGGGAAGCAAGGGAATTACCTCCCTTTAATAGAATTAAATAAAATATTTTGTAATTGCCTTAAATGTCGTTTATATATTTTGTTTTTTCCTTTTTATCACTGTAAAACTAGTTTTTTTTATATTTCAACTCAATTAAAGCATAAATTATATGTATGCATTTTTTAAAACTGTAGTGGATAAACATAAAATATTATTATAGTTAACAGAAAAGCATGTGGCTGTCAAATAAGGGAAGTAACTCTTGTAAAGCCATGAAAAGATTTTAGCACCCTCATAAGGAATCTATAGGGGTTTCTCGTGACCTCTATTGACCAATGGAATGACAAGAATTTTGTAGGAGGTAAGATAAACGCAATTATGACGTCATATAAGTTCATCCCTTGTCTCGGCCATGTTCTCATAGACCTCAAATACTTGCGAAAACTGTTGACTCTGATGGAGGGTTCTGATTGGCTTATTAAGTCGTGCGCACGACTTAAAAAATTATCTCGGGAAAACGAACTTTGTTTCGTTTTCTCGAGATAATAAAAAAAATTATCTCGCAAAAACGAACCATTTAATAAAAAAAATTATCTCATGAAAACGAACTTTTTTCGTTTTCTCGAGATAATAAATTTATTTATCTCGTCAAAACGAACTACTTCGTTTTCTTGAGATAATAAAAAATATTATCTCAGGAAAACGAACTTTGTTTCGTTTTCTCGAGATAATAAAAAAAATTATCTCGGGAAAACAAACTTGAAAAAAAAATCTTGCATATGTCACCTCAGTGCCACCGTAGTTAAGCTTTCATGGCATCTTTTTAATAACAAGCAACATAGGTACATTTACTATTATCAATTTCAATATGACATGGGTATGCTCAACCCGTTACTCTATGAAAATTCATGTAAGAAATAATGATGTTATGAATATTGATTAACCCTTTCCCTCATATTGACGACTTTTGATGACTCTGTAAAAGTCACTTTGTGAAACCATTGTGATAAATAGAGCATTTGATCTTATAGGAGCACATGCTCTATTTATCATAATGGTTTAAAACTACAAAATTCTAAAGTTTTCTAGTTAATGCCCCTTTTCAGTAGATTTATTCAAAGAGGTTGTATCTAAAAACAGCCTATGAGGTAATGGGTTAAGAACAATTCTTATAATGGCATATAAAACACAGGAAATTTTGGCAGAAACTATAGAGTCATATCTATATTTTTTACACACAGAGTAGACCCTGATCAGAAGGTTCCAATAGTAGCTGTCTGATCAGGGTTAAAAAACTACATGTATTTGACTCATCATAATTTGATGGATTTCTAGGCAATCATAACTTTTTATCAGTTTATACTCATTTTTATCCTAAACAGTAGTGTTTATTTCCTCCAGTGTTTGGAGAAGACTTGAATGAAGTCAAAATAATTCATTTCTTATCAGCAGTTACACCATTCCAAGTACACATACAGTTGAACTTCGACATCTCGAACTCTGATAACTTGAACTTCGAGATAACTCAGAACTAATAGTTCAGTCCTTCCAAAACTTACCATACAGAATTGCTCTAAAATGTATAACTACGCATATCTAGAAACACATGCTAAATGCAGGTCTAAAGTAATGCCAAAAGCTCCTGCATTTTGATAATTGGGAATGTTTTTGCATGTTAACCCATAAGCTATTTTTAGATCCAACCTCTTTGAATAAATTTATCGAAAAGGAGCATTTACCAGAAAAAAAGGAAATTTTTGAGCAAATTCTCTATTTATCACAATGGTTTCAAAAAGTGATTTTAACAGAAGTGTCAAAAACGGTCAATATGAGGGAATAGTTAAACTCAATGATTTTGAAGCACAATTTTAACTTATTTTGCATTTTTCTTAATGGCATTTTAATCCAAATTTGGTGTTGGTTTGGAATTTTTCCCTCAAATTGGGAAAAATGTAAACTATTATACACTGGAATGAGTCCTTTAAACAGATAAGTGTGCACACCAGACACTGGAACAAGTCCTTCAAACAGACAAGTATGCACACCAGAAAAAGGCCTCAATTACAGAACTTACATTTGCATAGGTAAATTCGAGGTTTCCATTCCACTCTCCCTGCACTTTACAGCATATATTGCCTGTGTTACCGTTCTTCACCTCCGCAGACACACGGTGCAGTTTCCCCCCATAGAAAGGCTAAAAGAGTAAACCATTTCCACATAAGTAACTTTCAAATGCAAAAAAGTTTTCAAACGGTATTTCTTAACCCTTTGCTCCATAGATATGATCTTTAATGCTTCTGCAAACAGAGTAGACCCAGATCTGGCAGCTCCTGTTTGAGGTGTCTGATCATGGTCTGCTCTGTTTGCTTATAGAATTATATAAATTTGATTCCGTTTTTCTGCCATAGCACAAAAATTGTTCATATAAATTATAAAAGCTACGCTTATAAATATTCATAACTAGAGTGTTCACAAGCAAATTGCTGACAACGCACAATGGAAATTCAAGTCTCCCAAAAGCTCACCCTGATCTTTGCTCTGGTGAGCTAAAATTGTCATTCTTTTAAAATGAATATTCATGAGGTAATGGGTAAACAATAATTTTTGGCTATGGCAGAAACTTTACAATTAAACCAGACCCTGATTACACAGCGGCTATAGGAGCTGTCTGATCTGGGTCTACTATGTTTGCAAGTGTGTAAATATGCCTCTTTATCAAGTTAATGGGTTAACCCTTCACTCCATATATATGCCTTTCTACGCCTTGGCAAACAGAGAAGACCCAGATCAGTCGGCTCCTAGAGGAGCCGTCTGATCAGGGTCTGCTCCGTTTACTTAACCCTTCTCTTGCTGAATTGTAAAATACATTTCTCCTTCTTTACCCATGTCCTGTTGTATAATTACATATATCTTCACTGTGTACAAGTATTTTGCTGTGTAATCACTGCTGTGGAGTGCACTGGTTGCACCATCAACTTGTAAATAGTGCAGACCCTGATGAGACAGCTCCTGCAGGAGCTGTCTCATCTGGGTCTTCACTAATTACAGGTAGGTATATTGATGTGAATAGCAAGCGACGGGTTAAGATATAATAAAAATATGCTTCTACACTATCATTCTGCCATGACCAAAACTTCCTTTGTCCATGTGCTATTACAAAGTTAATCTAATAAATATTCATGATGTTACTATTTGTTGCATAAATATTCATGTAGTAAAGGGTTAACTCTTTCCCTGCTGAATATTCATGTGATAAAGAATAACATCATGAATATTTATAATGGCTTATGTACATAGGAGATGTTGGTATTGATTGAAACCATAGGGTAAGGTCTAGTAGAATTTCACAAGCAAACATAGTAGACCCTGATCAGACAGCTCCTACAGGAACTGTCTGATCTAGATCTATCCTGTCATACGAGGGAAAGGGTTAATCTCTACTGAAATGTACTAAAACTAAGTGCACAAACAAACTACCAGCTGCCTACCTTTGTATGAAATATGACAGATGCACTCATGTTGGTTTTCTGACAAGTCATTGAGATCTTGTCGCCCATTTCTACCCAGGGTGTGGTAAGGATGGACCTGGCATAGGCACTAGGTAAACTGAACACATATTCCTCATCAAAGTCCAACAGCTTTAAAACCACTGCAAACAAGAATCAAAACAATTCCTTTTAAAATCCATTCCCTCATAGTCATATACTATTTTCAGACCCAACCTCTTTGAATTAATCTACTGAAATGGAGCATTTTCTAGAGAAAAGGAAAATTGAGGGAATGGATTAACCCCTTACTTCATATTAAATCTTTTTTCAAACCTTTGCCAACAGAGTAGACCAGGGTCTGCTATGTTTGCTTATGAAATCATAGAGATCTACCTCTACAATTTTCTACCAATATCAAAACATCCTATGTGTATATGCTATTACAGAAATTCAGCCGATAAAATATTCACAATCTATTTTTTTCTTACATGAATATTCAACAGGGAAAGGGTTAACCCTTTACTTCATGAATATTTATGTAAGAAATAATGACATCATGAATACCAATTTGCCACATTTTTTATGGTGGCATATGGAGAAGTGAATTGTTGTTCCTGGCATAAACTATTATCATTCCATAAGCAAACAGAGTAGACCCTGGTCGTATAGTTCCTACAGGAGCTGTCTGGCAAACAGACTATCCTGGTTGAATAGTTCCTGAATTGTGTCTTCTTTATTTACAGAGGCATAAAAAGCTTAATTATGAAGTAAAGGGTTAACTCTGTTCAACAGTGGAGATTTTCTATTAATCTACAAAAACATTTTAGATCCAGATAAGATGCAAAGTACAAACAAGAGCCACATGCAGCGCAAATGCTCTTCTAATTTGGTGCTTGTCCAGCTAAATTAAAAAAAATTGAAAAACATAAAGGGCCATAACTCAAAAAATTTGAAAACAAGAGTTATGGTTCTTATGTAGGGGCCTTCCCTTCAATGAGATCTACTAACCTATGAAGTTTCATGTTGATACCTCTTATACTTTTTGAGTAATGAGCTATATTAAAGTTTTTGCACGCTGACGGCGACAACGACAAAGCCAACGACGCCTACGACCCAGTGATCACAATAGTGACTTTTCTTTGAAATAGTTCTCAAATATTCCTTTTCATGGACAATAGAAACAAGATATATAGCCCTGAACATGTTCCCTGCACTATGTTTCAGCAACAACTTTACAACCCTATGTTTCCACACTGTTTCAGCAATAAATTTTATACCCTGTGTATGTTGCCACGCTATGTTTCTGCAACAATGTTATAACCATTAGGTATATGTTTCCTTACTACATAAAATTACTGAAGTGATAAAATTTCCTTTATTTCTTCATTCATTCTATTTACTCTCATATTGACGCTTCTGTAAAGGTCACTTAGGAGCAAATGCTCTATTTATCACAATGGTTTCAAAATTACACAATTATAAAGTTTTCCTTTTCAGTAAATGCTCCATTTTGGAAGATTTATTCAAAGAGATAAGGTCTAAAAATAGCCTATGAGGTAATGGGTTAATAGGAGGAAAGACATTCCTGACTATTAACTCGTCGCATGCTAAGTAATTGTTCATCTGCAACAACTTTCATCTTCAATTCTTAAAATAAATTTTCTCTTCATTTTTTTTGCAAAAATATGGTCAAAGTGTCAAACAGTTTAGATCCAGATGAGACACCACATTATGCAATGTCTCATCTGTGTGCACACTGTTTGCATAGATAATCACGGTTTCGCTACATGCAAAGGGTTAACAATTTTTATCACATCACATTGCTTGTGTCCAGGAAGCCCATATTTTTTTATATTTAACATCTGTAATGTAAGATGTGACATCGCATGATTTTTGCATCTTAATGCACACGTGCAGACTGGTACACAACCTATTTTTCCTGTGTTTGTATGTACAGCAGTAAACTTTCAATAATCCATCCGTGTTGGTGTGGACTCATCTTTGTTACTAAATATAGAATCTAGCAAGCACTGCAAAGATGAAGCTAATTTCCAACTATTTTTCTGCTCCTTCGTCTAAATATTGAAGTTGAGCGAATAAATTTTGCGATAAAATGAATCAAACTCTTGTAGTCATTTGAGATACACATTTCTTAAACTCATCCAGAAAAAAAGTTATTAAGCTCTTCAAAGGCTCGATTAATAACTTTTTTCTGGATAAGTTTAAGAAAAGTTGATGAATCGCGACAGATCCCAATATATTCATCCATTACTCACCTTTTCCTACCATCACAACACCTATAGACATCCCCATGAACTTTGATTTGGTATATATAGAGGCGTTGATACAAACATTGCGACTGGGACACTCAAAGTAAAATGCAGAAACTGGAAATACATGTAGAATGAAAACAAATATCATCAATGCACAAACAGCTTCATGATTCTACTTAACCCTAACCAATTCAAATTTTTATAGTGAAATATTGGCCACCGGCCCATGCACAATATCCAAATATATATTCAATATGTACAATACACTGAGTGACAGTCAGATTGTAATATTGAACAGATTTACATCATATATTCAAATATAACCCTGATATAGACATCTTGTCACACATTTGCAAAAGAGTAGACCCAGATCAGACTATATAACACTACTTTAGAAAGAATGTTTATCTTATTACTGTTAAACAAGATGCATATAAATTGACGCTTTTTGAAGCCTCTGTAAAAGTCATTTTTTGAAACCATTGTGATAGACAGAGCATTTGCTCCTAAGAAGCAAATGATGTATTTATCACAAAGGTTTCAAAACCACACAATTCTAATTTGTTTTCCTTTTCTCAAGTAAATGCTCCTTTTCAGTAAATTTATTCATAGAGGTTGGTTCTAAAAAACAGTCTATAAGATGGGTTAACCCATTACCTCATATGCTATTTTTAGATCCAACCTCTTTGAATAAATCTACTTAAAAGGAGCATTAACTAGAGAAAAGGAGAATTTTGTAGTACAAAACCATTGTGATAAATAGTGCATTTGCTCCTACAGGAGCAAATGCTATATTTATCACAATGGTTTCAGAAAGGGACTTTTACAGAGGCATCAATATGAGGAAAAGGGTTAAGAAAGTTTTTACTGCATTCTTATGATGTGTGAAACAGTGAGACAACCATTTTTGTAATACCCACTCCTCGCTCTCGCCAAGCTTACCCGGTGGATGATGCGACACCTGCTCAGCAGTATAGGTCATCAAAAAGGGGTCACCCTGCTCCCGACCGTCCCCTACTGTACTCGGTGGAATCTTCCAGGAACAATGGAATGTCTCCCCTATGATTGGATTGTAAGGCTTTTTGGCTATGGATCCCTGTAAATGTAAAAAGTATCATGTATGTGCCAATAATAACAAGGCAGTCCAAAGGACAGCTATATCCCCCACCGCCGCCACCTAAATTAAGACATTGACCTTAAGGTGATACAATGGGTTTTGAAACTGCATTTCATGCATTAGGATAAGACAACACAAGACAAGCTTTTAAAACAGAGCTGCGGTCAAAAAGGAGATATGTTGCCTCTAATGGAAATTGCGCTGCTTTCGCCGACATTTCAACGTGGTTGACATTCAACCTTCCAGTTGTTAAGAAAATAGGACGCGGAAACAAATATAATGGAAACTGAAGGTAAGAACACGACTTTCAAATGTGACCTTGACCTTGAGCCGACATGACTGCCACATGTGTTCTGCACATCATCTCAATTCGGTTAATATTTGACTCAAGTTTTATGAATATCCTTCAAATGGTTTAGAAGATATGGAGCGGACACGAAATGTAATGGAAATTGAAGATTAAATCACTTGGCCTTCAAATGTGACCTTGACCTTGAGCCAACATGACTGCCACATATGTTCTGCACATTGTCTCAACGTGGTTAACATTTGAGGCAAGTTTCTTGAAAATCCTTCAAGGGGTATAGGAGATAACGAAACTATAATGGAAATTGAAGGTAAGAACACTTGATCTTCAAATGTGACCTTGACCTTGAGCCGACATGACTGGCACATGTGTTCTGCACATCGTCTCAATTTAGCTAACATTTAACTAAACTTTTATGAAAATCCTTCAAAGGCTTTAGAAGATATGGAGCGGACACGAAAATGTAACGGAAATTAAAGGTTAGAACACTTGACCTTCAAACGTGACCTTGACCTTGAGCCAACATGACTGCCGCATGGGTTCTGCACATCGTCTCAATTCATTTAATATTTGACTCATGTTTTATGAAAATCCTTCAAAGGGTTTAGAAGATATGGAGTGGACACGAAACTGTAATGGCAACTGAAGGTTTAAACACTTGACCTTCAAATGTGACCTTGAACTTGAGCCGACATGACTGCCACATATGTTCTGCACATCGTCTAAATTTGGTTAACATTTGACTCAAGTTTTATGAAAATCCTTCAAAGGGTTTAGAAGATATGGAGCGGACACAAAAATGCAATGGAAATTGAAGGTTAAAACTCTTGACCTTCAAATGTGACCTTGACCTTGAGCCGACATATCTGCCACATATGTTCTGCACATCGTCTCAACTTGGTTAACATTTGGGGCAAGTTTCTTGAAAATCCTTCAAGGGGTATAGGAGATATGGAGTGGACACGAAATTGATACGGACAGACGGACAGACAGACAGACAGACAGACGAAGGCCATTCCTATAACCCCCCATCCGCTATGCAGTGCGGGATTAATAAGCTAATAAATATTCATGATGTCATTATTTCTTACATGAATATTCATTAGGTAAAGGATTAAAAGTCTAAGCAGTGTAATTTTCTATTCAATAATATATGTTTTGCATCACTAATACTTTTTAACATCATTCTACAGATATTCAACAACATTTCATCTTTGTGTTGAGACAGAATGGAAATGGAGGAAAAATGCAGAAGTCTAGATAAGATGCGTAAACTGAAACATTTTCAAGAATAACTTCTTTATTTCTCCACCAAACCCTACGTTGTGACCTCTCTTTAAAATCGTCTAAGTTGTGACCTCTCTTTAGAATTGTCTCTTCGAGATAGGGAGTTGGTTACCTGTCGTCCAGCATGGAATGATGTGAGGTACCACTCTAATACAGCTATCATTCTGTCTTCTGGGTCTGGCAGGTTAGTTATTCTGAAATATGTATTAAATATATTCAACATTTACATCACTTTCAAAGTTTCATTCCAATAATGAAGGGACTAACATATATATGCAAACAGTTTGGATTGTTATATATTTCATTTCATTCATGCATTTTTAAACTGCCAGCATTGGCTTAGTGGTAGAGTGTCCGCCTCCGGTGTACGGGAGGTCCCAGGTTCGATTCCCGGGGCCAGGTCACACCAAAGACTATAAAATTGGTAGTAATGAATATTCATATGAGAAATAATGAATGTATGAATATTAATTAGCTGAATTTTATAATGGCATCATGAACAAAGGAATATTCATGAAGTTATACCATACCTGAGGAACACATCAGGGTGAGCCATACAGTCAGCAAACAACTCCAGCAGTGAACGCCGCTCCAGTATAAAAGTTGGCAGCACCACCTGCAGGACAACATAGACACAATTCTGTCAATGCTTCAAAAAGTAATTACAGTAAAACCTCTTCATAGCGGCCACTAAATTACAGCAAGTATTTTGTGTTAAAGGCAGATGGCTGCATAAAACAAGGTGAAAGTAAAACAGAACGCTCCATAGGAGCATTCTGTTTTACTTCCACTTTGCTTTAAGCAGCCATCTGCCCTAAATACCAACTAATTAACACAATTTCGTGGTCGTTATAGAGAGGTTTTTCTGTATATTCTATACAAAATATCCCATGTATCTTTAACCCTATCCCTGTTTAATATTCAAGTAAGAAATAATGACATCATGAATATTTATTACCTGAATTTTTATAATGGCACATGTACACAGGATGTTTTGGCTCAGGCAGAAACTGACGAATCAGATGTATATTATAAGCAAACAGAGGAGACCCATATCAGACGGTTCCTATAGGAGCAGTCAGGAAAGGGTCAACTCTTTACTCCAGAGACACACCTTTTCATTCTTTGCAAAGGGAGTAAACCCAGATCATACAGCTCCTGTAAGAGCCATCTGATCAGGGTCTACTCTGTTTGCTTATGGAATAATATAGATCTGATCTGTCAGTTCAGCCAGGGCCAAAAAATCAAATGTTCATGCACCATTTTTAAATTTCAACTAATAAGTATTCATGGTAAAAATGGTAGCAGTGAAAATCCCATTGTTTACAAGCATTTTCACATCTGCGTTGGCCATCTGTGAAAATTTGAAGTAAATCCTCCCATTGTTGTAAGAGTAGTTGGAAACACAAGTATTGTGGGATGTATATACATGTATGTACAAACGGATGTACAAACAGACAAGAGCAAAGCTATATGCCTCCCACCTTGTGGGGGGCAGAGAATTCATGATGTAAAGTCATAAACATGCTTTAACATACCTTTGTGAGGTCCATGCCAAGTTTAAGCTGAGACAGCAGGTGTAAGATGATGGACTTGTGTTCTTCCACACCCGTCAGTTCGGAGTCCTTGTACTCTGCCTCATCCTCCGCCTCATCCTCGTGGTTTATAGGACCATCTGTAATAAGTACAGCAAACTAAACTTTATAGGACCATCTGTAAGTACTGCAAACTAAACCTTATAGGACCATCAGTAACAAGTACAGTAAACTATACTTTATAGGACCATCTGTAACATGTACAGTAAAATAAATTTTATAAGGCCATCTGTAACAAGTACAGCACACTAAACTTTATAGGACCATCTGTAACAAGTAGAGTAAACAAACTTTATAGGACCATCTGTAAACAAGTACAGCAAACTAAACTTTATAGGACCAGCTGTAAACAAGTACAGCAAACTAAACTTTATAGGACCAGCTGTAACTAGAACTATCACTAAAGGTGATGAATACCCCCACATGGCAGCTTTGATTGCGAATCCAAGTTTGTGACACCAACTATCCATGTAACAGGACTAAAACACATAAATACTCAAAGTTAAAGGAGAGATAATTCTGTAATGCTTGCAACAAACATATGAAAACTTTAACAAGAGGGCCATGAGGCCCTGAAGCGCTCACCTGAGATAACTCCAGGGGGGTTCATTAATGGTCTATGCCTTATGGTTTCAGAGAAAAGTAATATTTCATATTTTTCCAATAAAAAACTGATAAGCCCTGAGGCAGGGCCAAGTTTCGCCCAGTGGTCAGGGTCGTAAGTTAAACATTCTTGGCAGAGGACCACAAGCCACAGCTACTTATTTATAGAGGACCATTAGATCATGTTAGTCATACCAAATATCAATGGTCTAGGCCTTACCGTTTCAGTAGATTTTTAAAGATTTTCCAATGAAAAATTGATAAGCCCTTGGGCGGGGCATTTTTGGCCCGGGGGTCATAATTTGAACAATACTTGTAGAGGACCATAAGATCATGCTACATATACCAAATATCAAAGGTCTAGGCCTTACAGTTTCAGAAGATTTTTAAAGATTTTCCTATAGAAAACTAATAAGCCCTTGGGCGGGCCATTTTTGGCCCGGGGGTCATAATTTGAAAAACAATTGTAGAGGACCATAAGATTTTTGGCCCGGGGGTCATAATTTGAAAAACAATTGTAGAGGACCATAAGATCATGCTACATATTAAATATCAAAGGTCTAGGCCTTACAGCTTCAGAGAAGAAGATTTTTAAAGATTTTCCTATGAAAAACTGATAAGCCCTTGGGCGGGGCCATTTTTGGCCCTGGGGTCATAATTTGAACAATATTTATAGAGGATCATAAGATCATGCTACATGCCAAATATCAAAGGTCTAGGCTTTACAGTTTGAGAACAGAAGATTTTTAAAGATTTTCCTATGAAAAACTGATAAGCACTTGGGCGGGGCCATTTGAGGCCCGGGGGTCATAATTTGAACCACTTTTGTTGAGGACTATAAGATCATGCTACATACCAAATAACAAAGGTGTAGGCCTTACAGTTTGAGAACAGAAGGTTTTTAAAGATTTTCCTATGAAAAACTGATTAGCCCTTGGGCGGGGCCATTTTTGGCCCGGGGGTCATAATTTGAACAATATTTGTAGAGGACCATAAGATCATGCTATATACCAAATATCAAAGGTCTAGGCCTTACAGTTTCAGAGAAGAAGATTTTTAAAGATTTTCCTATGAAAAACTGACAAGCCCTTGGGCGGGGCCATTTTTGGCTCGGGGGTCATAATTTGAACAATATTTGTAGAGGACCATAAGATCATGCTACATACCAAATATCAAAGGTCTAGGCCTTATAGTTTCAGAGAAGAAGATTTTTAAAGATTTTCCTATGAAAAACTGATAAGCCCTTGGGCGGGGCCATTTTTGACCCGGGGGCCATAATTTGAACAATCTTTGTAGAGGACCATAAGATCATGCTACATACCAAATATCAAAGGTCTAGGCTTTATAGTTTCAGAGAAGAAGATTTTTAAAGATTTTCCTATGAAAATTCCATATTACCATATACGGAAAAAATGACCACGCCCTCTGGCGGCCATGTTTTTTGCCGGATCAAAATTCTTTAACAACTTTTGAAGTCTATCAACTGAGAAACATTTTGGTGAAAACTATATTCAAATCGGACAAGTCATTCTGGAGAAGAAGATTTTTCTAGATATTGTGTACGGTTGCCATGGCAACAAGACCGATGGCCCGACCCACTATCTTTTAACAACTTTTGAAGCACCCACCAACAGTATGTATCTGACCAAGTTTGGTTACAATTGGGCAGTCGGTTTCAAAGAAGAAGTCGTTTGAAATTGTTGACGGACAGACGGACAGACGGACAGACAGACGCCGGACGCCGGACACAGGGGTATCACAAAAGCTCACCTTGAGCACTTTGTGCTCTGGTGAGCTAAAAATGAAGGAGGATTTGTGACACGAAATCCCCATGTTTCATGCCAAAATGAAAATGTTCGCGCTGGTCCGATTTTGCAGAATGACACTGGTTCTTTTTCCATTTCAAGGCCAGGTATTAAGTTCAAGGTCACAGAGACCTGAATATCTACTACCCAATATGTATTGGCACAACAGGTTTGGTAATGCTAGATAATAAAGTATAGGATATATGCTCCGGACAAGACCTGAAATTTGTGTCTTGCACATCTACTACCGGTACTCCTGAGTAACATTTATGCCAAGTATCAAGTAAATCAGGTTGAAAGTGAAGGAGGAGTTCGCCGTACAAGATTTTGCCTGCCAATTTTAAGACCAATTTCAAGGCCAAAGGTCAAGGTCACAGAGATTTGAAATTTGTGTCTTGCACATCTACTACTCCTGAGTAACATTTATGCCAAGTATCAAGTGAATCAGGTTGAAAGTGAAGGAGGAGTTCAAAGTACAAGATTTTGCCTGCAAATTTCAAGACCAATTTCAAGGACAAAGGTCAAGGTCAAGGTCACAGAGACCTGAAATTTGTGTCTTGCACATATACTACTCCTGAGTAACATTTATGCCAAGTATCAAGTGAATCAGGTTGAAATTAAAGGAGGAGTTCAAAGTACAAGATTTTGCCTGCCAATTTCAAGGCCAAAGGTCAAGGTCACAGAGACCTGAAATTTGTGTCTTGCACATCTACTACTCCTGAGTAACATTTATGCCAAGTATCAAGTAAATCAGGTTGAAAGTGAAGGAGGAGTTCGCCGTACAAGATTTTGCCTGCCAATTTTAAGACCAATTTCAAAGCCAAATGTCAAGGTCACAGAGATTTGAAATTGGTGTCTTGCACATCTACTACTCCTGAGTAACATTTATGCCAAGTATCAAGTGAATCAGGTTGAAAGTGAAGGAGGAGTTCAAAGTACAAGATTTTGCCTGCCAATTTCAAGGACAAAGGTCAAGGTCAATGTCACAGAGACCTGAAATTTGTGTGTCTTGCACATATACTACTCCTGAGTAACATTTATGCCAAGTATCAAGTGAATCAGGTTGAAATTGAAGGAGGAGTTGAAAGTACAAGATTTTGCCTGCCAATTTCAAGACCAATTTCAAGGCCAAAGGTCAAGGTCAAGGTCACAGAGACCTGAAATTTGTGTCTTACACATCTACTACTCCTGAATAACATTTATGCCAAGTATCAAGTGAATCAGGTTGAAAGTGAAGGAGGAGTTCAAAGTACAATATTTTAGTTTAAACATATTTTATTTGAAAAAGTATACATTAATCATGATATCAACAGAGTATCACTATAGGATTAGAACGAAAGCTAAAAGCTTATTGAGTTCTTCTCAATATTTTGACTGCCAATTTCAAGACAAATTTCAAGGCCAAAGGTCAAGGTCAAGGTCACAGAGACCTGGAATTTGTGTCTTGCACATCTACTACACCTGAGTAACATTTATGCCAAGTATCAAATGAATCAGGTTGAAACTGAAGGAGGAGTTGAAAGTACAAGATTTTGCGGACAGACCAACGACCGACGTCCAACGACCGACCAACCGACAGGCTGATTCCAGTATACCCCCCTCAAACTCTGTTTGTGGGGGTATAACAAGTACTGCAAACTAAACTTTATAGGACCATCTGTAACAAGTACAGTAAATTAAACTGTCATAACCCTTTACCTGATACACATGTCTTTCTACACCTTTGCAAACAGAGCAGATACAGATCAGATGTTTCCTATAGGAGTGGTCTGATTAGGATCTCCTCTGGATGCTCGTGGATGCATATACCGGCACATCAACAGTTTCTGCCACTGCCAATACTTCCTGTGTTCCAATGCCATTACTAAATTCAGCCATTAAACTCTGTATTTTTCATAACCCTTTACCTTGCTCCATAAATATGCCTTTGTACTCCTTTGTAAACAGAGTAAACCCAGATCAGACGACTCCTATAGGAGCAGTCTGATAGGGGATTGCTTATGGAATAATATAGATATGACTCCACAGTTTCTGCTTAAAAATTTCAAGTGTTAATATGCCATTTTAAAAATTAGTCACGATGTCATATTCACGATGTCATTATTTCTTACATGAATATTCATGGAGTATAGGGTTAAGCAAACAGCAAACTCTGATCAGATGACTCCTATACTCTACTCCGACGCCTATACTCTACTCCGACGCCTATACTCTACTCCGACGCCTATACTCTACTCGCCTATACTCTACTCCGACGCCTATACTCTACTCCGACTGTAAAAGCAATAAAAGTTGTCTATATTGGGTACAGGTTTAGGTGAGACCAGGCGTCCAATAGGGCGCTGAAGGGTTCCTGAATGTGGATATCTCAGATTTGGGTTGATTCGGCATTTCTTTGGGATGTTCTGGAACCCTTATGTGTCTTTCCTGAACACTTCAGGAACTCTTCTGGGCACTTCTGGGGCTGATCCGGATAGAAAAAGAACTTTGGGATCTCCTATCCATCCCGAGTGGTTTCCAAATGAGGCCGAATCTATGCGGAAGGCTTCCCAAATACGCGGAAGGGTTCCCGAATCCATGTGGAAGACATGCCGAATATGAATGATTCAGAATCGTCTCAGAAGACGCTGATGTCAGCAAAACTTATAAGAGCGGTCGTCAGATTGCCAAAAGCATTTCGAGAAGAGAGACATCTTTTCCACTCTAAAACACAAAAATCCTACAGGAGCAGTCTGATTTGGGTCTACTGTTTGCAAAGGCATTGAAAGGCATATCTATGGAGTAAAGAATTAGTCAGGCAATGAGAGAACTTAAACAGTATATATATTTCCTTGTCATATGCTCTGTTTGCTTATAGAATTATAATATGACTGACTGTACAGTTTCTACCAATACCCAAAATGTGTACATACACTATTATAAAAATACAGCCAATGTATATTCATCATGTCATGATTGGTAACAGATAACTCCATTCTGCAGAGCTACAGATAATGGTATGTACCCAAATACTAAATTCGTCATTTCTCCATCAAACCCTATACTGTGAACACTCTTTAGAATCGTCTCGAAGAGATGATTCTAAAGAGTGGTCACAGTACAGGGTTTGGTGGAGAAAAAAAGGACCTACTGTTGAATTTTTTTAAATTTACGCATCTTATCTGGAGCTCTGATTCTGGGTTTTGTTTTACCTGACTGGGCACTGTCTGGCAAGATGTAGGGTAGTGAGCTAGCGGAGGTGAAGCTGCCAGCCGGGGACGGGTTTTTTGGTTCTTGGACGTTGTTTGTTCTAGTGTCTGGGATATGTACACGAGGCCTTCTGCAATATAGAAATATTTATAACTTATCTTGTGCACAAAAGTTGAATACTTACCATAGTATACTTTATAACTATTTAGTGAATATCAAATGATGATAGCATTCCAATTACTCAAACATTACATGTCTTGATATTACAGAAAGTATTTTTACAGTCACTCTTTTGTCGCTATAAGCGAAACTGTGACGACCTCGGCAAACAGTCTGGATACAGATTAGATGACTCATCAGGATCTAAACCATTTGACACTTTAATCATAAAGAAAAGGAAGACAACTCCTCTCTGAAGCCTGAGCAGAAAAAAATTATCTGGTGGTTTTAATAGCAAGAAACAACTGCCACATGCATCTCCGTTGGCCAATTTATATACAGAATTTTGCATTTGTTTTCAAAATATATTAATTGGACATATTTAAATACATGGTGTTGTTTTTTGTTTCATTTTTTCAACCCATGACTTCATGAATATTAATGTAAGAAATACCAAAAGAATTAATAAAATCAATTATTTTAAAATGGCATTACAAACAAGAGAACTTGCGACAATAGTACAACCTGTAAATTCAGAACTATATCATTTGATAAGCAAACAGAGCAGACCCTGATCAGACAGATCTTACAAGGGCCGTCTGATGAGGGTATACTTGTTTGCAAATGTGTTAAAAGGTGTACCTAACAAATAAAGGTTTAACTCTTTCCCAGATGAATTTGTTTCACATGAATTGATCACTTCATTCATATTCATTAACATAACTTTTATAATGTAAATTGTTCAAGAAAATTCTTTGCTGGGTCCAAGGATCACATCTATATAAGTCTTTAAGCAAACAGAGTAGACCCTACTGGATCTACTCTGTTTGCAATGCAATGAAAAAACATTTGTATGAGGGAAAGGGTTAATTGATTGAGACATCTGAAAGCCTTCTAAAGACATATTAACTTTTTGTGTTCTGTATATTGTAAGGTCCACCACATGACTATGAATGTGTCATGTGTTATGCAAACAACAGTAAGAGACTAAAGTTTGTTAATCCTTTCCCTTATATAAATGCTTTTTACTGTGTACATATGCCACAAGAAAATTCATCTAATAAATTTTGATGATGTCAATATTTCTTATATGAATACTGAACAGGTAAACGATTAAACATTAGTCTGGTCTTGAACTTCATATTAACACATTGTCCCCTTACTGTTATCTGCAAAACACTATTGGCTATAATTCTGAATTATTTCTCATTCAAAATTCAGTCCCGGTGTCAAACAATTTAGATGCTGCTTTGACGCCATGTTACTTAGTGTCTCATCAGTCATCTGGATCCATACTGTTTGCATTGGTTGTCTAGAATTTGCTGCTAGCTTGTAAATAAATAATAAAGAAATACATGTCGAGATACATTGTGTGACTTGAGGGGCCTGTCTTACGAAAAATCATATGATCAACATTATCCTCCTATTTTACAACAATTACTCGGGTAACAAAAATTATTGCATACATATAAATCTTAAGCTAATCAATATTCATACTGATGTTATTTCTTACATGAATATTCATGCAGTACTTTTCATATATCTAAGCCTCTGTGAAATTACAGTGAAACCCCGCTAATGCGACCACTTAATAAACAGCCACTGATGTCGTTTAAAGCAGGTGGTTGCTTAATGCAGGACGAAAGTTATGCAGAAAGCTCCTATAGGAGCTTTCTGCATAACTTTCGTCCTGCATTAAGCTACCACCTGCCTCTGCCACCCAGAAGTATGCCCCTTTTTGGAGGGTCGTATTAGCGGGGTTTTACTGTACATCAAATTTTTACCTATGATATGAAACAAAACAAATTGTTGAACTGCAGCTGTAACTCATTCCCTCTTAGTATATTTTTTAACCTAACCTTTTGAATAAATCTACTGAAAAGGATTATTTACTAGAAGAAAGGAACATTTTTACAGCTGTGTAGTTTTTTAAACAATTGTGATAAATACAGCATTAAGCTCCAATCGAGCAAATGCTCTATTTATCAAAATGGTTTCAAAAAGTGATTTTACAGATGCATCAAAAGAAGGGAATAGCAAAAAGTACCTGTAAAACAAAAAACAACAAAACACAGGTGGCATATGAAACTTGCTAACTATACAGTGTATTATGCAGATCGTTGTGTGTTAGAACAGGTTTTTAACCCTTTCCTCCATAGGCTATTTTCTAGATCCAACCTTTTTGGATGCATCTACTGAAAAGGAGCATTAACTAGAGAAAAGGATTTTTTTTTAGAATTTTGTAATTTGAAACTATAGGAGTAAATTCTCTATTTATCACAATGGTTTCAACAGGTGACTTTTACAGAGGCGTAGAAAGGCGTATTTATGGAGGAAAGGGTTAAACAGAACCTGTATTAACCTTTTCAACACTAAGTAAACTTTGTCTACAAAACTTTCGGCCTGTTTCAATGCTTAACAAATTCCCTCATATTAACGCTTTTTGACACCTCTTTTAAACCATTGCGATAAACAAAGCATTTGCTCCATCATTGCAAATGCTCTATTTATCACAAAGGTTTAAAAACTATACAATTCTAAACTTTTCCCTATTTCTAGTACATGTTCTTTTTCAGTAGATTTATACAAAGAGGTTGTGCCTAAACATAATCTATGAGGGAATGGGTTAAAGTGCATATTCCTTACATTTATTTATAATAAAAAAAAAAAACTGTGTCAGAAGGTCAAACAGTTTGGATCCTTATGAGTTACTCTGAAATGTGCAAAGGTCGTCAAAAATTGATCCAAATAACCGAAACAGTCTACACAACCGTCTTCTATGATTTTGTACTTCATTTAAAATCTAAATGCAGATTTTCTTCCATTTCTTAAAACAAATACAATTAGAATCTCAATCAGACTGAACACTGATGAGGCAATTATTCTGTGTTCTATCTCGATCTCAACCATTTGTAAAGTTATCACAAACCCCACTAACCCTTTCCTCCATAGGCGATTTCTAGACCTAACCTCTTTGAATGAATCTACTCAAAAGGAGCATTTACTAGAGAAAAGTAAAATTTTAGAATTTTGTTGTTTGAAACCATTGTGATAAATAGAGCATTTGCTCCAAGAAGTGGTCATTACAGAAAGGCATACTTATGGAGGAAAGGGCTAATAAAACTGGTTAACTATAGAGTCTATTTTGTCTCAGCATGCGGGTGCCAATGCTCGGCTATTTGATTATGGCCTATGTGCCAGTAAACAAGTGTGTGAAATTTCATAAGACTTGCATGGATAGATGTAAATATAAAGAAGTAATAGCCAATCGTGAAAGTTTCCAGACCACAACGATGATGCAATCAACGACATGGACGCTGGAGTCACGATAATAGCTTGTATTTTCTTCTTCGAAAAACAGACCATCTAAAAACTGTAGCAGAATTATTTTGCAGACAAAAATTAGTAAGTATTAACCCATTACCTGATGAATACTCATGTAAAATAATGCCTTCAGTATGTTTGTCAGTTGAATCTTCTATAATGGTGTATGAACACAAGCATTTTTGACCAGAAACTGTAGAATCAGATCTATTTCATTCCATATGCAAACAGAGCAGACCCTAATCAGTTGGCTTCTACAGAAAATGTCTGATCTGGGTCTTCTCTGCTTGCATACAATCAAAAGGCCGTTCTATCAGGTAATGGATTAAAGTAGCTCACCCTTTGAATGTAGGACATATGTGTGCTGGCATTTGCAAACGGTGTAGACCTAGATCAGAGGGCTCCTAGAGAAGCCCTCTACTGATCAGGTCTGCGTGGTTTGTCATTCAAAATCCTCCTGTAATTTAATATCATTTCATACTGAACTGACTTTACAGTTAAACAATGATTGGCCATTCCACTTTGAAAATTCATCATTCAAAGGGTTAAATATAGTTAAATATAGTTTCTAGTGTGTCAGCATTCCTCAGCCATTACCAAATCTTGGAAGTGCAAATGTAGTAAATGTAGCATCATCAGCAAATCAGTGAGTAACATTGAACACCAATACAGTGACACTACATGTATATGAAAACTAGAACTATCACTAAAGATGATGGAATACTTGGTAGTTTGCTGAGAGTAGTGAACAGTTTGTTGAGAGTACAAGGTAGTTTTCTGAAAGTAGTGTAGTTTGCTGAAAGTGGTGAATAGTTTGTTGAGAGTACAAGGTAGTTTGCTGAGAGTAGTGAATGGTTTGTTGAGAGTACAAGATAGGTTGCTGAAAGTAGTGAATAGTTTGTTGAGAGTACAAGGTAGTTTGCTGAGACTAGTGAATAGTATGTTTAGAGTACAAGGTAGTTTGCTGAGAGTAGTGAATAGTTTGTTGAGAGTACAAGATAGGTTGCTGAAAGTAGTGAATAGTTTGTTGAGAGTACAAGGTAGTTTGCTGAGACTAGTGAATAGTATGTTTAGAGTACAAGGTAGTTTGCTGAGAGTAGTGAATAGTTTGTTGAGAGTACAAGGTAGTTTGCTGAAAGTTTGTTGAGAGTACAAGAGTAGTGAATAGTTTGTTGAGAGTAAAAGGTAATTTGCTGTGAAGTCAATAGTTTGCTAAAAGTACAAAATATTCTGCTGTGAGAAGTGAGCAATTTGCTCAGAGAACGAAATACTTGATGTAATTTAATGGCCGTTATAAAAAGGTTTTACCGTAATTAATATGCATTATGTCATTCTTTCTTACATGAATAATCATGGAGTATCAGTAAAGGCTTAATGAGAGTGAGCACTGGGTAACTTGCTGTGAGTAATGCAAAGACTGCTCATTGTTCACCTTTATTCCATGAATTGGCCTTTCTATGCCTTTGCAATGATATAGTATAGATATAATTCTACAGTTTCTGCCATGGCAAAAAAATCCCGTGTCCATGTTCTATTATAACAAATTAATCTAATCAATATTCATGACATCATTATTTCAGACATGAATATTTATGGAGGAAAGGGTTAAGGATAGCTTGCTGTGAGTGGTGGATACCAGAGGCTTGCTTAAAGTAGTAAATATGTTATTGAGAGTACTAGGTGGCTTGCTGTGAGTGATGGAAAGTTTGCTCAAATGAACTGATTGCTTGCTATGAGTGGTACATAGTTTGCTGAGAGTAGTAACTATCTTGCTGAGAGTAGTGAATAGTTTCTTGAGAGTATGGGATAGCTACCAGTGAGTAATAGTAGGCAATAGCTTGTTTAGAGTACTGGACAATTTGCTGAAAGTAGAGGATAGTTTGCTCAGAGTACTGGTTAGCTTGATCAGAACAGTGGATAGTTTGCTGACAGTAGTGAATAGGTTGCTCAGAGTACTGGTTAGCTTGATCAGAACAGTGGATAGTTTGCTGACAGTAGTGAATAGGTTGCTCAGAGTACTGGATAGTTTGATCAGAACAGTGGATAGTTTGCTGAGAGTAGTGAATAGGTTGTTGACAGTTCTTGATAGTTTGCTGAGTATACTTGAAAGTTTGCCCGGAGTAGTGGATAGCTTGATCAGAACAGTGGAAAGTTTGCTGAGAGTAGTGAATAGGTTGATGAGAGAACTTGATAGCTTGCTCGAGTGTAGTGAAAAGTTTGCTGAGAGTAGTGAATAGGTTATTGGGAGTACTTGATAGATTGCTGAGTATAGCGGAAAGTTTGCCCTGAGTAGTGGATAACTTGCCCAGAGTACAGCATAGTTCTATATCAGCAAACTATGCTGTACTCTGGGCAAGTTATAATAGTACTGGATATGCTGATATAGTACTGGATAGCTTGTCTAGAGCAGTGGATAAACAGCTGAAAGTAGTAAATAGTTTGCACAGAGTACTGGATAGCTTGTCTAGAGCAGTGGTTAAACAGCTGAAAGAAGTGAATAGTTTGCTGAGAGTACTAGATAGCTTGTCTAGAGCAGTGGATAAACAGCTGAAAGTAGTGAATAGTTTGCTGAGAGTACTGGATAGCTTGCTCTGAGTAGTGGTTAGTTTGATGAGAGTACTGTTGATAGTAGTAGATAATTTGCTTATCACAGACAAACACCGACAACACTTACATCTCCGTATCTACAGATGCACTAGTAGCGGGCAGACCGTCTGTCAGTCCACCGTAAGCCTCCTACAAGCAAACAAAAGAAAAAAACAACATAAACATTCACAGTAGAAAATTGCTGGGACACTTGATTTCAAAATTAAAAAGTATAGAGCACTGTGAGCTTATATCAGTGTTCACCTACTCACACTTTTAACCCTTTACTTACTGAGTATTCATGCAAGAAATATTGACTTCATGAGTATTAATCAGCCGAATTTTTAAAATCACATGGAAACCTGAATTTTTGGTCATGGCAACACAGTGGAATAGGATCTTAATATCATCATATATATACAATAGAGTAGGACCTGATCAGACAGCGCCAAGAGGAGCTATTTGATTAAGGCCCACTTTGCAAAAGAGTAAATTAACCCTTTCCTCCATAGGTTATTTTTAGACCCAACTTCTTTGAATGAATCTACCCAAAAGGAGCATTTACTAGAGAAAAGTAAAAATTTAGAATTTTGTAGTTTGAAACCATTGATAAATAGAGCATTTGCTCCTATAGGAGCAAATGCTCTATTTATCACAATGGTTTCAAGAAGTGGTTATTACAAAGGCGTAGATAGGCTTATTTACGGAGGAAAGGGTTAACATCTTTATCAACCCTTTACTCCATGAATATTCATGTCAGAAAAAAAATAATATTAAATAGCGTAATATTTATAGTGGCATATGAAACAAAGGTTTTGGCTCTGGTAAAAACCGTAGAATCAGAACTATATAATTCCTTAAGCAAACAGAGTAGACCCTGATCAGAAGGCTTCTATAATAATAAATAAATGCTCTATTTATCACAATGATTTCACAGCTACAAATTCTTAATTTTTTCTTTTCTCTAGTTAATGCTCCTTTTCGGTAGATTTATTCAAAGAGGTTGGATCTAAAAATAGCCCATGAGGGAATGGGTTAACCCATTCTCTGTTTCTGTATTTATTCCAAACTTCAGTACCTACTGAATAGTCATGGACAAAATTGCTATAATGAAATATTGAAGGCAGAACGTTGAAGCCATTTTAGAAATTAAAGAAACAAATCTATCAAATTACATTAACAAACAGAGCAGATCCTGATCAGGCAGTTCCTATAGGATACATCTGATCTGGATTTATTGGTTTGCAAAATGCAAGAAAAGGCATTTATATGAAGGAATGGGTTAAAGCTCCCAGTCAAACTGTTACTTTTGTAATGGAGGGCAAGTATATGTATGTGCAATATAGTTCAGCTAACTCTAACAATCTTAATCCTTTACGCCATGAATAATTACGTAAAATATAAAGACGTCATGAATATTAATTGGATTAATTTCTATAATGGCACATGAACACACAAACTTGTTTGCAGTGGCAGAAACTGAAGAATCAGACCTACATAATGCTATAAGCAAATAGAGCAGACCCTGATCAGATGGCTATTAGAGGAGCTGTCTGATCAGGGTCTAATATGTTTGTATAGGCATGAAAAGGCGTATTTAGGGACTAAAGGGTTAACTTTAGTACAAAGATTGACTCTTTACTTCATTGATACATCAATTAATGCCTTTACAAACAGAGCAGACCCAGATCAGACAGCTCCTGATCAGAGTCTTGTTTAACCCATTCCCTCATAGGCATTTTTACACCCAACCTCTTTGAAAAAACTCTACTGAAAAGGAGCATTTATTAGAGAAAAGGAAAATTTAAGAATTGTGCAGTTTAGAAACCCTTGTTATAAATAGAGCATTTGCTCCATAGGAGCAAATGCTCTGTTTATTACAATGATTTCAAAAAGTGACTTTAACAGAGGTGTCAAAAGGCGTAAATATGAGGGATTGGGATCATATAGATCTGATTCTGTAGTGTGTCTGCCATGACCAAAACATTCTTTGCTCATATAACTTTATGAAAATTCATCTGATTAATATTCATGATGTCATTATTTCTAACATGAATATAAATGAAGTAAAGGATTAAAGATTTTGTACAACACATCATAGCTTTATCAAAACCTGTACTTCAACAGCTTTTCTTAGAAACACAAACATGCAAAACTTTGAAAAGTCATCTATGGTGACCAAAAATAATTATAACAAGAGGGCCAAGATGGCCCTTAATCGCTCACCTGATTACCATAGATTTAAGATTTTTGCAGGGTAGCCCATGGGTAGGGTCAATATTGAACTTAGGGACAATATATGAACAATGTTGATAGTGGATCACGAGCAGTGGATCATGAGCAGTGGTTCTGCATAACAAGATTTTCAAAGATTTAGTATATTGATTTTATCAAGACAATGATTCTGACCAATGAAGATTGCGCTAAAAATGTGCTCTCTAAAGTATTTTTCTAAGATTTGACCTAGTGACCTACTTTCTATTCCCACCTAACCCATGATCACACTCAACCTTGATATCACCAAGACAAACACTCTGAGCAAGTTTGACGAAGACTGGGCTAAAAATGTGGCCACTGGAGTGTAAACTAGATTTCTCTAAGATATGACCCAGTGACCTACTTTTTGACCTCACATAACCCACTTTCAAACTTGTCCAAGATTTTATTAGGACAATCATTCTGACCAATTTTCATGAAGATTTGGCTATAAATGTGACATCAAGGGTGTTCACAAGGTGTTCGTACTATTTGACCTAGTGACCTAGTTTTTAACCCAACATAACCCACTTTCAAACTCGTTTGAGATTTTATCAAGACAATCATTATGACTAAGTTTCATGAAGATTGGACTAAAATTGTGACCACTAGAGTGTTCACAAGGTTTTTCTACTGTTTGACCTAGTGACCTAGTTTCTAACTCCAATTGACCTACTTTCGAACTAGTCCGAGATTTTATCAAGACATTCATTCTGACCAAGTTTCATGAAAATTGGACTAAAATTGTGACCACTAGAGTGTTCACAAGGTTTTTCTACTGTTTGACCTAGTGACCTAGTTTTTAACTCCACTTGACCCACTTTCGAACTCGTCCGAGATTTTATTAAGACATTCATTCTGACCAAGTTTCATGAAGATTGGACTAAAATTGTGACTACTAGAGTGTTCACAAGGTTTCTCTACTGTTTGACCTAGTGACCTAGTTTTTTACCCCACATAACCCATTTTTCAAACTCCTCCGAGATTTTATCAAGACAATCATTCTGACCAAGTTTCATGAAAATTGGGCTAAAAATGTGACCTCTAGAGGGTTCACAAGGTTTTCCTACTATTTGACCTAGTGACCTAGTTTTTAACCCGACTTGACCCACTTTCGAACTCGTCCGAGATTTTATCAAGACATTCATTCTGACCAAGTTTCATGAAGATTAGACTACAATTGTGACCACTAGAGTGTTCACAAGCAAATTGTTGACGACACACGACGCACACCGCACGACGCACGACGGACGACGGACATTCAAGTCTCCCAAAAGCTCACCCTGAGCTTTGCTCAGGTGAGCTAAAAATACTTAATATTCTCAAAAGACATTTTTCTTACAGTGAAATATATTTTTTTTTAAATTCCATAATTGTAATTTACAACTGTCTGTGCAGAAGGCATTTTTTTCATTTCAACAATAGCAATTTTTAACCCTTTCCCTGTTCAATATTCATGTAAGAAAGAATAACATCATAGTAGAATATTTATTAGCTAAATTTTTATAATGTAAACTTTTCAAGGGAATGTTTTACTTTAACAAAAATATCTATAAAATCGTGTCTATGTCATGTCATAAGCAAACAGAGCAGACCCTGATCAGACGGCCCCTATAGGAGCCGCCTGATCACGGTCTACTCTGTTTGCAAATGTGTGAAAATGTGTATTTATGGAGGAAAGGGTTAATGCTCATATATGTAAGACAAACAAGCTACAAATGCATAGGGGAAAGTCATCTGAGTGTATGCTAAATATAGATAAAATTACTATTCAATAACATGCAAACATGTGAAATACACCATGTAAAATAACGGTATCATTCTATTCACAAATCCTTTTGAAAATTTGAATACATTTTTCATTCACGACACACAATCTTAAACTTTTACTCAATAGATATGCATTTTTGTGCCTTTGTAAAATTAGTAGATCCAGGTAAGACAGCAGCTGCTCCTGAAGGAGCTGCCTGATTAGGGCCTACTCTGTTTGCTTATGGAATTATATACCGGTAGGGCGGATTCTACAGTTTCTGCCCTGGGTAAAATATCCTGTGTTCATATGATTATGCCATTATAACAAATAATCTTCATTATGCCATTACATCATACATAGCTATTCTTGAAAGGGTTAACCCTTTCCCTCATATAAACGTGTTTTCACGCATTTGCAAACAGAGAAGACTCAGATCAGAAGGCTCCTAGAGGAGCCGTCTGATCAGGGTCTGCTCTGTTTGCTAATATAATTTGATAGATCTGTTTATTTGTTTTCTAAAATAGCTGCAATGTTCCACCTTGCATATTTCATTATAACTATTTTGTCCATGAATATTCAGTAGAGTATCAAAATTTGGAATAAACATAGAACAGGGCACGGGTTAAGTTAAATCTCCGGAAACTGTCTTCACAGATAAGTTAAGAGTGTAAACCAATACCAGCTGTCACATTATATCAGGGTCTACACAGAGTCACATCAAACCCCAGTTGCTGGTTCACATCATCTGAACTGACAAACAGTTGACATCCTTATCATATGAAATGTTACTTATTCAGGTCTGGGTCTACAATGTTTTCCTTGTGTCACATATCAGGTATTGTCTTAACCCTTTCCCTCATATAAACAGGTTTTCATGCATTTGCAAACAGAGTAGACCCAGATCAGACGGCTCCTAGAGGAGCCGTCTGATCAGGGTCTGCTCTGTTTACTAATGGAATTTGATAGATCTGTTTCTTTACTTTCTAAAATGGCCACAATGTTCCAACTTCCAGATTTCGTTATAGCTACTTTGTCCATGAATATTCAGTAGGTATTGAAATTTGAAATCAACATAGAACAGGGAAAGGGTTAACCCTTTCCCTCATATAAATGCATTCTCACACCTTTGCTAACAGGGTAGTCCAAGACCAGATGGTTCCTGTTGAAGCCATCTGATCAGGGTATACTCTGTTTGCTTATGAAACTATATATAGATCTGATCCTACATTTTCTAAACCAACAATTCCCTTTTAAAAGTTTACCGTATAAAAATTAAGTTAATGAATATTAATGAAATAACCAACTCACACATAAATGTTCATTTAATAGGGAAAAGGTTAATGAGAACTCATTCAACCATACAGACACAATAAAATAAAAATACAGTTTTATACACAGTACAGGCCTTTCATAGGCGTCCACATGGGTATGTTAAATGTACTATTCCCAATACAAAATAGCTAATACTTTTCCCAATTTGGACAGGAAATCCCAATTAATGCAAAATTTAGATTAAGAAGCTTAAAAAAATGCTCTCCAAAAATCGTCAATTACTAGAATGCATTTTTTCCGGTATCATGAATATTTATTGGATGAATTTTTATAAAGGCTTATAACACAGGATCTCTTTACCTTTACAAAAATTGAAGAATTAGATTATGTAATGTAATTCCATAAGCATTCAGAGCAGTCCTCGATCAGACGGCTCATACAAGAGTCATCTGATCTGGGTCAAGACATTTCTGTTTGTTAACCCTTTCCCTGTTCTATGTTTATTACAAAATTCAAGACCTACTGAATATTCATGGACAAAATAGTTACAATGAAATATGGAAGGTGTAACATTGTAGTTATTTTAGAAAGTATAGAAACAGATCAAATTCCATTAGCAAACAGAGTAGACCCTGATCAGACGGCTCCTCTAGGAGCCGTCTGATCTGGGTCTACTCTGTTTGCAGATGCGTGAAAACATGTTTATATGAGGGAAAGGGTTAAAGGGTTAAATCCACTGATGATTCATTTGGAAAGGTGGATTATGAAATAAATCCTGTAACTGTGGGTAGGAAATTCTGTAACAACACTGACAGAATTTTTTTATTAAACAACAAAGCTACAAAAATACATAACATGCAGTAAAAAAAAAGAAAGGGAATATTGAAATTAAACATGACAAAAATTAGGGGCCAGGAGGGTCCTACACCAAATGACACTGGAAATGCCACCAAAAAGCCTGACACTACCTTGTAGCAAGAGAAAAACAAGGATATCTGATGAAACTCAAACAACTAGCCTTTTTCAAGGTGTTTTAGGAACAAGTTTATGCCCTTATCCTTCTCCCTTTGGCAAACAGAGTAGATCCTGATCAGACAGTTCCTGTAGTCCTGTAGGAGCTGTCTGATCATGGTCTGCTCTGTTTGTTTCTGGAATAATACCAAATGCCATTCAAACTGGAACAGCAAGAAGATTTTTTTAAAGGTTTTTTATATAGTTATACAGTATACTCCTCTAAACTGGACAATGAAATTTAGTATAAATATTAGTCTTGGAGATAGGTGGCAGCCTAGTGCAGGATGAAAGTCAGGAGCTTTCTGCATGACTTTCACTCTGCATTAAGCATCCACCTGCCTAAAAGTATCAAAATTATTCTCTACTAGAATTCCGGTTTAGATGGTATTTTACTGTATAAGGACATTTAGACTATTTCTGGTGGCCATGTTACATGAATTTAGCAATTTGGTAGAGGGTCATTAGACGACTAATTATATCAAACATCAATTCTGACCACTGGTTTTGGAAAAGATGTTTAAAGATTTTCCTTTGGTTGCTACAGAAACTAGTTCTAAAAGAATCAAGATTTTTCAAGCAATTTTGACTAAAATCATACCAAGATCATTTAAATAAAATTTGGTTACATTCTGCTTTGTGGTTTCAAGCTTGAATCGCTCAAGCTTTTAACCCATTTCCTCAAAGGTTATTTTTGTACCCAACCTCTTTCAATAAACCTACCCAAAAGGAGCATTAACTATGTATGTAATGAAAAAAATAATTCAGAATTGTCTAGTTCTGAAATCATTGTGATGAATAGAGCATTTGCTCCTATGGAGCAAATGCTCTATTTATTACAATGGTTTCAAGGAGTGAATTTTACAGAGGTGTCAAAAGGCGTCACTATGAGGGAATGGGTTAAAGAACTACTGACCATGTGTCAAATAAATTAGAACCCAATGAGAGCTGTTTGCAAATGCCAGTTAGGACGCGCTCAGCAGGCATAGGGTCAATCAACATTACAAAGGTCAATTTATTTTCATTACCACAATGCCTGGTGTTCATAAAATCTAAACCTGGATAGCAAGCATAAAAATAAGATAACAAAATGCAAAAACACTTCCTACTATAACATAGATAGCGAATGCTTATGAGTACACCTTATCTCACCTTCTTCATCCTTTGCTGCAAAATGAGATTTTCAATACGATTAAACCTTTATCTAATGAATTTAACCCTTTACTCCATAGGCTATTTTTAGACCCAACCTCTTTGAATGAATCTACCAAAAAGGAGCATTAACTAGAGAAAAGTTGTTTTTTTTAGAATTTGTAGTTTGAAACCATTGCTCCTATGGGAGCAAATGCTCTATTTATCACAATGGTTTCAACAGGTGATTTTTACAGAGGTGTAGCAAGGCGTATTTATGGAGGAAAGGGTTAACCTTCTAATATTTACTCGATATATACACATTTTTCACCCTTTGCAAACAGAACAGACCCAGATCAGATGGCTCCTGTAGGAGTCATCTGATAATGGTCTGCTCTGTTTGCTTATGATATAATATAGAAATGATTCTACAGTTTCTACCATGGCCAAACATTCCCTTGTCCATGTGCTAATATAACAATTTATCTGATGAATATTCATGATGTCATTATTTCTTACATGAATATTCATGGAGGAAAGGGCTAAAATGGCTTCTAAATTCAGGATTTTATGGCAGTAACTGTAGAATCAGATTTTATACCACTCAATAAGCAAACATGGCAGACCCTGATCAGACAGCTCCTATAGGATATATAGGTTTGCAAAGGTATCAAAAGGCATATCTATGATGTAAAGGATTAAATGATTTTTTTTCAAACTTTTGATTACCCACATAGAAATTTCATTGACAATTTCTAAGTGTTTGGTTTTCAAATAATTAATACCACAGAAATCATATTAATTACATAAAACTTGAGGTGTATTAGAACAGTAAACACGAAAAACAGGAAATGTAGGATACAGACAAATTTGAATTACAGAAAAGCATATTGTTTTTTAATGCAGGGCATGGCTCTTCAGACCTTTCTGTGAAGGTATTGCAGGCCTGACTTAACCCTTTCTTCCATGAATATTCATGTAGGAAACAATGACATCATAAATATTAATTACATTAATTTGTTATAATAGCACATGGACACAGGATTTTTTAGCTAAGGCAGAAACTATATAGAATCGTATCTATATTATAGCATAAGCAAACAAAGCAGACCCTGATCAGATGGCTCCAATAGGAGCTATCTAGTCTGGGTCTACTCTGTTTGCAAAGGCATAGAAAGGCGTATTTATGGAGAAAAGGGTTAACACTTTTATCTGAAAGAAACACCTTGTCATGTTGGCAAACAGAGAAGACGCAGATTAGAAAGCTCCTGTAGGACAAGTCTGATCAGTGTCTGTTCTGTCTGCTAATGATATTTTATTTTATAATATAATATAGATCTGATTCTGCAGTTTGTCATGGTCAAAAATTCCTTTTGTCATAATGCCATTACAAAATTCAGCTAATAAATATTAACCCTCCACTCAATGAATATTCATGTAAACAAGAGCTGTCCATGGACAGCGCGCTCCACTTTATTTAGTGTTGGATAGTGTAATGGAAGACTAAGTCGGAAAGGGGAGATAATATTAGCAAAATTATTTCAGGGTTACCTGCTCTTGTGAAATGGGTCCCCCATTGTAATAGTTAACATGCATACCAAATTTAAACCAAACATCTTAGATAGTTTCTGAGACATGGACCTTAACATAAAACTTAACCAACAGTGAGTCGAAAAAGGGGCATAACTATGGTAAAATTAATTTTAGGGTTACCTACCCTTGTGAAATGGGTTCCCCTTGTGATAGTAAATATGCTTTCCAAATTGGAACCTAATATCTTTGAAGGTTTTCGAGAAATGGACCTTAACAAAAAGGTTAACCAACGCCAATACATGTACCGACACCCTCGAGAGGGTAATGACAATAGCTCCACTTTTTGAAAAAGTGGAGCTAAAAATAATTACATCATTAACATTAATTAGATTGTTTAACCCTTTCCCTCATATAAACGTATTTTCACGCAAACAGAGCAGACCCAGATCAGACGGCTCCTACAGGAGCCGTCTGATCAGGGTCTGCTCTGTTTGCTTACAGAATTTGATAGATCCGTTTCTTTACTTTCTAAAATGGCTACAATGTTCCACCTTCCATATGTCGTTATAACTATTTTTACCATGAATATTTAGTAAGTATTAAAATTTGTAATAAACATAGAACAGGGAAAGGGTTAAACAGCACATGGACTAAGGACTTTTTGGCTATCACAGAAACTGAACAAATATATCAATATTATATAATACGCAAACACAGCACGCCCTGATCGGACGGCTCCTATAAGAGCCATCTGATCTAGGTCTACTCTGTTTGTATTTAGGCATAGAAAGGTGTATTTATAGAGTTATTGTTAACTAGAACTATCACTAAAGGTGATGAATACCCCCACACGGCAGCCTTGATTGCAAATCCAAGTTTTGAACATGTAACAGGACCAAATAACAAAAATACCCAAAGTTCAAATAGAGAAAATTCTGTAATTTATGCCAAGTATCAAGTGAATCAGGTTGAAATTGAAGGAGGAGTTCAAAGTACTAGATTTTGCCTGCCAATTTCAAGGCCAAATGTCAAGGTCAAGGTCACAGAGACCTGAAATTTGTGTCTTGCACATCTACTACTCCTCAGTAACATTTATGCCAAGTATCAAGTAAATCAGGTTGAAAGTGAAGAAGGAGTTCGCCGTACAAGATTTTGCCTGCCAATTTTAAGACCAATTTCAAGGCCAAAGGTCAAGGTCACAAAGATTTTAAATTTGTGTCTTGCACATCTACTACTCCTGAGTAACATTTATGCCAAGTATCAAGTGAATCAGGTTGAAAGTGAAGGAGGAGTTCAAAGTACAAGATTTTGCTTGCCAATTTTAAGACCAATTTCAAGGCCAACGGTCAAGGTCAAGGTCACAGAGACCTGAAATTTGTGTCTTGCACATATACTACTCCTGAGTAACATTTATGCCAAGTATCAAGTGAATCAGGTTGAAATTGAAGGAGGAGTTCAAAGTACAAGATTTTGCCTGCCAATATCATGACCAATTTCAAGGCCAAAGGTCAAGGTCACAGAGACCTGAAATTTGTGTCTTGCACATCTACTACTCCCGAGTAACATTTATGCCAAGTATCAAATGAATCAGGTTGAAAGTGAAGGAGGAGTTCAAAGTACAAGATTTTGCTTGCCAATTTTAAGACCAATTTCAAGGTCAAAGGTCAAGGTCACAGAGATTTTAAATTTGTGTCTTGCATATCTACTACTCCTGAGTAACATTTATGCCAAGTATCAAGTGAATCAGGTTGAAATTGAAGGAGGAGTTCAAAGTACAAGATTTTGCCTAGCAATTTCAAGACCAATTTCAAGGCCAAAGGTCAAGGTCAAGATCACAGAGACCTGAAATTTGTGTCTTGCACATCTACTACTCCTGAGTAACATTTATGCCAAGTATCAAGTGAATCAGGTTGAAAGTGAAGGAGGAGTTCAAAGTACAAGATTTTGCCTGCCAATTTCAAGGCCAAAGGTCAAGGTCAAGGTCACAGTGACCGGAAATTTGTGTCTTACACATCTACTACTCCTGAGTAACATTTATGCCAAGTATCAAGTGAATCAGGTTGAATGTGAAGGAGGAGTTCAAAGTACAAGCTTTTGCCTGCCAATTTCAAGACCAATTTCAAGGTCAAAGGTCAAGGTCAAGGTCACAGAGACCTGAAATTTGTGTCTTGCACATCTACTACTCCTGATTAACAATTACCAAGTGTCAAGTGAATCGGGTTGAAACTGAAGGAGGAGTTCGCCGTACAAGATTTTGCAGACAGACCGACCGACCGACCGACCGCCCGCCCGCCCGCCCGCCCGCCCGACCGACCGACAGGCTGATTCCAGTATACCCCCTCAAACTCTGTTTGTGGGGGTATAATGATGTCTTTACATGAACATTCATTAGGTAAAAGGTTAACCCTTTCCATGTTTTATGCTTATTTCAAATTTCAATACCTACTGAATATTCATGGACAAAATAGTAATAATGAAATGCGGAAGGTGGAATATTGTAGCCATTATAGAAAGTAAAGAAACATCTTTCAAATTCCATTAATAGCAAACAGAGCAGACCCTGATCAGACAACTCCTATAGGAGACATCTCATCTGGGTCTACTCTGTTTGCATAGGCATAGAATCTGGCTCTACTCTGTTTGCAAACACATGAAAACATGTTTATATTAGGGGAAAGGGTTAAGTAGCCTCAAGGTTAAACATGGAAGGGTTGAGACTTTTTATGAATTACCGTTTTTAGAGGGTTTTTTCTCTATCCATTCATTTATTTGGTTAACACACACTTTCTATTTAGTATCATTATTACTATGGACACATCAAAAACAAATTATTACTTAAAATCAAAAGTTACACATATAAACAGCACTGACACACTCAGTCAAAGAGAGGTCATTGTATGTCTAACAAGAGCGTTCAAAGAAACACATGAGTCACAATGCCAGCAGATGAGTGATAAAACACTGGACATGGATACCCCAAACTTGGACATAAATCATATAGTGAAGAAAATTTCAACATCTTATGATGGACCCCCCCCCCCCCCCCCCCACCTTTACGATGGATCCCCCACCTCCTTGCTGGGTATATGTTATATACTGAAGAAAATTTCAATGTCTCATAACTCCGTTAAAAATGGTTGGAGCAAAAAATTCTCTTCTCAATCAGAAGAGTTCCAATGAATTGATTAATTCCTATTTTCACGATGCTGAAATAGCTAAATTCAAAAATCTAAAAACAAATTAAAGCATACATTATAAAAGTCAAGTCACCAAAATGTGCAGAAAAAACACTTTTAAATTCAACATAGACAATGGAGAAATGTTAGAATAAAATCTCAGGGGAATTAACTTACCTGCCGTTGTTGTAACATGGTAAGACACTGTCCGAGGCATTGAAGAGTAGCTGTAGAGGTGGCTTTTATCAGCAGTATATCCTGAAACACAATAAAATCTAGTATCTGAAATATCAATTTAACCCTTTCTTCCATAAATACAGATTTCTACGCCATTGCAAACTGAGTAGACCCAGATCAGACGGCTCTGTTTGCTTAGTGAATTATTTAGATCCGAATCTTCAGTTTCTGCCATGGTCAATATTTCCAGTGTCCATATGCCATTTATATACAAAATAATCTAATTAATATTCATGATGTCATCAGTTGTTATATAAATATATATGGGTGTGTGAGTGAGTGAGTTGGGTTTTACGGCACTACCACACAGAGCAGGTCATATAGCGCCGATGGATGCTGAGATGACATCATGATGAGGAATGATTTCAGGAAGATTATTTTGGCTAATCTCATTCGCTGCAAAGCAACGCATGGGATCAAAACCACCGACCTGCCTTCCTTTTTTTAGTTCTCGGCAGAGGGGATAATCTCTGTCAAATAAGCAAAAACATTCCCTGTGGCAATTAAGTGCCAGAACCCACTGCAAAGTAGGAAGGAACTGCGGAAATATTTATTGTGTAAAGGGTTAAATATTTCTCAATCACAGACTTGTTACAAACTGTAGTCCATAACATCTGGAGTATCTTAAACCCTTTCAACCCTGATATCAGAGTGGAATAGCCCAGCAGTGTTTAACCCTTTACCCCATAAATACGCTTTTCTACACCTTTGTAAACAGAGTAGACCCAGGTCTGCTCTGTCTGCTTATGATATAATACAGATAAGATTCTACAGATTCTGCCATGGCTGGAAATTCATGTGTCCATGTGCTGTTACAAAAAAAATAATCTAAATTATAATTCGTAGTCATGATGTCATTATTTATTATATGATTCATGGAGTACACGGAGTAAAGGATTAACTATTGAGTCTACTCAGTATGGAAGGCTTACACTTGCTAGGAGTTTGAATGACAGAGTGTAGACCCTGATCACACGACACAGGGCTTCCTAGAGGAGCCCTTTGATCTGAGTCTACACTATTTGCAAATCACAATGAGTGCATCTCCTGGGCTGAGAATATTGAATTCTATTATATGGGCATTGAGCAGGGACCACATGATCAGTTTTGCTATAAGTGATATACAGTGAACCCTCATTACAACGGAAGTGTTTGTTTCTAGACATTTTGCTGGTATAAAGAGGTTGCCGTTATAACGAGTTTAAATATGAAAGGAACCATGTGGCCAGTTTTAAATTAGTACCAACAGGTGAATGCTTAATGCTGAACACAAGTAGTGCAAAAAGCTACTTCTTGTGTTCTGCGTTAAGCCATCACCTGTCTTATTGGCATTGCACCTATTTATTTAGTGGTTGTTTCGAAGACTTAATGGTAATTTGGTTTCAATGCATACTGTCGTTTATAACGAGGGTGCCATTGTAACGAATGTCGGTATAATTAGCGTTCACTGTATCATTACATGCGAAATTGTTACAAATGAAGTTTACTGTACATTTATAAAATATGCGGACAATGGATTAACCAATTACTCCATAGATAATTGCATTTGCAAACAGAGCAGACCCAGATCAGATGCATCCTGCAATAGCTGTCTGATCAGGATCTGCTCTGTTTGCTTATAAAATAATATACATCTGATTCTACAGTTTGTGCCTTATTAAAGAGTTTCCTTGTTCATGATGCTGTTATGAAAGTCTTGTTCCTTAATTCATTCACTATTTCTTAATGAATATTCATGGGTTAACCCTTTCCCTCATATTGACAACTTTTGACGGCCCTGTAAAAGTCACTTTGTGAAACCATTATGATAAATAGAGCATTTGCTCCTATAGAAGCAAATGCTCTTTTTATTAAAATGGTTTCAAACTAAAAAATTCTAAAGTTTTCCTTTTCTCTAGTTCATGCTCCTTTTCGGTAGATTTATTCAAAGCGGTTGCATCTAAAAATAGCCTATGAGGTAATGGGTTAACAGTCTTTGCTTATTGCACTACAACAAATTTCTTATTTGCAACATTTACAACATATAGCTTAACCCTTTCCCTGATATGGACACCTTTTCACACCTTTGCAAACAGAGAAGACCCAGATCAGATGACTCTTACAGGAGCCATCTGATCAGGGTTGCTCAGTTTGCTTTTGAAATTATAATAGATCTGACTCTACAGTTTCTACCAATACCCTCTGTGTACATATGCTATTATAAAAATTCAATCAATATTCACTATGCCAGTATGAATATTCAACAGGGAAAAGATTAATTAGCATGTGTAAATATAAAACATTTTATCAAGAATAGCTCACTTATTTCTCTCTACCAAGCCCTTTATTGTGCCAATTGGTAGAGAAATTATGATTTCAATACAGTAAAACCTCTCTATAACGACCACTAAATTACATCAAGTATTTTGTGTAAAAGGCAAGTGGCTGCTTAAAGCAAGGTGAAAGTAAAACAGAACGCTCCGCACAACAGGAGCGTTCTGTTCTACTTTCACCTTGCTTTAAGCAGCCACCTGCCCTGAATACCAACTAATAAACAAAATTGAGTGGTCGTTATAGAGAGGTTTTACTGTATTTGAAACACAGCTTCATCTAAGGTTCTAGATAAAAGGCATTTTTTCACAAGCTTACCTCATCAAGGCCACAAATAGGATCACCTGACTGAGGGAGAGTCTGTAATAAAGAAAACAATAAATCAATATGCATGCTTTTTCTACAGATAATATTATGGACCATTATAACCTGTTTGAATTTTCAAAGCAGTTTCCATCTCAGGACTGTAGCTAAATTCTATCAAGATCTCTTATTTCTCTGCCAAGGCCAATCTTATTGCTACTCATTAGAATTGCTTTGGAGAGGTGATTCTAATCAGTATAATAAAGACACGACTTGGCAGAGAAATATATGTTTACCCTTTCTCTCATATAGAAATGCCTTTTCTCACATTTGCAAACAGAGAAACCCAGATCAGATGGCTCCTGTAGAAATTGTCTGATCAGGGTCTTCTCTGTTTGCTTATCCCTTTCCCTCATATACACGTGTTTTCACGCATTTGCAAACAGAGTAGACCCAAATCAGACGGCTCCTATAGGAGCCGTCTGATCAGGGTCTACTCTGTTTGCTATTAATGGAATTTGATAGATCAGTTTCTTTACTTTCTAAAATGGCTACCATATTCCCCCTTCCATACTTCATTATAGCTATTTTGTCTATGAATAATTATCGGGTATGGACATTTGAAACAAACATAGAACTGGGAAAGGGTTATGGTGTAATATAGATCTGATTCTACAGTTTCTATCTGAGCCAAATTGTCTTGTGTTCATATGCTATTATAAAAATAATCTAATTAATATCAATGCCATTATTTCTTTCATGCATATTCATTGAGTAAAGGTAAATACTCCAATTATCTACTGTTCTGCATCTCTTTAAAAACTTGATTAAACTGTGAGTAGTTTGGTCCCTGATTCGAAACAAAGCTATATAAAGTCTCATCTGGATCTAAACTCTGGGCAAATCTTATAAAATATATGCTTACTGAACAGAGCTCAAGATAAGATGCGTAAATTTAAACATTATCAAGCATTGCTCCTTTATTTCTCCACCAAACCCTATACTTTTACCACTCTTTAGAATTGTCTCGAAGAGACAATTCTAAAGAGTGGTCACAGTAAAGGGTTTGGTGGAGAAATGACAATTTTAATATTTGAGTATGCATCATTATCTATAGCTCCCGAACTGAATCTATGTTCCAAATATTTGCACTTAATCCTCTGTGCACATTGTACTTTGCACATTATAAAGCAAAATTCGTCTGCAAAAATTTGTCATCTGCACAAACATACAACTTAAAATTCCTTCCAATTTTCTTCAAAATTACAATCACACCATCAATCAATTTAAATTTTGATGAGATATTCATACAGACTAGTTCTAAAAATTCATTGCTAGGGTGCAAGGATATATAACTGTGGCAAAGAGGAACTCACATTTATCTTGTCTATGAGGTGGTGGGAGTAATCTTCAGCTTCCATCATGTACTCCTTGACCTCTCGGAATGGGTCTATAGTGTGGGGGTGGGCCTGTGGGGCCTTAGGCACCGCCAATGATTGTCTGAAACAAGAAATACCACTATGAGGATAATCAGTGCCAGAAAACTTTGCATAATACAATGCAATTACCCTTTGTATGCCGAATGTTTAACCCTTTCCCTCATGTAAACGTGCATTTGCAAACAGAGTAGACCCAGATCAGACAGCTCCTAGAGGAGCCGTCTGATCAGGGTCTGCTCTGTTTGCTGATGGAGTATGCAAGGTCTGTTTCTTTGCTTTCTAAAATGGCTACAATGTTCCATCTTCCATATTTAATTATAACTACTTTGTTCATGAATATTCAATAGGAAATTTTTAATAAATATAGAACAGGGAAAAGGTTAAACTGGAATGGTCCATAAAAATTTAACTCTTTGCACACTAAGTAATTTTTCGTCTGCAACAACTGTTGTCTGCTTCAATTCTTAAAAAAGAAATTCTCTGCAAAAATATGGTCAAAGCATCATACAGTTTGGGTTCTGATGATTATGTGGTGTCTCATCTGGATCCAAACTGTTTGCACAGCTAATCATGGATTCAGCACTAGACTGCAGAGTCCATTCAGCATGAATGGGTATAAATAATTTGCTTGTGGTTTTGAATAACAAACTGTTATCATAGGTTATTGGGGTTCTTCTAGGACCCCTTTGATCTGGGTCTAGATTGCCTGTAAACGCGGCTATACTCATTTTCTGCATTTAAAGGGTTAAATCTGTTAACCCTGTCCATCAAATAAACAATGTTTCAACCTTTACAAACAGAGTAGACCCAGATCAGACTGCTCCTATAGAAGCTGTCTGATAAGGGTCTGCTCTCTTTGCTCATGAAATTATAATAGATCTGACTCTATAGTTTCTATCAATACAAAAATATCCTATGTACATTTGCCATTATAAAAATTTTGCTAATAATTATTCATGATGTCATTATTTCTGAAATGAATACATGTATTCAACAGGGAATGGGTTAGAAAGGTGAGACAAAACAATCATAACAACATTATCATATATATCATTTCATTAGTCATAAACTTGATGTCCATAAAGAAATAATACTCAGAGTGTCAATAGGTTTGAATAAAAACTTCACAAGGTTCATAATTAGTATACTAGCTCAATAAAACTGGCAAAGTCTGTGCATTCATAAGTTTTATTAACCCTTTCCCTCATATAAACGTGTTTTCACGCATTTGCAAACAGAGTAGACCCAGATCAGACGGCTCCTATAGGAGCCGTCTGATCAGGGTCTGCTCTGTTTGCTAATAGAATTTGATGGATCAGTTTCTTTGCTACCTAAAATGTCTACAATGTTGCACTTTCCATATATCTTTATAACTATTTTGTTACTGAATATTCAGGAGGTATTGAAATATGAAATAAACCTAGAACAGGGAAAGGGTTAACTCATTACTGGGTATGCACATGTAGAGCGCTAAAAACAAGGTGAGGGAATAGTTAACTATACCTGCTTAATATTCATGTACGAAACAATGACATCATAAATATTTTCTAGCTTAAAATTTTCAAGGGAATGTTTTGCTTTGACAAAAAATGTGGAATCTGACCTGATCTGGGTCTACTCTGTTCGCAAAGGTGTTAAAAAACATTTATATGAAGTAAAAGGTTAAAGGTTAGACTGTATACGAAAAACTGTACAGTAAAACCTCTCTATAACGACCACTGAATTATATAAAGTATTTTGTATTAAAGGCAGGTGGCTGCTTAAAGCAAGGTGAAAGTAAAACAGAACGCTCCAATAGGAGTAAAACAGAACGCTCCTATTGGAGCGTTCTGTTTTACTTTCACCTTGCTTTAAGCAGCCACCTGTCCTAAACACAAACTAATTAACACAATATAGTGTCCATTATAGAGAGGTTTTACTGTAGTCTTACCTGGGTGTAACATTTGGGGACACTGCATGGACATTTTCACTTGAGCCACTTTGAGTTCCGCCCCGGGATCTTGTGAACCCTGGTAACGTACCACTTGGACTGTTAAGCATGGATGATGAGCGCCCCTCCTTGTTCTGATAAGTCACAGGTGTACTCTGAAAATAGCCATTAAACTTACCTAAACCCTTTCCCTCACAAATATTCATGTAAGAAATAATGACATAATCAGTATTATTTAAATGAATTTTCATAAATTATTACGGTAAAAGTATACAAATATTTATAAGATAGTTAAACTTTGGTAGAAATCGTAGAATCGGATCTATATAATTGTATAGGAAAATGGAGTAGACCCTAACAGAATGCCCTCTGGTCTGGGCCTACTCTGTTTGCAAAGGTGCCAACAGTTTTCCTCATGATCAAGGTTTAACCCTCAACCTAATCCTTTCCTTTATATAAATGCCTTTTAACCCTTTGCAAACAGAGTAGACCCAGGTCAGACAGCTCCTATAGGACCCGTCTGATCAGGGTCTGCTCTGTTTCAGAGTAGACCCAGGTCAGACAGCTCCTATAGGACCCGTCTGATCAGGGTCTGCTCTGTTTTTTTAAAATAAAAAACATGATTCTACAGTTTCTGTCTTGGTTAAAAAATCCTGATTTTTAATGTCATTCTAAAAATTCAGCAAATTAATATTAATTTATAACATATAGACAAATGTCACTACATATCCCATTTCCAATAAATAAACACATATCTTTGTATGATACTTCCACTCTATACATTGGTTATTTTTATGAAATTACCCTGCAGTAAAACCTCTCTGTAACGGCCACTAAATTACATCAAGTATTTTGTGTTAAAGACAGGTAACTGCTTAAAGCAAGGTGAAAGTAAAACAACGCTCCTATAGGAGCGTTCTGTTTTACTTTCACCTTGCTTTAAGCGGCCACATGCCCTAAATACCAACTAATTAACACAATTCAGTGGCCGTTATAGAGAGGTTTTACTGTATACCCCTCACCTGAGTACCTTTGGGTGGGATATGGTGAATGTTAACCCTTTACTGTAGTTCAGATTATCAACATTGGTGATTCCTAGCAACAGGTCAATTCTTATCAATAATTAAACTTATGCTCAAATAATAACATTTGCATTAGCGATGTTACCAAGTCTCCAAATGGAAGGACTGTAAAAAAAATTAGTTAATAATCTTAAACAAAACATCCTCAATGTGCGTACACACACATTTTTTCTAAACATTCTTTTAATCTTGAATAAATGAACATGCTCAAAGGCCAGATAAGATATGTAAATTAAAACATTTTCAAGAGTAATTTCTTTATTTCTCTACCAAACTCATGCTGTGACCACTCTTTAGAATCGTCTCGAAGAGACAAATTATAAAATAGTGGTCACGATTATAAGGTTTGGTTGACTTATGATGAATTTGGTATTTGAATATGCACCTTTATCTATTGCTGTGATATTCTTCTTTGGATTGTTTTTAACCCATTGAATATTCATGTGAGAAATAATGGCATCACGAATATTAATTAGATCAATATTTATAATGGCACATGGATATGGGATTTTTGACCATAGCAGAAACTGTAGAATCACATATTTATTATGTCATAAGCTGACAGAGCAGTCCCTAATCAGACGGCTCCTACAGGAACCACCAGATCTGGGTCTACTCTGTTTGCAGTCTGATTTGTGTTTACTCTGTTCACAAATGCCTAGAAAGGTGTATGTATGGAGAAAAGGGTTAATTTTTTGTTTTAAATCACTAGTACAGTCATTAGCTCTCAGCAGTCCACAGATGAATCTGTGACAGCCTTTGAAAACAGTTTGTATTCAGACAAGATCTCTCAGTGGGAGTCTCATCAGGATCTACACTGTGCTTAACCCTTTCCTCCATAAATACGCCTTTCTACGCCTCTGTAAAAGTCACTTTATGAAACCATTGTGATAAATAGAGCATTTGCTCCTATAGGAGCAAATGCTCTATTTATCACAATGGTTTCAAACTACAAAATTCAAAAATGTTCCTTTTCTCTAGTTAATGTAAATGCTCTATTTATCACAATGGTTTCATTACTACACATTTCTTAAATTGTCATTTTCTCTAGTAAATACTCCTTTTCGGTAGATTCATTCAAAGAGGTTGGGTCTAAAAATAGCCTATGAGGTAATGTGCTTTAAAGTGATAGACTGATAGTCCCTACAATAAACACTTGTTTTCAATGACATCATAAAACTTGATATCTGTTATGTTCAATCATTATTGTGAGGATTGTCAATTTAAACTAATATCAAAAATGCCCCTGTGATACAAAATACAACAAAATATTAATATAGGCCTTTGTCGAACAATTACAAAACTAAAACACAACCAGAATAAATACTAGATCTAATACATTGGCGAATAGCATCAGGTCTTTGCTATCAAACACATGAAAGTTTTGTCTTCTTTAGCCTTATTTCGATTGGGTTCCTGATGATATACATGTACTTCTTTTCTGCATATAAACAAATGGTTTATGTAATTTTAAGGCATTTTTAAAACATGTTGCAAGTAGAGATTACCACATTAACCAATTCCCTCATAGGCTATATTTAGACGCAACCTCATTGAATAAATCTACCGAAAAGGAGTATTTACTAGAGAAAATGACAAATTAAGAATTGTATAGTTATGAAACCATTGTGATAAATACAGCATTTGCTCCATAGGAGCAAATGCTCTATTTATCACAATGGTTTCAAAAAGCGACTTTTACACAGGCGTCAAAAGGCATCTATATGCGGGAATGGATTGATAGAAATGAATGACAAATGTATATTTAGATTTGAAGCAAGCTAACATATTTGTAGACAACAAATACTCAAGAGTACTGAAGGTTCATCAATTATGTTCAGAAATCAAAGACAAGGATGCTTAAGCGTTGACAGGCAAATTCGGAACCAAAGGTACATTCAGTTATTCCAAAAGGTACTCATGCTTAATAAATGAGCTGAAAAGTTATCAGAATTAACCCTCTGAATACTAAATAGGGAAACAAGTCCACAGACATATGCAAACATTGTAGACCAAGATCAGAGGGCTCCTAGAGAAGCTCTCTAATCTAGGTCAGCTCTGTTTGTCATTAAAATCTAACTTGTCATATTATAATTAAATATTCTTCCTATTAAATCTTTCATATTGAATAGACTCTATAATTAACCCTTTTCTTCATATAAACATGTTTTCATGCATCTGCAAACAGAGTAGATCCAGCTCAGTCAGTTCTTGTATACATGTATAGTCCGATCAGGGTCTGCTCTGTTTGCTAGTGGAATTTAAAACTAAAAAGATCTGTTTCTTTACTTTCTAAAATGGCTGCAATGTTACACCTTTCATGTTTCATTATAACTAATTTGTACATGAATATTCAGTAGGTATTGAAATCTGAAATAAAAATAGAGCAGAGAAAGGGTTATATCTTTCATACTGAATGGACACTATGATTAAACAATGATGGACCATTCCATCTGGGAATTCACCATTCAAAGGGTTACATGTAAGGCATTCTGTATACATGAACAGATACACAAACTCAACTAAATTCTAAACTACAGCGCTGCTTATGTAAGCTGAAAGTTAGTAAGCATAAAACAGTTGTGTCTTGTTATTCTGTATTCTAGATCTGGAAACCTCACAGTCAATATCCATTTTCTGGGAGTATCAATGTCATACACTGACTTATTAATCTGGATTCTTAAACCCATTCCCTCATAGGCTATTTTTAGATCATCCTCTTTGAATAAATCTACCGAAAAGGAGCATTAACTAGAGAAAAGGAACAGTTTAGAATTTTGTAATTTGAAACAATTGTGATAAATACAGCATTTGCTCCTATAGGAGCAAATGCTTTATTTATCTCAATGGTTTCAACAGATGAACTTTGCAGAGGCGTCTAAAGGCGTCAATATGAGGGAATGGGTTAACCCTTTATGACATGAATATTTATACAAAAACTCATGACTTCATGAATATTCATTAACTGATCTATTATCATGGCTAATGATCAAAGAAATTTTTTGGAAAACTGTAAAATCAGATCTACATGTATCTTAATTCTAAAGTAAACAGGGCAGACCCTGATCTTGAAGAAATCCTCTGATCAGAGTTTGCTTTGGAACAATACAGATCTAATTCTATAGTTCTTAAAAGAGCCAACACATTTCTAAGTCATATACCATTACAAATAATATTACGCTAATTATTTTTCAAAGATATATAATCTCTTTCATGAATATTCATGGAGTAAAGGGTTAAATCCTCAGTTTTTTTTATTTCTTTCAAGACACACAACCAGACTGTCAGTAAGTTTAGATCCAAGTCGCACAACCAGACTGTCAGCAAGTTTAGATCCAAGTAAGACACATACTTACTAAGCATCTGATCTGGATCCAAAGTGCATGACAATGTTAGATCCATCCCCAATTTTCCCCTTGTGAGCTCAGAGTTAAGCCAGAGTTAGCTGCCCCTAAATAGCTTGTCTATACAATACCTTGGGCCTAGGCCTATTAGTTTGCCTTTTTCTAATCTGGAGAAAGAAACATCACAAGGTGCATCTAAACATAAAGTTAATTGACATTAGCCCTTACTGTGTGGGGCACTAATATTTTTTGCAAACAGTGTAGACCCATATGAGAGGGCTCCTAGAGGAGCCTCTCATCAGGGTCTGCACTGTTTGCCAGGTTACACTTTTCTTTTAAATAGAAAAATCCCAAAATAATCACCATAAGCTTGACCTGTTTGGATTTTGGAAGAGTCCATTGAAAACTCAGCGTTTTAAGTGTCAATAGCCTGCAAGGCAAATTCTTGCCTTAAACAAGAGCTGCATGCGGGGCCAACGCTCGTCTAATTTGGTGCTTGTAAACTGCATACACTTTTCCTCAAAGAGATCTACCAACCTATGAAGTTTCATGTTGATGCCTCTTATACCTTTTGATTAATCAGCTAAATTTAGATTAAAGTTTTTGCATGCTGCCGCCGATGCCAACGCCTACAACCCAGTGATCACAATAGCTCGACTTTTATCTTTGAAAATTGATGAGCTAAAAACGCTGTCTACATCAATTTTAACAATACGTATGATTTTGGAAACACTATGTCCCCATCAGGAAATTTGGCCAATACCTTGAAGACAATGAATATTCATCAGGTAATAGGCTCAACTGTGCAAAAGAAAACTGCCCTCTTACACAATCTCAGTGCACAACTAAACTGCCCCCTCACACAATCTCAGTGCACAACTAAACTGCCCCCTCACACAATCTCAGAGCAAAAGTAAACTACCCTCTCACACAATCTCAGTGCACAAGTGAAATGCCCTCTCACACAATCTCAGTGCACAACTAATCTGCCCTCTCACACAATCTCAGTGCACAACTAATCTGCCCTCTTACACAAAAGAGGAAGGATGTATGTTGAATGGCAACAAAATTATCGCCAATCTAAATTTGACCTGTAATTTGGCCTTGATGTATGACCTTGACCGTAATAAGTCATCCCTAAAAATGTTTACCTCCATATGTTACACATGCAACACCTAAAAATGTTCGCCTCCATAAGTTGCACAGGCATGCCAAGTTTTAAGTATGTATGTGCAATGGCTACCGTTAAAGTTGTCTACAAGCCAACCAACTAGCAAACCAATGGTGTGACAGACAGACGGGGCAAAAACAATATGCCCCCCTCCTTTGATCGGGGGAGGGGGCATAAAAATGCTTACATACCTGCTCACAGAAATTTGGAAATGTAAGAGCTACTGTCTCTGTAAGATTTGGATTTGAGATAATTTTTGTAAACAGTTCGTTACATGTCAATGAGAAGATGCCGAGTAACTAGGCTTGTTTATGCTTGTGTTTTGGAAAAGAGAACAAATAATACAAGTTTCACGATAATACAGAGCTGCAAATAAGATGAGTATTTAGGAAATCTCAGTACCGCTATTAACATATCTTTCTATATTTCTCCAGCAAACTCTTATCTTACTGCTACTCATAAGAATCAACTTGGTGAGGGGATTCTAATGAGTAGCAGCAAGATAAGAGTTTGGCAGAGAAATATGATATATCAGAATGCATCCTATCTACAGCCCTGATAATAGTTACATCAAGTTAAAGTGATAGTCTCAACAATAAACTCATACAATCTATTTTTACTGACAAATTCTTATCAGCCTGTTTCAAACAGTTACAAGACTGAAATACAAACCTAAATCAATACTACTACATCGTTAAGTAATGTTGGGTCCTCCTAATCAAACACTTGAAAGGTTTGTCTACTTCAGTGTTTATTTGCAGAGACTATCACATTAAGAGGGTTAAAAATAATCTAGGAATAAAGTGGTAACAAGTGATTGGTAGTTATAAGCATAGCAGGACTGGGTGAACAGTGCGAACAATAAATAACAGGCTCTCTTGAAACCAAAACCATAGAATACAGTGTAAGTGTAGTTAGAACTGTTAAAACAACATCAGTGCTACAAAATACAACATTAGCCCTTTACTCCATAAATACACTTTCTATGCCTTTGTAAACAGAGTAGACCAAGATCAGATGGCTCCTATCAGGGTCTGCTCTGTTTGATTCTAAAGTTTTTGTCATGATAAAAAAATCCTTGCTCATAATGACATTTTGAAAATTCAGTTAATTAATATTAATACGATATCATTATTTCTCTATACAGAGCAACAGATAACTCTGCGCACTAAAATCGTCATTTCTCCACCAAACCCTATGTTGTGACCACTCTTTAGAATCATCTCGAAAAGACGATTCTAAAGAGTGGTCACAACACAAAGTTTGGTGAAGAAATAAAGGAATATTCTTAAAATTGTTTTAATTCACACATTTTATCTAGACCTCTAAGACTTGTTTATACATAAATATTCATTGAGTATAGGGTTAGATGAAAACCATCATTATACATCAGAGTTATAGAGAAGAAGTGTATTTACAAGCGTACATGTATTTAGACAATCTAAGGAAAATATTTACAAGGTAAAACCCTTTCCCTGCTCAATACTCTGATATAAAGAAATAATCACATCATGAATATTTATTAGCTGATTTTTTACAATGTAAACTTTTCAAGGCAGTTGTTTGCTTTGACAAAAACTGTAGAATCTGATCTAAATCATGTCAAAAGCAAACCTTGATCAGACTGCTTCTAAAGGAGGCATCTTAGCTGGGTCTACTCTGTTTTCAAATGTGTGGAAAGGCAGATATACGAGGGAAATGGTTTAACCATGTCATCTAACTACTAGTAATTCCATAAGCAAACAAAGCCGACTCTGATCAGACAGCTTGAACAGAAACTGGTCTGATCTAGGTCTTCTCTGTTTGCAAAATAGATTCTATCAGGTAAAGCATTAAACAATTTGAATGTAATAACTAGACCTGTACATAAAGCTTGTAGTAACTTAAATGACCTCTCTTCCAAGAAAAACATGAGGACAAGAAGAGAATAATTAAATTCAACAGGAAGTCGCTCTAATAAATAATATTAAACTATTATGCATGGATTATCTCCCTTACCTGAGCCATGCAGGTGGTATGATATTCAGCCGTTGTACGTAGTCTGTCTACCCACTGCTGTCTCTCTTTGGCATCAATGGCTGAAATAGTATTAAACTAGGTTTTGTATTGATATAAACAAGGGACGTAACTCTGTTTTCAAAGACATTAAAAAGGTATATCTATGAAGTAAAGATTAAATTAAAGATTAATTCCCAACATCATGGAGTACCTGGATAATCCTTTTGGAGCTATCGAATCACGGTCTACTCCATTTGCTCATAAAATAGGACAGATTTGATCCCATTATCAAAATTCAGTCAATTAATATTCATATAATCAAAATTTCTTATATGAATATTCATCAGGTAATGGGTTTAATAACCATTTTCTTCATGTAAATGCCTTTTGATGCATTTGCAAACAGAGAAGACCCAGATCAGATGGCTCCTAGAGGAGCCATCTGATCAGGGTCTGCTCTGTTTGCTAATGGAATATGCTTCTTTAGTTTCTAAAATGGCTACAATGTTTCAGATTCCATATTTCATTATAATTATTTCATCCATGAATATTCAGTAGGTATTGAAATTTGGACTAAACATAGAACAAGGAAATGGTTAAAATACATTAAAAACTTTTACCATTCCTTTTATTTGAATCTCACTAATTTCAAAAGCTTGAAGCATCAAACATTTATAAGATAGTATAGAACTAGAGGTTTTTGTCAAAAAAAGGGATGTCTCCCCTCTAATAAAAACAATATGTAAAGGGAAATCACTAAAAATGTTATGGTCTTGATGAATGATACTTCCCCACATTATGCGCTTTCCACACTACATTTTTCAAGAAGAAAATGATAACAGCTAATAACTCCAAAAATACTGATACCAGATTTATGGCCCTTGTGCATGACACTTACTTTCATCATGCTCTTTCCAAAAATAAAATGTCATTCCAATAGCATCAGTCGAACAGGAGTTATTGATCGGCCAAAAAATGTAACAAAGGGCAATAACTCCAAAAGTATTGAAGCCAGAATTATGGCCCTTGTTCATGACACTTTCTCTCATCATGCTCTTTCCATGTATGAAGTTTCAATACAATGGCAAGAGCCATGTAGGAGTTATCGTCCGGACAAGAAAGAATTAAACAAATGTACAAGGGGCAATAACTCTAAATTTATTGAAGCTCGAGTTAAGGATCTTATGCATGACACTTTCTCTTATCATGATCATTCCATGTATGAAGTTTCACTCCAATGGCATGTGTCACATAGGAGTAATCATCCGGACAAAAAATTGTGATTTTTTTACAAAGGGCAATTACTCCAATATTAGTGAAGCCAGAGTTATGGACCTTGTGCATGACACTTCCTCTCGTTATGATCTTTCCCTATATGAAGTTTCAATCCAATGGCATGAGCCATATAGAAGTTATCGTCCGGACAAAAAAGTGTGATTTTTTTTTACAAAGGGCAATAACTCCTATATTAGTGAAGCCAGAGTTATGTACCTTCTGCATGACACTTCCTCTCATTATGCTCTTTCCATATATGAAGTTTCAATCAACTGGCATCAGGCATATTGAAGTTATTGTCCGGACAAAAAATTGTGATATTTTTTACAAAGGGCAATAACTCCAATATTAGTGAAGCCAGAGTTATGTACCTTGTGCATGACACTTCCTCTCGTCATGATCTTTCCATATATGAAGTTTCAATCCAATGGCATGAGCCATATAGGAGTTATCGTCCGGACAAAAAAGTGTGATTTTTTTTACAAGGGGCAATAACTCCTATATTAGTGAAGCCAGAGTTATGGACCTTGTGCATGACACTTCCTCTCATTATGCTCTTTCCATATATGAAGTTTCAATCAACTGGCATCAGGCATATTGAAGTTATCGTCCGGACAAAAAGTGTGACGGACAGACGGACATACTAACAAATGGGTAGTTGTGTGACTTTTTCCTTTGATCTTTTCTTGTGGGACTAGTCCCACAAGAAAAACTATTTTTGGCTCTAACTTTGGAAAAGAATGATCTGGAAGCTAACCCTAACCCTATGTCCCACAACTGGCCAGGTTAATGTCACAAGAAATGGCCAGGTTAATGTCACAAGAGATGGCCAGGTTAATGATTTTACTTGTGTGACTAGTTAGAAAAAGTCACACAACTACCCATTGGTGAGTGCGGACGGACGGACAGACGGACAGACAGACAACTCTCACGAAAACAATATGTCTCCCCCATATAAATATGGGGGGAGACATAATGACCAATGTATTTATGTATGTAGAATATGTATGTCTTTGCAAACAGAGACAACCCAGATCAGAGAGCTCTATGGGAACTGTCTGATCTGGGTCTGCTCTATTTGCTTATATGATCTGATTCCCTACTGTTTGTCATGGTGCTACATTTCCTAATACTGCATTACATTAATAATACAATGATTGAATTATATTCATAAATGGGTTAAGTTCTGCATGAATAACCATCAAGTAACGCTTCATATAAACGCACCTTTTATGCATTTGAAACCAGAGTAGACTCTGATCAAGATGGCTCCTATAATTACTTTTCTTAACCCTTTCCCTGTTCTACGTCTATTCCAAATTTCAATGCCCACTGAATATTCATGGACATAATAGTTACAGCAAAACATGGAAGGTGGAAAATAGTAGCTATTTAAGAAAGTAAAGACACAGATCTTTCAAATTCCATTAGCAAACAGAGCAGACCCTGATCAGCGACTCCTCTAGGAGCAGTCTGATCTGGGTCTACTATGTTTGCAAATGCGTGAAAACACATTTATATGAGGGAAAGGGTTAAGGTCTGCTCTGTTTGCTAATGGAATTTGGAAGATCTGATCCTTTACTGTCTAAAAGGGCTACATTAGTCCACCTTCCACATTTCATTATAACCATTCTGTCCATGAATAGTAGGTATTGAAATTTAGAATAAACATAGAACAGGGAAAGGGTTAATAATAGATATGCCCCAGAGGGAACAGAAGAAGGTTTGAGTGGTTTAGTGCCATCCGACAATGGAGAACTGATATTTCTATCAGACAGGTATTAGACAGGATCATCTAGAAATCCATTGATCAAGGAACTCTGCCAAGTATTATAACCCTGTACCTTAATGAAATGCATTTTGATACCTTTCCAAATAGAGCAGACCCAGATCAGATGGCTCCGAAAGGAGCCATCTGATTAGGGCCTGCACTGTTTGCTCGCAGAAAACCATAGATCTGATTATAGGCAATGTCATAGCAATTTATTCCAGTTATGTTATATAACAATATAAAATTAATATCTATAATGGGTGGAGCGTGTCATGAATATTCATCAGGTAAAGGAAATGAATAACCAGGGTCCATGCTTATAAAGCTTTTAGTTGAGTCTGAGTTTCGTTCTCAAGCTTTTGATTGGTCAGATTTGAGTTCTCAAACTTTTGATTGGTCAGATTTGAGCCTGAGGCTCAAATTTGACCAATCAAAAACTTGAGAACGAACTCAGATTCAACTAAAAGTTTTATAAGCATGGACCCTGATTGTTACCCCTGAGTCTGTACACTTCTCCATTCGAGGCACTGACCACAAACGTCTGGGAGTCTTCTTCTGAAGGGGAGATGGCTGCTGCCTACAAGTAACACGGAAATGACATTGTACAATAAATACAATTCCCTATCCAGGCCGTCAGACTTGATGGTAACATGTAAGACTTCATAATTATCTGCATATATCAATATTTGATTCTGCACTTATTGTCTCGGTCAAAAATTCAAGGACTCGAAAATCTGGCCTGAAACCAGCTCATTTCCTATATAGTCAATGGTGAGATTTTTCTGTGCTTGAGTTTATAGCCAAGATAAAAATTAAATAGTCAGCCATTGATAAGTCTATTTTTAATATAACGTTAAATATTACAAAATTCCTTGTGGTAATAGTAATGGTTTAGCACACTTCAGTGCAACATGAAACACTGTTTCATTGAATCAAAGTTATTAAGTCTTTCGCAAAACCAACATCCGATGTCTGCCTTTAACCCATTCCCTCATATTGACGACTTAAGTCACTTTGTGAAACCATTGTGATAAATAGAGCATTTGCTCCTATAGGAGCAAATGTTCTATTTATCACAATGGTTTCAAACTACAAAATTCTAAAATTGTCCTTTTCTCTAGTAAATGCTCTTTTTCGGTAGATTTATTCAAAGAGGTTGGATCTAAGAATAGCCTATGATGGTAAGGGTTAAAGCAGAATACGATGTTTGCAGACGAAAACTATTTGGTGCCAAAACAGTTTAACTGGGTACAATTTCTTAACAAATTTTCTCCCTGAATATCAATGAAAAAACATGATGACAGTATGAATATTAATTAGAAACTATATCAATATTATTCAATAAGCAATAGAGCAGACCCTGATCAGACCGCTCCTATAGAAGCTGTATGATCTGGGACTACTCTGTTTGCAAAGGAGTAGAAAGGCATATCTATGGAGGAAAGGGCTAATATTTATGGTAAACCATTACAAATATAAGTATAAATTCCTTCAGGAAAAGGTCAAAATTTGAATTATGTATATTTTCAGACAATGTCTCACTGGTGGTGAAATTTAGGTCATCATCTGACCTGTGATATACATGTACTTAGAAAAAGGTATGTATGTATATCTCTTACAATCAATCTTCTATCGAATGAGTTCTTAACCCTTTACTCCATGCATATTCATGCAAGAAATAATGACATCATGAATATCATATGAAATAGATTAATTGTTATAACAGCACATGGACACTGGAAGTTTCAACCATGGCAGAATCTATAGAATCATAGTACCTATATTATATCATAAGCAAACAGAACAGACCCTGATCAGATGGTTCCTTTAGGAGCCATTTGATCTGGGTCTACACTGTTTGTAAAGGCGTAAAGAATCGTATTTAAGGAGTAAAGGGTTAAATCAGTATATTTGATCAAGGTATACAAAATTATGCTTATTAAGTCCATTCATGTAATAAAATTTTAATAAGGACATGAATACTTATAAACCGAATTCTTATATATGGCCGTACAGAAACTACAGAACCAGATCTATATAATTTCATATAAACAAACAGATCAGACTCTTATCTAGGTCTACACTGTTTGCAAAGGCATGAAAAGCCTAAAATGTTAATCAACAAAACTTTTATCCATCAAATTCCATAAAAGTTTTAGCAAACCAGCTTCAAAATCTTCAAAACTTACTGCAAGATGGATGGAACCCCTTGGTCTTTGCTTTTTATGCTCTTCTTTCTGAAATGGAAAACAAAAACACATATATACCTTATTAACACTAATTATAAGTGTAACTTTTTTTTAAAGAAGTTTCTTGCATTTTGCACACAGGTGGTCACTAAATGCAGAATGAAAGCAATGCAGACAGCTCCTAGAGAGCTAGCTGTCTGATCTGGGTTTACTATGTTTGCAAATGTGCAACAAGAGTACCGCATACGGTACATAATACGCCCACTTGCAAACTTTCTCTGATTCAACATGCCTTATAAGTGTTGACATTTTCTAATCTGTGCTTCAGATCTTGATGCATTAAACATTTGTGTGAAGTTTCATTAATATCTCTCAAATAGTTTTCCCAGAAAACAGCGGACAAACTATTTGCAAAGTAAAAGGGCCATAACTCCGAAATGACAAATCAAATGAACCTCAGAATCAACTCAGCTTCAGATCTTGATGCATTAAACATTTGTGTGAAGTTTCATTAATATCTCTCAAATAGTTATCCCAGAAAACAGCGGACAAATTATTTGCATGTATTTGCATTATTTTTTAAGTAAAAGGGCCATAACTCCGAAACGACAAATCAAATGAACCTCAGAATCAACTCAGCTTCACATCTTGATGCATTAAACATTTGTGTGAAGTTTCATTAATATCTCTGAAATAGTTTTCCCAGAAAACAGCGGACAAACTATTTGCATTATTGTTTAAGTAAAAGGGCCATAACTCCGAAACATCAAATCAAATGAACCTCAGAAACGCCTCAGCTTCAGATCTTGATGCATTAAACATTTGTGTGAAGTTTCATTAATATCTCTCAAATAGTTTTCCCAGAAAACGGCGGACAAACTATTTGCATATTTTTTAAGGACAAGGGCCATAACTCTGAAATGAAAAATCAAATGAACCTCAGAATCAACTCAGCTTCAGATCTTGATGCATTAAACATTTGTGTGAAGTTTCATTAATATCTCTCAAATAGTTTTCCCAGAAAACGGCGGACAAACTATTTGCATATTTTTTAAGGACAAGGGCCATAACTCTGAAATGAAAAATCAAATGAACCTCAGAATCAACTCAGCTTCAGATCTTGATGCATTAAACATTTGTGTGAAGTTTCATTAATATCTCTGAAATAGTTTCCCCAGAAAACAGCGGACAAACTATTTGCATGTATTTGCATTATTTTTTAAGTGAAAGGGCCATAACTCCGAGACGACAAATCAAATGAACCTCAGAATCGACTCAGCTTCGATTCTTGATGCATTAAACATTTGTGTGAAGTTTCATTAATATCTCTCAAATAGTTTTCCCAGAAAACAGCGGACAAACTATTTGCATATTTTTTAAGGACAAGGGCCATAACTCTGAAATGAAAAATCAAATGAACCTCAGAATCAACTCAGCTTCACATCTTGATGCATTTAACATTTGTGTGAAGTTTCATTAATATCTGTCAAATAGTTTCCCCAGAAAACAGCGGACAAACAAAATGTTGACGGACGAACGAACGAACGAACGAACGAACGAACGGACGGACAGGGCCATGACAATATACGACCACCTTTATTAGGTGGGCGTATAAAAATGACATGTCAGATATCTACAAATAAGAATAAGCTTTCTATTTAGACATTAACCCTCTACTCCATAGATATGCCTTTGCAAACAGAGTAAACCCAGATCAGATGGCCCCTATATAAGCCACTTGATCAGTGTCTGTTCAGTTGTCTGTTCATTTGATTCTACAGTTTCTATTAGAGCCAAAAATTCTCTTTTTCATATGATTTATAAAACAAATTACCTAATTAATATTCACAAAGATATATTCATTACTTTAACATTTTTCTTGTTTAATATTCATGCAAGAAATCATGTCATGTATAGTTTTCATGAGATTTTTCGGTTTTGACAAAATCTGTAGAATCAGACCTATATCATGTCAAAGGCAAACAGAGCTGACCCTGATCAGAGATGAGACAGCTCCTTTAGAAGCCTTCTGATCTGGGTCTACTCTGTTTGCAAATGTGTGAAATTATAATTTTCTTTGAGGGAAAGGGTTAATATTAAAGCACTGGGTTAACCCTTTCTCTCACCGTTTACACATTTGCAAACAGAGTAGACCCAGATCAGATGGCTCCTAGGAGTCAACTGATCAAGGTCTGTTAATGGAATTTGATAGATCTGCGTCTGTAGATTCTAAAATGGCAACAATGTTCTACCTTCCATATTACATTATAACTATTTTGTCCATGAACATTCATTAGGTATAGACAGTTGGAATAAATACAGAACAGTAAAAGGGTTAACCACTTATTTGACTACAGACCAATTCAGAATACTAAGACCTCACCTCAAAGTACTCCAGCATACCGGACTCTTGGTCAAGAATGAACCATCTATGCTGCCATCCTTTCACAACATTGGTAAACTTTGTCAACTGTCCCTCCAGTGATCGCCATCTAAAATATGTGTAAATTGTAATTAGCTTAACATTTACGGCTTTCTACGCCTTTGCAAACAGAGTAGACCAAGATCAGATGGATCCTGTAGGAGCCCTCTGATCAGAGTCTGCTCTCTTCGCATATGAAATAAATCAGATCTGATTCTGCAGTTTTTGCCATGTAAAAAGTGGACTTATTCATGATGCTATTAGTTAGCTGAAATTATATTCAGTCATTATAATTCTTAGATGAATATTCAGTAAATAAATGTTTAACCCATTTCCTCATAAGCTATTTTTAGATCCAACAACTTTGAATAAATCTACTGAAAATGAGCATTAACAAGAGAAAAGGAAATTTTTGTAAAACTTTGTAGTTTGAAACCATTGTGATAAATGGAGCATTTGCTCCTATAGGGGCAAATGCTCTATTTATCACAATGGTTTCAATAGGTGATTTTTTCAGAGGCGTAGAAAGGCGTATTTATGGAGGAAAGGGTTAAATATTACACCACCAAGCCTCCCAGTTTGATTGGCTTGTACAGCAATATAACCCTTTACTTCATGAATATTTATGACACCACAAATATTAATTACATTAGTTGTTATGAAAGCACATGGACAAAGGAATTTTTGGCAATGACAGAAACTGTAGAATCATATCTATAAATTATGGTATCATAAGCAAACAGAGCAGACCCGGGGCAGACAATTTCTACAGGAGTCATCTGATCTGGGTCTACTCTGTTTGCAAAGTCATAGAAAGGTGTATTCTTGGGCTTGCTTTTTAAAGCATTTCGCAGAGTAGACCCAGATCAGATGGCATCTTTAGGAGCTGTCTGATAAAAGTCTGCTCTGTTTGCAGCAATAAATGTTTAAAGGAAATAATATAGATATGATTCTACAGTTTCTGCCATGATAAAATGTTTTCTTAGTGATAATGTAATAATAAAAATTAAGATAATTAGTATTCATGGTCATTAAATATTCATGAGGTAAAGGATTAACTAATAACATTTTCATAAATATGCCTAAACCTGTTGTAACCTTTGCCCTAAATGTAGTGTTTAGCAATAATTCATACTCACGTCTTTGTTTTCCGACCCTCAGTAATCTCAAATTCCTGAAACAAAACAAAACATTTCTGTTTGTTTTTCTAACACACTTACTCAAGACAACAGTATTTATAAGCATAATTTAGAATTAAAATTATGTGTGAGATAATTTGTAAACCTTTTTATTGCCCAGAGTGTAGCCTGGGTCCATGCTTATAAAACTTTTAGTTGAGTCTGAGAACGTTCTCAAGCATTTGATTGGTCAGATTTGAGCCTTTGGCTCAAATCTGACCAATCAAAAGCTTGAGAACTCAAATCTGACCAATCAAAAGCTTGAGAACGAAACTCAGACTCAGCTAAAAGCTTTATAAGCATGGACCCAGATTGTTTAGAGAGTGGAAAAAATTAACATTCTCCATCATTTCACTCAAGTTTGTCAGAATAAGTTTAACAAAGACATACCATACCAGTAGTATGAATGAATGTTAAGTAAAGTCTGACAGATGTATTTAAAACAAGATAATATGTTACATAATGTATAGTTTCTGGGTCTTTCAAGCAAGATTGTGCAGATTGGTTGTCCAGATAAAAGTTATTTATTCTAAGTTACTAACTTTTTAATATTTGTGACAATCTACATGGTTTAACCATTAATTGTTGAATACAGTATTCATGTAAGAAATAATGACATTATGAATATTAATATTTATTTTTATAATTGCAGATGGACACCTGGTTTTTTAACCATAGTAGAAACCGTAAAATCATTATTACATAAACAAAGAGAACAGATCCTGATCAGACAGCTCCTAAAGGAACCATTCTGATCAGGGTCTACTCTGTTTGCAAAGGCATAGAATGGAGTAAAATAGTAATCATTTTCTGACGTATCTCAGGGCTCAGGCTGGAGCACTCCATCAGGGAGATGTTTAGTGGTATTTAGGGAGAAGTTTGATCCTGCTTTTGTATCTCCCTATATGTCTACTCTGTTTGCAAAGGCATAGAATGGAGTAAAATAGTAATCATTTTCTGACGTATCCATGCTTCCCAACTTTTTTTGACTCTCAAGAGGGGTTTTCATGATTTCTAAGAGGGAGATTTGGGGTTTCAAGAGGGAGATTTTCGCGTCGCGACATTTTTCATTGATTTTGTTATACTACATTTATTTATAGTGTTGTAAATGAAGGAAACAGCACAGCTTCTTTTTTAAATATTGTTTAAATTTGTTACATAATTTTGTTTCTCCAAACCAGGCACCAAAGAATAATTATAAAAAAAAATTTCTTCAATATAACAAAACAAAAGAATTACTGACTTAATCCATTAAACCCCAGTAAGGCATATACAGAGTACCTGTGAATAAAAAGTATACTTATGCAAACAGTGTTGAACCACACCAAATGACAAATACATAAGCCCCCTGGATATGGGTCTGCACTGTTTGTAATTATGCAATTCATTATCAAACACACAAAATATGACCTGGCTTAATAGGAACTTGCATTGTCCTTTTGAACATTCAGGGGGTTATGAGTTGGTAGTTAAACTTTAGTTAGTCAGTTCAAGTTGGTTACTGCAAACATTTAGCAGTCAAAGAAATGTTAAAATCCGAAAAGGTCAAGGGTCCGTGTTTTAGCCCATATCAACAATATTCGCGAAAACCAATGACATTTCAAATTTATATTGTAATTATTTTTTTAGGGTATGAAATGGTAGAAAATATTTCATGGTGTTTTTAATTACATCTTTATTGTCCTTATCATTAATTATATTCATGAAAAAGCATCTTTGTGCACAAATTAACTCCATGAAGATCAGTCAAGTGGGCTATGATTTCGAAGTGTTTCTGCCCATTGAAACAACGAGGCCAAGCACAGCAGTCAGTAACATGGAAGCAGAGAAGCATTTCTATGTCTTATATCTTAATTATGAAAATAGAATTTCTGTTATAAATGAATAAAGTCTTCGTCCAAGTAATGTGCATCACTAGGATAGCCAATTACGACATCATGACCGATTACGACATCATGACCAATTTCTGGTATAAACAAATGGATGATTAAAGCGCTGTTTGTTATCAAACGTTTACGGTTGAGTGACTATCTGTGAAAACTCTAATAGTAGGGAGACCATCTGGACCACCTTGGGCTAATCCTTTGACACGTTTATGAGGGTAATTCTGAAGAGCAAACAAAATGTTTTCTGACCTCTGCTAAAGATTTCAAATTTTCAATACACCCAATTTCGATTTTTTTTTTCAAATCGGGTTTTTAGTCAAATGATCGGGTTGATCGGGATTTGTCTTCTGAATCGGGAGACTCCCGACGAAATCGTGAGAGTTGGGAAGCATGCGTATCTCAGGGCTCAGGCTGGAGCACTCCATCAGGGAGATGTTTAGTGGTATTTAGGGAGAAGTTTGATCCTGCTTTTGTATCTCCCTATATGTTCCATGTAATAAAACTTCTCCTTCAGCTCAAAACAGGGAGAAGTCAGCAGGGATAGGGAGACATTTTCTCCCAAATCGCTCTCTTGTTTGAGCCCTGTATCTATGCACACAGAGGTCAATAAGAGCAAGATTAATGACACATTGTCTGTCACAGACACAAATATACATTAGCAGGTATAGGTCAATGACAGAAAGTGTAACAAAATCTACATAGTATCTGTTGTGATTATGACTATACATTAATTAGCAAGTGTGACTGTGAGACCCTAGACTCTAGCCAAACAAGGCAACATGTTACATATTTCACCTATCCTGTTATCACAATTATTGTAAACTCTTTGAATTTAGAAATACAGACAAGCCACTGAACATAAACTGATAAAGCCTCTCTTGAAATCATAAAAATATATTCTATGAGGAAAAGGTGCTGATATATCTTTAACATATGAGTTGAGTCATAACTGCATGTATATCTTGTTTATTTTCATTGAAATCAATAAATTATTTGAAATTTATTGCTGTATGATCTACTCTGTTTTCAAAGGCAGAGAAAGGCATATTTATGGAGTAAAGCGCTAAGATGTCAATGTTCTAGTAGTTCACTATATTATCTCTTACAACTTCAAGGGTTTGGCATATCCATGTCTAAGATCCACACCATGATTTCGCAGAAGCTGAATCATTCTTCATTAAATTTTGAATCATTTAATACTTCTACGTCATCATGAAATGAACCTGACATTGCTATATATGAGAATTTAGAGACTATAGCCTACGACAACTACAAGGGATTCTATCAATATCAATTTAACATTGTATAAATCTCTTGTAAGAGTAAGACCCCATCTGGAATATGCTTCAGCCATCTGGTCTCCTAGGGCCACAAGTATGATAAAAAGTATTAAAACCGATCATATTCAGATAGATCACCGGAGCTAGGCTTGCCTAGTCTTGAAAAGAGAAGAACTAGGGCAGATTTGTTAGATACATCAAAAATATCGCATGGGCATGTACATCTATGTAGAGATAGATTCTTCCCTGGTCTTAATGCCATCCAGCTCAGGAGAAATTCAAAGGCTATTTTAGTATTTATATGTATAAACAGTGGTCACACACTGAAATTAGGAGATGCTCATTCAGCAACAGGGTAGTTGATCAATGGAATAATTTACCCGAACAAATTGTAACAGCACCTACCATCAATACATTTAAAAGTAGGCTAGACAAAAACTGGGTTGGGGGGTGGGGGGGGGGGGACAAATTAAGACCAAAATGCCTAAACTGAAAATATTGATAAACTTAGTGTTAAGACCTGCTTGTGATAGATATTGAATTTAGCTGTCTTAAATAATGAGCAATTATAGACTCTTGCGAGTGTAGTGCAGTGTATGTTAAGTGAATCCATATCGTAAAGACGTAAACACGAAAAAAGTACGCGCAAAATAAAGAAGACTGACGGGGAGTTCTCGGCTCATACCCGGACCAGCTGTAAAAGGCATAGAGAAAGCACCAGGAAAACAACCCAAGAAACCAAGTGTTTATATGGGACTAACCCATATCCGGCTGAAGAACTATGTGAATGTGAACTATTTATTGATTCAAGAACCCGCCCACACAACTTTTCTACATAGAGTAAAATACCTACATTTTCCGTACTTTTGGTGGGGACCAGCAAAGTAAATTTGTTCCCCATTTACTACAAAGATACACATTTTATGAGGTATCTGATCAGGATCTGCTCTGTTTGCTTAATGCTTATATATGAAATTATCACGGTAACAATACCAAAAACCAGTGTGTGTGTGTATGATGTCATAATAATAAAAAAAAATATTGAACAACTTGGAATAGTCTGCAAATTAACGGCACAACGTAAATATTTATGACAAACTGATATCAAAATATTAAACTGAATCATTTAAATGACAGCTTCCGTGATTGGAAACAGCGTAATCGGTTAAAAGATGTCTATTTACGATAAGACATGGCAAACACATAATATTTCAAAGTTACAATGACACTGTCATTGACAGTTTTTCTAATGACTAAACATCACATGTCTAGCACCATCACGAGTTAAACTTCCATGCAAATATAAATTTTAGAAAAATTCCAGTCAATTTACTTTTGCTTTCTGCATGACTGCTAACACCTGTAACCTCTCTGATTCGGAGAGGGAGGTCAAATCCGGTAGTCCAAAGTCCGTTCTCGTATCTTTATCAGAAGCCATGGCGTACATCCGGTTGATATTCACTCTCCCAAGGGAGGTTACTCTATGTGAATCAACAATTTTAGTTGTTTCGTCCCAATAATTTGAGTTGTCTCATAAATCTAAATCAAAGTACTGACAGTACTGAAGGTTTCGGACATAATATATATCATATTGATTGTTTGCTGTGGATTTTTCTGAAAATCATGTAAGTAGTTTGAAAGACATTTAAAGAATTGTTTTATGAACATGTCACATACAGGACGATTCCAATAACTCATCTTGCCACTTTGTGCCAATAGAGCCAAAATTGATAGTTTATGTAGTAAAGAGCCATCACTCCGTTATTTGAAAGTAAGGGCCAAGTCAAGTCGTGCTTAGCATAATAGAATTAACGATTTCACCATTATCGTTGAATGAGAACACTGTAGGTCTAGACTAGACCCCGGATGATTCTGACCATTACTTGGTCAGTACCAAACATGTGCAAAAAATGTCTGATTTATAAAAAACCTAATTTCCTTAACCCTTTCCCTGTTCTATGTTCTATGTTATATGAAAGTAAAGAAAAAAAAGAAAGAAAGAGTAGCCTATATATATGTGTGTGTAGGCAAAAAAGGGCATTTAACTCAGAATCCGACATTAATATATCGGATTTTTGTAAATACCACAGGAAGGGTATGGAACTTTCAAAATCCGACGACCTTATGTAACAAGACACCATGCTGTTTGAACAAAGGCTTTTGGATTGACAGTAGGTCATTGGTAAAATCTATTCATTTCATACTTGGAGATTTCATGAAAAATGGGTCTGTATAATTTGCATATTAAGTATGTACGTTCACTAGTCGTTGTTGCTTTTCACACCTTTGTAGCGTTTAAATAGAACCATGTAACACTTATATATTGGGACCCAAGCGGTGGCCGAGGGGAAAGAGCTGCGTCTATGAATCTCTAGGTCCTTGGTTCGAATCCCGTCACAACCAAATGCAAGTAGAAAAATGATTCTAATGTATTTTTTATTTTTTATCTTTTTTGATATTCTTTTCTCTAAATACATTTTAAAGCAAACAAAGTAGAAAACATAAGCATGCCTCTTGAAACTTGTTATGGACTTTGTAAAGCATTATGCTATATTAACATACAGTCCTGGTGTCAATAGTATGCATTTCGATGAAACTTAGAGGCAGGATCCAGACTTTGTGCTAGGACAACTATGAATTCGAAAGTACCATGTTCAATTTAAAATTGTCACCTGCTCATTATTTTGTGTATTGCATATATAATTATTTATATTCAATTAGTCTATGCTTTGCATAGTTTTATTTTAAAATTGTCAAACATCTAGGATCCTGATCACAGACCGACACACACAATGTACAACTGGCAATTAGGTCACGATAACCTGCATAATATTTGAAAACTTAGTTTGTTTCAAAAGGAATTACTGCACAGTTCAAACTGACTATAAAAAATTCCCTGAGAATTTGAACAATAATTACATCAACAAAAACAATAGTTTAAAAAAGTACATGTATATAGACACAGAGCGCAAATGGAACGGATCCATGTAAGAAACTTGATTCCTGTTCTATGCTTATTCTAAATTTCAATACCTACTGAATATTCATGAACAAAATAGTTATAATGAAACATGAAAAGTGGAAATTAGTAGCCATTTAAGAAAGGAATGAAAAAGATCTTTCAGATTCCATTAGCCAACAGAGCAGACCCTGATCAGACGACTTCTTTAGGAGGAATCAGATCTGGATCTACTCTGTTTACAAACGCGTGAAAAACATTTATATGAAGGAAAGGGTTAAGTGTTCTAGCACCCAGTCTCTCCTCTCTACCAGTTTGTACAGATGAATAAGTCAGTTTGGAAACATCTTTGCAACTTTAGATTAAACAGACATGGTAGCAAATAGTGAAAACCCTTCAAACGGGCCTATTAAGGAGGTGTTTGATCTGGGTCTGCACTATTTGCATAAGTGTGTTTGTCAAAATACCCAGGGTAATTAGGGTATCACTTGTAAATCTCTGAAATACATTCAAAAGTATAGATTTGTCACCTTTTACAATACAGTAAAACCCCTCTTAACCCGACTTCTAGTAGATAAGAATTTAGAAACATTTTAGGCAGGTGGCTGCTTAATGCAGGGTGAAAGTCATGCCGAGGAGCTTTCTGCATTATTTTCATCCTGCATTAAGCTGCCACCTGTCTCCAAGACTGATATTTATACTGAATTTAAAGTCTGGTTTAGAGGGGTTTTACCGTACATGTATTTTTGAAATTCTATTTCTTTCAAACCAGATCTTAACAACAACGTCGCACGACCATTGATAAAATTCATCAGGAAATATTGTAATGTCGCAATGGAATCGAATTTCTGCATTTGAATTTTGATCTACCATAGAAATAGTACCATTGATGCTCGATATTTCATAGTAGTTCACAAAATGTTGAAAGTGTGTCGAAATATCAACCGTGGCTGTAATAATCAAATAATTATTTTCGGTTATGTGTCCATTTCATGTACCTCCAACAATTCTATATTGTTCTGAAAAAATCTAACAATTGTGTTACTTTGGTCTACCTAACTATTACAACGGTGAAATGGGCTGTTCCAAAATTCAAACAAGTCAAGCTCAAAATTAATGAGCTTATGGTTAATATTTAGGGACTTTTCCAAACAATAGTGTAACACGACAAACCGTGCAGATCCTGATTAGAGGGCTTCTCTATGAGCCTTCTTACCTGGGTTTCCTCTGTTTGCAAAGGGCATAAGTGACTAGGCAAAAAGGGCATTTAACTCAGAATCCGACAATAATATATCAGATTTTTGTAAATACCACAGGAAGGGTATGGAACTTTCAAAATCCGACGACCTTATGTCGGACTTCTGTTGTAAAAAGACACTATGCTGTTTGAACAAAGGCGTTTGGTTTGACAGTAGGTCATTGGTAAAATCTATTCATTTTATACTTGGAGATTTCATGAAAAATGGGTCTGTATAATTTGCATATTAAGTATGTACGTTCACTAGTCGTTGTTGCTTTTCACACCTTTGTAGCGTTTAAATAGAACAATGTAACACTTATATATTGGGACCCAAGCAGTGGCCGAGGGGAAAGATCTGCGTCTATGAATCTCTAGGTCCTTGGTTCGAATCCCGTCACAACTAAATGCAAATGGAAAAAAGATTCTAATGTATTTTTTATTCTTTATCTTTTTTTTATATTCTTTTCTCTAAATACATTTTAAAGCAAACAAACTAGAAAACATAAGCATGCCTCTTGAAACTTGTTATGGACTTTGTAAAGCATTATGCTATATTAACATACAGTCCTGGTGTCAATAGTATGCATTTCGATTAAACGTAGAGGCAGGATCCAGACTTTGTGCTAGGACAACTATGAATTCGAAAGTACCATGTTCAATTTAAAATTGTCACCTGCTCATTATTTTGTGTATTGCATATATAACTATTTATATTCAATTAGTCTATGCTTTGCATAGTTTTATTTTAAAATTGTCAAACATCTAGGATTCTGATCACAGACCGACACACACAATGTACAACTGGCAATTAGGTCACGATAACCTGCATAATATTTGAAAACTTAGTTTGTTTCAAAAGGAATTACTGCACAGTTCAAACTGACTATAAAAAATTCCCTGAGAATTTGAACAATAATTACATCAACAAAAACAATAGTTTAAAAAAGTACATGTATATAGACACAGAGCGCAAATGGAACGGATCCATGTAAGAAACTTGATTCCTGTTCTATGTTTATTCCAAATTTCAATATCTACTGAATATTCATGAACAAAATAGTTATAATGAAACATGAAAAGTGGAAATGAGTAGCCATTTAAGAAAGTAAAGAAAAATATCTTTCATATTCCATTAGCCAACAGAGCAGACCCTTATCAGACAACTTCTATAGGAGTCATCAGATCTGGATCTACTCTGTTTACAAACGCGTGAAAAACATTTATATGAAGGAAAGGGTTAAGTGTTCTAGCATCCAGTCTCTCCTCTCTACCAGTTTGTACAGATGAATAAGTCAGTTTGGAAACATGTTTGTAACTTTAGATTAAACAGACATGGTAGCAAATAGTGAAAACCCTTCAAACGGGCCCATTAAGGAGGTGTTTGATCTGGGTCTGCACTATCTGCATAAGTGTGTTTGTCAAAATACCTAGGGTAATGAGGGTATCACTTGTAAATCTCTGAAATACATTCAAAAGTATAGATTTGTCACCTTTTACAATACAGTAAAACCCATCTTAACCCGACTTCTAGTAGATAAAAAATTAGAAACTTTTTAGGCAGGTGGCTGCTTAATGCAGGGTGAAAGTCATGCCGAGAAGCTTTCTGCATTATTTTCATCCTGCATTAAGCTGCCACCTGTCTCCAAGACTGATATTTATACTGAATTTAAAGTCTGGTTTAAGAGGGGTTTTACCGTACATGTATTTTTGAAATTCTATTTCTTTCAAACCAGATCTTAGCAACAACGTCGCACGACCATTGGTAAATTCATTAGGAAACATTGTAATGTCGCAATGGAATCGAATTTCTGCATTTGAATTTTGATCTACCCTAGAAATAGTACCATTGATGTTCGATATTTCATAGTAGTTCACAAAATGTTGAAAGTGTATCGAAATATCAACCGTGGCTGTAATAATCAAATAATTATTTTCGGTTATATGTCCATTTCATGTACCTCCAACAATTCTATATTGTTCTGCAAAAATCTAACAATTATGTTACTTTGGTCTACCTAACTATTACAACGGTGAAATGGGCTGTTCCAAAATTCAAACAAGTCAAGCTAAAATGAGCGTATGGTTATTATTTAGTGACTTTTCCAAACAATAGTGTAACACGACAAACCGTGCAGATCCTGATTAGAGGGCTTCTCTATGAGCCTTCTTACCTGGGTTTCCTCTGTTTGCAAAGGGCATAAGTGACTAGGCTAAGAGGGCATTTAACTCAGAATCCGACAACAATATATCAGATTTTTGTAAATACCACAGGAATGGTATGGAACTTTCAAAATCCGACGACCTTATGTCGGACTTCTGTTGTAAAAAGACACCATGCTATTTGAACAAAGGCGTTTGGATTGACAGTAGGTCATTGGTAAAATCTATTCATTTTATACTTGGAGATTTCATGAAAAATGGGTCTGTATAATTTGCATATTAAGTATGTACGTTCACTAGTCGTTGTTGCTTTTCACACCTTTGTAGCGTTTAAATAGAACAATGTAACACTTATATATTGGGACCCAAGCAGTGGCCGAGGGGAAAGAGCTGCGTCTATGAATCTCTAGGTCCTTGGTTCGAATCCCGTCACAACCAAATGCAAATGGAAAAAAGATTCTAATGTATTTTTTATTCTTTATCTTTTTTATTTTCTTTTCTCTAAATACATTTTAAAGCAAACAAACTAGAAAACATAAGCATGCCTCTTGAAACTTTTTATGGACTTTGTAAAGCATTATGCTATATTAACATACAGTCCTGGTGTCAATAGTATGCATTTCGATTAAACGTAGAGGCAGGATCCAGACTTTGTGCTAGGACAACTATGAATTCGAAAGTACCATGTTCAATTTAAAATTGTCACCTGCTCATTATTTTGTGTATTGCATATATAACTATTTATATTCAATTAGTCTATGCTTTGCATAGTTTTATTTTAAAATTGTCAAACATCTAGGATCCTGATCACAGACCGACACACACAATGTACAACTGGCAATTAGGTCACGATAACCTGCATAATATTTGAAAACTTAGTTTGTTTCAAAAGGAATTACTGCACAGTTCAAACTGACTATAAAAAATTCCCTGAGAATTTGAACAATAATTACATCAACAAAAACAATAGTTTAAAAAAGTACATGTATATAGGCACAGAGCGCAAATGGAACGGATCCATGTAAAAAACTTGATTCCTGTTCTATGTTTATTCTAAATTTCAATACCTACTGAATATTCATGAACAAAATAGTTATAATGAAACATGAAAAGTGGAAATGAGTAGCCATTTAAGAAAGTAAAGAAAAAGATCTTTCATATTCCATTAGCCAACAGAGCAGAACCTTATCAGACGACTTCTATAGGAGTCACCAGATCTGGGTCTACTCTGTTTACAAACGCGTGAAAAACATTTATATGAAGGAAAGGGTTAAGTGTTCTAGCACCAAGTCTCTCCTCTCTACCAGTTTGTACAGATGAATAAGTCAGTTTGGAAACATGTTTGCAACTATAGATTAAACAGACATGGTAGCAAATAGTGAAAACCCTTCAAACGGGCCCATTAAGGAGGTGTTTGATCTGGGTCTGCACTATCTGCATAAGTGTGTTTGTCAAAATACCTAAGGTAATTAGGGTATCACTTGTTAATCTCTGAAATACATTCAAAAGTATAGATTTGTCACCTTTTACAATACAGTAAAACCCCTCTTAACCCGACTTCTAGTAGATAAGAATTTAGAAACTTTTTAGGCAGGTGGCTGCTTAATTCAGGGTGAAAGTCATGCCGAGGAGCTTTCTGCATTATTTTCATCCTGCATTAAGCTGCCACCTGTCTCCAAGACTGATATTTATACTGAATTTAAAGTCTGGTTTAGAGGGGTTTTACCGTACATGTATTTTTGAAATTCTATTTCTTTCAAACCAGATCTTAACAACAACGTCGCACGACCATTGATAAAATTCATTAGGAAACATTGTAATGTCGCAATGGAATCGAATTTCTGCATTTGAATTTTGATCTACCCTAGAAATAGTACCATTGATGTTCGATATTTCATAGTAGTTCACAAAATGTTGAAAGTGTATCGAAATATCAACCGTGGCTGTAATAATCAAATAATTATTTTCGGTTATATGTCCATTTCATGTACCTCCAACAATTCTATATTGTTCTGCAAAAATCTAACAATTTTGTTACTTTGGTCTACCTAACTATTACAACGGTGAAATGGGCTGTTCCAAAATTCAAACAAGTCAAGCTCAAATGAGCGTATGGTTATTATTTAGTGACTTTTCCAAACAATAGTGTAACACGACAAACCGTGCAGATCCTGATTAGAGGGCTTCTCTATGAGCCTTCTTACCTGGGTTTCCTCTGTTTGCAAAGGGCATAAGTGACTAGGCAAAAAGGGCATTTAACTCAGAATCCGACAACAATATATCGGACTTTTGTAAATACCATAGGAAGGGTATGGGACTTTCAAAATCCGACGACCTTATGTCGGACTACTGTTGTAAAAAGACACCATGCTGTTTGAACAAAGGCGTTTGGATTGACAGTAGGTCATTGGTAAAATCTATTCATTTTATACTTGGAGATTTCATGAAAAATGGGTCCGTATATTTTGCATATTAACTATGTACGTTCACTAGTCGTTGTTGCTTTTCACACCTTTGTAGCGTTTAAATAGAATCATGTAACACTTATATATTGGGACCCAAGCAGTGGCCGAGGGGAAAGAGCTGCGTCTATGAATCTCTAACTCCTTGGTTCGAATCCCGTCAAAACCAACGTATATTCAAATAAATTTTTATCTTTTTTTATATTCTTTTCTCTAAATAGATTTAAAGCAAACAAACTAGAAAACATAAGCATGCCTCTTGAAACTTGTTATGGACTTTTTAAAGCATTATCCTATATAAACATACAGTCCTGGTGTCAATAGTATGCATTTCGATGAAACTTATAGGATCCAGACTTTGTGCTAGGACAACTATGAATTCGAAAGTACCATGTTCAATTTAAAATTTTCACCTGCTCATTATTTTGTGTATTGCATATATAATTATTTATATTCAATTAGTCTATGATTTGCATAGTTGTATTTTAAAATTGTCAAACATCTAGGATCCTGATCACAGACCGACACACACAATGTACAACTGGCAATTAGGATAATACTTAGGATAATACCTACTGAATATTCATGAACAAAATAATGGCTACTTATTTCCACTTTTCATGTTTCATTATATGAAACATGAAAAGTGGAAATGAGTAGCCATTTAAGAAAGGAAAGAAAAAGATCTTTCAAATTCCATTAGCCAACAAAGCATATCCTGATCAGACGACTCCTATAGGAGTCATCAGATCTGGGTCTACTCTGTTTACAAACGCGTGAAAAACATTTATATGAAGGAAAGGTTTAGTGTTCTAGCATCTCTACCAGTTTGTACAGCTGAATAAGTCAGCTTGGAAACATTTTTGCAACTTTAGATTACAGCTTGCTTAATCCTTACAATGCTGAGTGGTGTTTCGTTTGCAACAATTGACGTCTGCGTCAATTCTTCAATAAACTTTCTTTCATTTTATGCAAAAATATGATCAAGATGACAAACAGTTTGGATCCTGATGAGACGCAGAATTATGTGGCCTCTCATCTGGATCCAAACTGTTTGCATAGGTAATCACAGTTTCGCCGCTAGCGTGCAAAGAGTTAAGCGTATGACCTCTAGAGATTTTAGCATGATGAAACAGTTGCCCTGCACTACTGACCACAAGTGCGCTGTAACCTTTATACTGTAAAGGACGTAAAGAACAGAAGAAGTCTATTTAACCCTTAATTTCCCCATATAAACTTGTTTTCATGCATCTGTAAATAGATTCGACCTAGATCAGACAGCTCGCTCCCATAGATTCAGGGTCTGCTCTGTTGCTAATGGATCCACCTTCCATATTTCATTATAAATATCTTGTAAGATTCCGGAACCGGATTGTAAGCCAA
>OY755246.1:44429081-44703229 GCA_963576725.1 Azorinus chamasolen | reverse complement strand
GCTCTTGGTGGAATTATCAATAAATTCACAACATGAAACAATTTGGGTTCAAATCATATGAAAAGCTTGTGCAAAACTGTGTTTTCCCAGTGCTAGATTACTGTTCAACAGTATGGGGTTTCAAACACTATCAACAACTAGACAATGTACAGAACAGGGCAATACGGTACTATCTAGGTGTTCACAGGTACGCTCCTGTAGCAGCAATCACAGGTGACGTAGGCTGGCTACATGTAGATATAGACGCTGGTTAAACATGCTCAGGTACTGGAACAGACTTATCACTATAGACGACGAGCGTATTACAAAAGTTATCTTTGATAAAGATTACGAGTTGTGTCAAAATAACTGGTGTAGCGAAATTAAGCATATTATGAGTCTGTTGAATTTGTCAGACTGCTATAACGGAAAATGTACCGTTAATTTACAATGTGCACAGACGAAAATGTTAAATTATTATACTGATATATGGCGCGAGACTATTAATAACTCGCCTAATTACGTACATACAAACTATTAAGCAAGACTTTGAGACTGAAAAGTATGTACTTTTGAATTTAGAAATATACGAACGCTCCCTTATGGCACAGTTTCGCTGCGGGATTCTCCCGATCAGGATCGAAACTGGCAGATATATTGGTGAGGCTGAAAACCAAAGACTTTGTCGATTCTGTGACATCATGTCTGTGGAAAATGAGACTCACTTTCTTCTAAACTGTGAACAATACGAGGCCATTAGAGTACAGACTTTCGGTAATCTGCTAGATTGTGAGGCATTTGTTAATTTAAATGACCATGATAAAACTAAAACATTACTGTGTGATCATACCAGAAAGACTGCTAAATTCCTGGTGAAAACTTACAGACACAGACGAAACTTGCTGTACTCATAAATACATGTACGTGTCTATAGAGTACATTTATGATTTGCAAACGGTGTAAACCCAGATGAGAAAATCACATGCGAATATTCTCGTCAGGGTACACACTGTCTTGCTGACAAGTGAAAGTTAATGTTTGTCATATATATCTGACTGTCATTATTTTGGAATAATAATTATATCTATATACATTGCAAATTTAAGCAAATCATTTAAGGTGACATATAGGCCCATGGGGCCGGGTGATTATTTATGTTTGTATATAATTGAATCGATTCATGTTGTGTATATCACATGTCACTATAATAAACAATTTTCTTCTTTCTTCTTCTTCATGGACGAAAGGGTTAAACTGAATTGACTTTATAGTTAAACACTGGTGGGTAATTCCACTCTGAATATTCAGAGTGCTAACAGTTTTGATCCTGATTAAATCATGTCTAATGCAGGCGCTGGTTCGGGTTTAACACATTCCCTCATATTGACGACCTTTGACGACTCTGTAAAGGTCACTTTATGGAACCATTGTGATAAATTTGCATTTGCTCCAATAGGAGCAAATGCTCTATTTATCACAATGGTTTCAAACTACAAAATTCTAAAATGTTCCCTTTCTCTAGTTAATGCTCCTTTTCGGTAGATTTATTTAAAGAGGTAGGATCTAAATAGCCTTTGGAGGAATGGGTTGAACAGTCTACACTTTTCCAAAAGGTTCACGACAGTACTGAGCAAGTTTGTTCACACATGTGTGTTTTATAAGTTATTTAATATAAGATAGAACAACCCATGTTTTGAAAGTCCATATCAATTATTTTATAAATGTGTTATAGTCCGTTTATCCCACAACGACATCGTCGGAAAGTTTGATCACTCTGCAAACTTCGTATTCAAATCTCCTGTCTCTGAAAAAAAAAGAAAATCGCATTAGAGAGTTTGGAAAAATGTTTAACATACAGCACTACAACGTACTGTATTAAAACCTCTCTATAACGGCCACTAAATTACATGAAGCATTTTGTGTTAAAGGCAGGTGGCTGCTTAAAGCAATGTGAAAGTAAAACAGAACGCTGGAGCGTTCTCAAGGTGAAAGTAAAAAAGAACGCTCCTATAGGAGCGTTCTGTTTTACTTTCACCTTGCTTTAAGCAGCCACCTGCCCTAAATACCAATCAATTAACATAATTTAATGGTCGTTATAGAGAGGTATTACTGTATATTAAAACCTTTCTAAATAGTTGATGCTCAATTAAGGTCAAAGTTTTACTCTGCATGAGCAGACTTATAATCTTTAACCCATTCCCTCATATTGACGACTTTTGACGACTCTGTAAAAGTCACTTTGTGAAACCATACATGTAGGATGTACAACTATACATGTAGGAGGCTAGCAAATGCTCTATTTCAAACTACAAAATTCTTAAATTTTCCTTTTCTCTAATCAATTCTCCTTTTCGGTAGATTAATTCAAAGAGGTTGTAACTAAAATAGCCTATGAGGTAATGGGTTAAGACAGGCGTATCAAGCAATGAAGTTGTCGCTTAAGACATGTCGTACAGTGAAATCATGCCCTTTGTTGTTTACTCGGAACAAATCGAGGGCTTGGTGCAAAACTATTCTAACTCCTTCACTTTGTGAAGGAGTTAGAATAGTTTTGCACCAAGCCCTCGAAATGTCGTACAGTGAAATCATGCCCCTTACTGTATACCCGGGGCAGCTGTCGTACAGTGAAAACACGCCCTTTATTGTTTACTCTGAACAAATGTCGTACAGTGAAACCACGCCCTTTATTGTTTACCTGGTGCAATTGTCATACAACGAAATCATGCCCTTTATTGTTTGCACAGGCAACTGTCGTGCAGTGAAATCATGCCCTTTATTGTTTTCCTGGTTCAATTGTCGTACAGTGAAATCATTCCCTTTATTGTTTACCCTGGACAACTGTCGTACAATGAAATCACGCCCTTTACTATTTACACGGGCAACTGTCGTGCAGTGAAATCATGCCCTTTATTGTTTATTTGGGACAACTGTCGCATGTAGTGAAATCATGTCCTTTATTGTTTCCCCGGGACAGATGTCGTACAATGAAATCATTCACTGTATTACCTACTCAGGATAATAGTCATGCAGTGAAATCATGTCCTTTATTTTCTATTTGGTACAACTATTGTTTACTTGGGACCGCTAAAGTTCAGTGAAATCTCAACCCGTATCCCTTAGTCGGGACCACTGTCGTGTATTGAAATCATGACCTTGTTACTTACTCGGGATCACTGTCGGGTATTGAAATCATACCCGCATTACTTATTCAGGACCACTGTCGAGTGTTGAAATTACGCCTGTGTTACTTACTCGGGACCACCGTCATGTATTAAAATTGTGTCATGTTTTACTTACTCGGGACTTATGTTACTTATTAAAAGTGCAAAAATGAGTCATGCAGGAAACACCACATACAGAACAAACAGTCGCCCGAACAGCAACACAAGGAAACAGCAAATGTACATAACTATAAAAACATCAAGAGACGCGCAAAGACAAAACAAACATACAATAGGGGGAAGATGGAAGTACCGCATTGGAGCGGTCAGTGACAAAATTCACTGGGGGGGGGGTTAAACCGGTTTATGGGTGCCCAACCTCACACTTATTCCATCCCCACCCTAAACGACAAACAGTGTAAATAAACGTATGGCAAATACAGTGGTAAAGTGCATGTATAACGAAAACATTTAAGTGAACAAACTGTATCCACCTATCGCTAGTGTACTCAATGATTGAGCTGCAAACAGAGTAACTGTAGAAAAGTAATAAAGGGTACGACAAAAACGAAATAGTACAGATATCCGACGTTCTCCTTCCGTATCTGGCCGCCTGCATAGAGTACTAAACCTTTCTTGTCGGCGTACACATGCAAAGAGGCCAGCGTGGTTGCCAACTGTAAAAGGGTTGACAACCAAACATGCAGTATGTTGTAGTACTACAGGATCATATCCCTTTTTAATGAATTTTTAACATGCTTTTTTACTTACTCCGGACCTTTGTCGTGTACTGAAATCATGCCCCGTATTACTTACTCGGGACCACTGCCTTGTGTTGAAATCATACCATGTAGTACATACTTGGGACCACTGTCGCGTATTGAAATCATGACCATTGTAATTTAGTCGTGACTTTTGTCATGCCTTGGATATCAAGCCCAGTTACTTACTCTGGTCCACTGTCGTGCCTTGAAATCATGCCCTTTATAACCTTATTTTGGTCTATAGAGAAGTCTGCCTTCTGGTCATAGTCGTTTACCCAGCCACTGAATCCACAGTCTAACTCATGAATTTCTGAAATTGTACCATTTGAAATCTGTGTGTAGTGCGAGTGAATCTAATTTTCTTTGAAACAGTGCTTCAGTAAGATACTTTTATAAAAGTGACAAGCGTGGATACTAACAGTATCCATGCTTATAAAAAATTTAGTTGAGTCTGAGTTCGTTCTCAAGTTTTTGATTGGTCAGATTTGAGCCTTTGGCTCAAATCTGACCAATCAAAAGCTTGAGAACTCAAATTTGACCAATCAAAAGCTTGAGAACGAACTCAGACTAAAATAAAAAGCTTTATAAGCATGGACACTGACGAAGCATAGCGTACACATTATGAAGGAACGAGTTGATCTGGGTCTACACGTCTTGTTTTTGTCCATTGATTTAGGCGTTCGAAGCAGACGTGGAATTTATGTGTAATGTTCGTTGTAAAGGACATAGGTCCGATGTTATGAAACTTCTGCGTTTGAGCCTTATTTCAATCTTAAGTACCTGATTGGTCAACTTTTGAACATGCTCAAAATGTGACCAATCAGGTACTTGAGAATGATCTCGGGGCATGTCATTTTAGGCAAACTATCGAGACAATTTGACAGGAACAGGAAGGCGGGGATAGTTGAATGAAAATACTCTAACAGCCATATGCCTGCAGGCAGTATAAAACACATTGGCATGGTCCCCACAAAGGTCCAGATAACATGCGTAAATTAAGGCATTTTCAATAATAACTTCTTTAGTTCCCCACCAAACCATAGGCCGTGACCACTCTTTAGAATCTTCTTGAAGAGACGATTATATAGAGTAGTCACAGTATAGGGTTTGGTGGAGAAATGACGATTTTTTTGTACAGTAAACCCCAGCTAGTGCGACCACCTAAAAGATGTATAATTCTGGGGGATAGATGCAGGTGGTAGCTTAATGCTTAATGAGGAGCTTTCTGTATTACTATTGTCCTGCATTAAACAACAACCTGCTTACAAGGACATCCGTGTTTATTCATTAAGCGGTCGCATTAGAGGGGTTCTACTGTATTTGAGTACGCACCTTGACCTGTTGCTCTCGGTCAGACCCGTACCATATCATGTTGCACACATCTAGACTCTATATGTCCATCAGCACGAGAAAAATACGTACCCGGGCATATGCAAAGCAGTCACGTTAATAACATCATGAATATTTATTTGCTAAATTTGTATAATGGTATATGTACACAATACATTATCCATGGCAGAAAGTGCTGAACGAGGTTATACAACATTTTGCTTGAGTCTGAGATCATTCTCAAGCATCTGACCAATTAGATACTTGTGAATGATCTCAGACTCAGAAGTTTTATAACATTGGGTTGAGATCTATATATAGAACATACCCCTGATAAGACGGTTAGTACAATTTATTTTAAACATATTTTATTTCTTCCAGTTATATATTTCTTTCAGTTATATCGTCTTATCAGGGTCTGTTCTGTTTATAGATCTTGATCCAATGTTATATAGTACAATTTACAGGTGGAATCTGATCTGTGTCTACTCAGTTTGCAAAGGCGTTAAAAAGGCATATCTATGGCATAACGGGTTAAGTTTACAAATCATTCCTCCCAAAGGATCTGTATTGCTATTGATGTGCCGCTAGAAGTAATATACTTTTTTTTTATGATACCCAAAGTAGAAACAGTCTTAAGCGGCCATTCATTTATTGAACATAGGAGTCTTAAAAAGCAGATGGTTGCTTAATGCAGGGCGAACGTATTGCAGAACGTTCCTGTAGGAGCTGCCTGCACATATGTCGCCCTCTATTAAGCTACCACCTGCTTTACAGGCTCATAATTAGACCTCTGTTTTGATGGCCGCTTAAGCAAGGTTCTACAGTTGATGAAAATTGCCTATACGGTGCTAAGGCAAAAGTATACTTAATAAGGTTACTTTCGAATCATAGTAAAACCTCTCTTTAGCGACCATCAAATATAGGTACAGTTGAACTTCGGTATCTCGAACGCCAAGGCATTATTCAAATTAGTTCGAGATAACAGAAGTTTGAGTTATCGGATTTCTAATCTGGGCAATTTCTCGACTTGACAGCTTGATGCATGTGTAAAGTGCTGCAGGGGTTTTCAACATTACTTTACACCTGCATTAAGCTGTCACATGTGTTTGCAACCAGATGCATTTTTTCTTGCGTTATCGCTTTAAAGGGACTATTGTGTATTTAATTTCCGAGTCTAACCGAGCCGAGTAGTTCCGTTTGGATTTCACATTGACTCACCTGGAATTGAGCAACAGTAGAACTTGAAGATCCTGTCCTCGTTCTTGTTATTGTGAACGCTCCCCATGCCGGCCAGGTAGTTAGATGTTGGGCACGAATAATGCACCAGCTCGTCGTACTTATTCAGAAAGTCTGGATAATAATCATGGATATTTATAGTAGGAGTCGCCTGACAACGGAGGTTTGTTTAATTACATGTATGACTGGTGGACTGTACAGATTAAACGAGGATTTCCGATTGAACCCCCCCCACACACACACACACACACACACACTATGTAATAGCGATCAATGGACGTCAGATGTTGTGTTTAGAAACATGGCTTACACACCATAGAGACACAGCAGCGGTTACTTTCCTAATTTAATCAAAGACGTCACTGCCACCACCTTTATTTTAAGTTAATATTTTTGAACATGTGACTTTTCGACAGAGTTAAAATGTTAGATTCTATAAAAATCATATATCATGTAAGAGTTGATAATTTACAATTTCTTATGTTAGACTGACAGCTGTAGTTCAGTATCAACACTCGTGACCGATGCCAATATCTTGCACTCCAACTCATAGCTTTTGACTCTTTGTCAACGGCTACCTACTACTTTCTCTATGACTTAATTGATCATAGGTGTTCGGCGCGTGCTAACCCCCACATCCCCACCCTACCCCCAACCCCCCTCTACAACCCCAAAAAATGAATAAAGACACTAAAACACGCATACGTACGGTCAAATCATCATAACATAGCATTACAACCATTTTCTGACAAACACCTCTCGGCGTCAATATACTTTGATACACAGGCGTGTTTGGCAGAAACTGATTGTTACGCTAAGTTATGATGATTTGACCATATGTAAGTTTGTTTTAGAGTATTTTATTACTTTTTTTGGTTTGTAGAGGGGGTGGGGTAGGGTGGGTGAGGGTGGGGTGGGGTATTCAGCACGTGCCGAACACCTGTGGACTTGATGTCATTTTGCGATATTTGTTATCCGGCTCAAAACATTCTCCTCTGGTCCTGGGTACGGGCTATGTATTTTCTTAATAACTGACGTCAGTTTGCATTTTCTTCACCCCAGTCGCCGGCTACGGGCAACTTTCTTCACTGGGGACAACTACGTATGTACCTACATGTATATAAATTCTCGTAGCAAAACATTTGATAATAATACGTAGTTGGCCCCCAGTGTTCTTTATCACTTGACATTGCAGGCTACGGTCTACTTTCTTTATGATTTTACAATTTATAATCTATTGTATTCCGACTCAAAACATTCTCCTTTGGTCCCGGGTACACAGCATTCACCTCTGGTACAGACTATGGACTATTTTCGCCATGACATGAAATCGTTTTGTTTATTTACAGCTATCATATCTTTATTTACAGTTGGCACATTGGCTGGCAGTGTGACGGAAAATATAATTATACATTCATAAAAGGGCTACGAGTATATATAAAGGTTCTATTTGGTTCTCTGCCGAACAGTTCGTACAACTATTAACCCTTTCACCGCCAATGTCGCAAAAATACACCACAACAAATACATGTAGTGCAATCCCAGATCAGACGCCGCCTTTTCAAGACGGCGTCTGATCAGAGACTTCACTTTTTGTCTCAAACTATATTTCTATATCTGTGCTTTATTCCTTTGAAATTTGCATTTATTTATCTCATTTCCTTATTTTACCAAATGATTTAACAAAAGTGGTTTGCAGACGACAATTATAAATTTGGCACCGAAATGGTTAATATATAAGTAATTTAGCACATGGCATACTGTCAAATTAAATGCATGTTCTATACAATGATCGAACTATTAACATGATAATTTCCCCTCTTTTTCATTATATCGAACGTCACAAACTAAAAGCAATATTTTGTTTTCAACTTGTATAAAGGAGACAACTTTCATATTCCCAACAAAACAAAGACTAGTGGGAATATGAGTTGTCTCGCTTATATGCGAGTATATATCGAGGGCTTGGTGCAAAACTATTCTAACTCCTTCACTTTAGTGAAGGAGTTAGAATAGTTTTGCACCAAGCCCTCGATATCCTCTCTGCATTTATCAAATTGTGTAGAGCCTGGTCAAATGTCGCTCCTCTGACTCAAATGTTGGTATTGATCTACATTGTTTACAAAATGAGTCGCTCTATGGGGAAAGTGTTTTCTTGCATTGTAAACAATGCAAACCCTGATCTGACGCAACATCTGGGACGTGACGTCTGATCAGGGTCAACAATGTTTGATCTACCAGAACCTACAGAAACATGTTTGCTATATGTTCAGAACTTGTTCAGATACCCCACCATAGAGGTGATATATGATACGTGTCTACACGGTTAGACAATAAATATGGCCCCTTTTCTCAAATAGATCACATCTTAAATACCAAGGTACAATAGAACCTGTCTTAACTTCTTAAGCGACTATTCACTTATTGAATATAGGCGTCTTAAAAATAGGTGGTTGCTTAATGCATGCCAAAAGTACATTTAGTGCTAAAAGCTCCTGTAGGAGCTTTCTGCATAATTTTTTACCTGCATTAAGCAACAATGTGCTTTACAGACCCATACTTAGACCTCTTTTTGATGGTCGCTTAAGACACGTTCTGCTGTCTCTCGGGCGCTTTTCTAATGGCGTAGTTCTTATATCGTGGAATAAATCTAAGATAGATCAGATGATTTAGTAACCTGTCCAGAAACACGTAGGGTGCAGTCCACTTGTGTCCGAGATTATGTCTCTGCATGTAAAATCAAAACGCCTGTCTTCTGCGCCGTTGTCATGGACGCTGTAAATACGGCTGATGGTCTGGAGTGTGGGACACTGGAAGTTGAACGGGGCATCTAAGTCGTTTACAAACACCCCTTCGGTCAGGGACAACAAGGAAACGAACGACAAAAGCACGGAAGCAGCCATGTGAACCTGAAACATCAACATGCAGTATTGTCTGGTGAATGGTAATGTTGTTATCAACATACAATATTGTCTGATGAATGTTGTTGTTACCAACATACAATATTGCCTGATAAATTGTAATAATATTCTCTGACGAATGGTAATGTCACTATCAACATAAGTATTGTTTGATGAATGGTAATATTGTTACCAACATACAGTACCGCCTAATGAATGGCAGTGTTATTACCAGCATACAGTATTGTTTGATGAATGGTAATACGGTTCTGCCTGACGAATTGTTATGTCGTTAACACCACACTGTATTGTCTGATGAATGGAAATGTTGTCACTAACATAGAGTATTGTCTGGGGAATGGTAATGTCACTATCAACATACAGTATTGTCTGATGAGTGGCATGTTGTTACCAACATACACTATTGTCTGATGGATGGAATGTTGGTTTTGTTCATTTCAACAATACAGTAGGACCCTTTTCAACGCTAAATGTTTAAATGGATTATTCAACATTCAAACCAGTCAAATACAAAAGAAAAGTGTAACACGACAAAGAGTGCAACCCATACTTGAATATTCATGGAAGAAAGGGTTAAGAGTAATGTTACAAGGGTGCTATTAACAGTTTAACCCTTTACCCAATAGCCTATTTCTAGTTTTGAAGACAGGTGACCACTTAAAGCAGGTTGAAAGTAAAGCAGAATGCGCATTAATGCGCATTCTGCTTTACTTTCAGCCTGCTTTAAGCTGCCACCTCCTAGAATATAGAAACTATTTATGATGCTATATGTTCATTATTGTAAAAATTGGAACTATTTTCTTCAGCGGAGGAATATATTAACAGTTTAAAATGTATAACCCCTGTCCTGTTGAATAATCAATGTACAGTAAAACCTCTCTTAACCGGCAGTTACATTTAGTATGAATATCGGTCTTTGAGACAGGTGGCAGCTTAATGCAGGGTGAAAGTCATGCAGAAAGCTCCTAGAGGAGCTTTCTGCATGACTTTCACCCTGCATTAAGCAGCCACCTGCCTAAAAATATCTAAATTATTATCTACTAGAATTCCGGTTAAGAGAGGTTATACTGTAGTAAATAGCGACATAATGAATATTTATCAACAGATGTTACGCACTGGTTCATGTACAAATGAGTAGTTTGTATTGGTAGAAACCGTACGGTCAGATCTTTTAATACTTTTATAAGCAAACAGGACAGACCCTGATCAGATAGCTCCTTCAGGGTATACACTGTTAACAGCGCGTAAAGGAATTTGTATGAAGGAAAGCGTCACACTTATCGTGTTTTAACCCATATCTGCCGAGACTATTTTTAGACCCAACCTCTTTGAATAAATCTACCGAAAAGGAACATTTACTAGAGAAATGGAAACTTTCAGAATTATGTAGTTTTGAAATGATCCTGATAAATAAAACGTTTGCTCCTGTGGAACAAATGCTCACTTTATCACATTTGCTTCAAATAATGACTTTTACAGATACGTCAAAAGTCGTCAGTAGGAGGGAATGGGTTAAAGTCGACTCGTTCGGAAAAAAAGTTATGGACTATTACATGTATTAAACAATATTTTCCTAGTTCGGATATCGGTATAACGATGTCTATGATGACATGCGGGTCATTAGTTTGGTGCAAGTACACTTACAGTGAGTAAGTGATCTACCAGAGGTCCAGATAAGATGCGTAAATTAAAACATTTTCAAGTATAACTGCTTTATTTCTCCTCCAAACCCTATGTAATGTCCACTCTTTAGAACTGTCTCTTCGAGACAATTCTAAAGAGTGGTCACATCATAAGATATGATGGAGAAATGAGGATTTCATTATTTGAGTACGCACCTTTATCTGTTGCTCTGGTTCAACATACGAGATAATATTATATAGTATACTGTTTACGGACATAAATTTATTATCTCCATAGCCGTCGTTTAGATAAGGCTATTATTAACCCATTACCTCATAGGCTATTTTTAGACCCAACCTTTTTAATTAAATCTACCGAAAAGAAGTATTTACTAGAGAAAACGAACATTTTATAATTTTGAAAACATTGTGATAAGTAAAGTATTTGCTCCTATGGAGAAAATGCTATATATATCACAATGGTTTCAGAAAAGTGACTTTTACAGAGGCGTCAAAATGCGTCAGTACGAGGGAATGGGTCAAAGTCAGTAAAACTGGATTGTTGATCTACATCCAGGTGGCATAGGTGTTTACTGTTAGAGAGTACAGAAAAACCTCTCTATAACGGCCACTAAATTACATCAAGTAGTTTGTGTTAAAGGCATGTGGTTGCTTAAAGCAAAGTGAAAGTAAAACAGAACGCTCCTATAGGAGCGTTCTGTTTTACGTTCACCTTGCTTTAAGCAGCCACCTGCCCTAAATGCCAACCAATTAACACAATTAAGTGGCCGTTATAGAGAGGTTTTACTGTACTAGTGAAGTATCAACGAATGAATTAGAAATATCGCATTATGATGTTCACGAACTGACTCGCTTTTCTCAATTCAACATCAGATATAAGAATTAGGAAGTGTCTGAGAAAAAATGTTATTTTGGGCCTTTTGTTTATTAAGAAGCCTTGTTCTTGGTTCACTGAAATATGAAACATATTAGTAAATAACGTTTCTCTGAACCTATATCCAGAGGTCCATATAAGATGCGTAAATTAAAACATTTTTCAAAAATAACCCATTTATTTCTCCACCAAACCCTATGATGTGAACACTGTTTTTGATTTTAGTTAACCATTTACATTGACTGTAAATGGCCTTCGTTGCAACAAAATTTAAATCTAAATGGTTTTCTCGCTACAAATTTAAACCTGAATGTTTATCGTCGCTTTAAAAAAAATAATCAAAGCGATCTTCGTCGCTACAAATTTAAATCTAAGTGATCTTCATCGCTAAAAAATTGAAATCAAAATGTTCATCATCCATGCAAGATTAAAATCTGAATGGTAATTATCGCTACACATTTTAAATCTAAATGGTCTTTATCACTACAAAGTTTAAATCTAAATGGTCAAATCTAAATGGTCTTCATCGCTACAAAGTTTAAATCTAGGCGATCTTCGTCGCTACACAATTTAAATGTATGTGGTCTTAATCACTACAAACGCTAAATTTAAATGACCCTCTTCCTACAAAATTTAAATCTAAATGATCTACCCTGTTTGCTTTCGTCATAGTAAAGTTCTGATTCTACAGTTTTTGTAAAAGCAATATATTATCATGGAAAGTTTTACATTATAAAACTTCAGCTAATACACATTCATGATGTCATCATTTCTTACATGCATATTGAACAGGTAAGGGACTCAAACACATTTCCATTCCAATGACAAAGGCGCACGTACTTACCATTGTGTCTTTCTCTGTGTTGTCTGACCAACTTTAAGCCACATGTGGTTTACAGTCCGATCGTGTAAAGTACAGATAAAGTACGACGAGGTCACACAACATTTAGGGGTCGCTAACAATTATAAAATTTTATCTTATATCAGTCTTTTTCGTTTTAACCCTTTCCCTCATTGGTAACTTTGCAAATAGAATCTAAGACCTAGATAAGACAGCACCTGCAGGAGTTGTCTGATCAGGGCCTGCTGTATTTACTTATGGAATAGTATAGCCATAACCAAACTAGGCCTGCTGTATTTACTTATGGAATAGTATAGCCATAACCAAACTAGGCCTGCTGTATTTACTTATGGAATATTATAGCCATAGCCATAGCCAAACTATCACTTTTAATTTGTAATTACAAAAAACAGTTCATGGATATTCATACAGTAATACAAGTATATACTTAAATGAATATCCATGGAGGAAAGGGTTAACCATTTCTCTCATAGAAACGCCTTTTCTACAGGAACCGTCTGATCTGTGTTTACTTTGTTTCCAAAAGCATGCAAAGGTTGATTGCCAAATCGCGGACCATCTCGCGGAAGAAGGGTTAACTCTTTCCATCATATAAACTCATTTTCACGCATCTGCAAACAGAGAAGACCCAGAACAGACCTTTAGGAGCCGTCTGATCAGAATCTGCTCTGTTTGCTAATGGAATTTGATATACAGTAAAACCCCTCTAAACCGGACGTTCAAATTAGTATCAATATCGATTTTTAAGACAGGTGGCAGCTTAATGCAGGGTGAAAGTCATACAGAAAGCTCCTCTAGGAGCTTTCTGTATGCCTTTCACCCAGCATTAAGCAGCCACCTGCCTAAACATGTCTAAATTCTTCCTTACTAGAATTCCGGTTTAGAGGGGTTTTACTGTATCTGTTTCTAAGTTTGTAAAATGGCTACAATGATCAACTTTCGATATTTCATTATAACTATTTTGTCCATGAATATTCAGTATGTATTAAAATTTGTAATAGATATAGAACAGGGAAAGGGTTAAGCTTTTCACCGCCATAGAGGAATCCATGATAAACTTTATAGTTTTTATCATAAAGGGGAGGGGGGGGGGGGGGGGGGGGGGAGAGACGTCACATATCTCAGTGTGTTCTCAAGATCCAAACCGTTTGACAGCTGATTATATTTTATGTAATTAACTGAGAGAAAACGTCATTTTGAAACCTGAAATAGACGATAATCTTAGCAGCTGAACTTTATTTAGTGGCAAATGTATTAACCCTTTCCCTTATGTAAGCGCATGTTTACTTATCTTCAAATAGAGTAGACGCAGATCAGACGGCTGAACTTTATTTGGCGGCAAATGTGTTAATGTAAACGATACTGTTTGCAGACGAAACTGACTTTCTTTTATAATGACATATACAGAGAATTTTGGCCATTGCAGAAGCAGGTCTAAGTAAGCCCACATGCGAACAGAACGGATGATGATCAGACGGTACCCACAGAAGTCATCTGGTCTAGGTGTACTCTGTTAACCCTTTCTTCCATGAATATTCATGTAAGAAATAATGATGTCATGTATATTGTAAGATTATTTCTTGTAATAACACATGAACACAGGAATGTTTGGCAATGGCAGAAACTGTAGAATCATATCTACAGTGAAACCTCTCTATAACGGCCACTAAATTACATCAAGTATTTTGTGTTAAATGCAGGTGGCTGCTTAAAACAAGGTGAAAGTAAAACAGAACGCTCCTATAGGAGCGTTCTGTTTCACTTTCACCTTGCTTTAAGCAGCCACCTGTCCTAAATACCAACTAATTAACACAATTTTGTGGCCGTTATAGAGAGGTTTTACTGTATATCATATCATAAGCAAACAGAGAAGATCTTGATCAGCCGTCTGATCTAGATCTATTCTGTTTGCAAAGGCGTAGAATGGAGTCCCTTTCGGTTAAAGCGTAAACTTACATCCGATTCGTTGCAGCTTTTGAAAGCTACTGGCCGATATGTTAAACATGCAGCGTGTATCATGCAGTCACGCCGAATGCCCCGCGTTTCATCTAGATCCTAGCTGTTTGTAAATGCCACTTAGCAAGATAATGAAAATAAATAGCGACGTGTTTATAATATAACTATGGTGATCCATAATGCATTAGAGAAACACGGTATGCCATCTGTATTAGTAGAATACGGTTTGGTACGTGTATTAGGAGAATACGGTTTGGTACCTGTATTAGAATGCGGTTTGGTACGCGTATTAGTAGAATACGGTTTGGTACGTGTATTAGTAGAATACGGTTTGGTACGTGTATTAGTAGAATACGGTTTGGTACGTGTATTAGAATACGGCTTGGTACGTGTATTAGTAGAATACGGTTTTGTAACTGTATTAGAATGCGGTTTGGTACGCGTATTAGTAGAATACGGTTTGGTACGTGTATTAGTAGAATACGGTTTGGTACGTGTATTAGTAGAATACGGTTTGGTACGTGTATTAGTAGAATACGGTTTGGTACGTGTATTAGTAGAATACGGTTTGGTACGTGTATTAGTAGAATACGGTTTGGTACTTGTATTAGAATGCGGTTTGGTACGTGTATTAGTAGAATACGGTTTGGTACGTGTATTAGTAGAATACGGTTTGGTACGTGTATTAGTAGAATACGGTTTGGTACATGTATAAGAATGCGGTTTGGTACGCGTATTAGTAGAATACGGTTTGGTACGTGTATTAGTAGAATACGGTTTGGTACGTGTATTAGTAGAATACGGTTTGGTACGTGTATTAGTAGAATACGGTTTGGTACGTGTATTAGTAGAATACGGTTTGGTACGTGTATTAGTAGAATACGGTTTGGTACGTGTATTAGTAGAATACGGTTTGGTACGTGTATTAGTAGAATACGGTTTGGTACGCGTATTAGAATGCGGTTTGACATGCGTATTAGCAGAAAACGGATCCAGTGTTTGCACAAATAGGATACAGTTTGACGCATATATTAGTAGAATATGTCGGGTCATATTCTACTAATACATGTACCAAACTATATTCTAATAGTACATGTAAAAGACCGTATTCTATCAATACAAATGCCAATCTGTTTTCTACTAATACAAATTGTATTAGTAGAAAACAGATTGGCATTTGTATTAGTAGAGTACGGTCTGGTACATGTATTAGTTGAATATGACCCGACAAATGTATTACATTGTAGTAGAATTTGGGTTGGCATTTTTGTTAGTAGAATACAGATTAACACTTGTATTAGTAGAATACGGTCTGGTACATGTATCAGTAGTATATGGCCCGACATTTGTATAAGTAGAATTTGGGCTGTCATTTGTTTTAGTAGAATACGGTCTGGTACGAGTTGGTACATGCATTAACAGAATGCGGTTTGGTACATTCATTAGTAGAATACAATTTGGTACATGTGCATTGTATTAGTAGAATACGGTTTTGGTATATTTATTAGTAGAATACGGTTTTGGTACATTTATTAGTAGAATACGATTTAGTACATGTACTTTGTATTAGTAGAATACGGGTTGGAACATTTATTAGTAGAATACGGCTTGGTAGCCTACATTAATACATATAATAGTAGAATACTGGTTGTCCACATATTAGTAGAATAAGGTTTGGTACATTTTTAGTAGAATACGGTTTAGCATGTGTATTAGTAAACACGGTCCGAAATTCATAGAATAAGAATAAACATTTGTGTTAGTCGAATACGGTTTGGTACAAGTATTGGTAAATTAAAATATGTTTCGTTTAATACAGGGACGAACTCTGATATAGCGACGAATGCTGGCATTCGGGTCGTTTGAGAGAGTGGGAATAGGGCAATTTAACGCGCGAAATTTAGAAATTTTGAAAATATATCCAGATGAGATATGTAGCATTTACTCCGCATATATGCTTATACATGTACATAGCTGTTATAATCAGGTTTTTACGTAATATCTTTCATTCAAAGGTTAGCTCATCCAACAATGAATTCGTCGTCAATCCTGGCTACCTTGCACACTTCGTATTCAAATTTTCTGTCTCTGAAACATTAAAGAAAATCACTACATGCTTTAAGTATTTCGGTGCAAAATGTTATCGTCTGCATAATTTGTCGCCTGCTACAAATTTTATTTGTTTGTTTTCCCCCTTTTTTAAAAATATATTACAATTGTAACGAACAACTTGGATTCTGGTGAGACGCCGAGTTACTCGGTGTCTCATCAGGATCCAAACTGTTTGCATAGGTAATCGCAGATGGGACAATTGCAGTGAAAGAGTTTAGTATACATTTGTATATACAAATGTAGTCGTATCGAACTGGTTTTTATGTACATTTATTTACATGTGGAAAGCATACTGGAACGCTGAAATAAAAAAAAAAAAGATCAAAATCATACATGGCAATTTTGAAATAATATGCTATATATATATATGCAGTAAATCTGGTGGAAGTTTTATGCAAAATGAAAATAATGCCGACAGCTTCATCGGGATTAAACTTTCAGAAGAAATCATTCTTTGGACATTCCAAAAGCCAGGTACCAGAGGTATAATTATGCAGTGGTCTGATCTGGGTCTGCTCTGTTTGCAAAGGCGTATTTATGGAGTAAATGGACCTGTCTTAAGCGATTCATTTATTGAACACAGGAGTCTTGAAAAACAGGTAGTTGGTTAATGTAGGGCAAAAGTAACACAGAAAGCTCCTATAGGAGCTTTCTGCATTTCTTTTGACCTGCATTAACCAATCACCTGTCTTACAGATCCATAATAAGACCTCTTTTTGACGGTTACTACTGTAACTGTAAATCTGGACTCGGATATTGTATTAGCTGGTGATTTAGCATGATGTCCTATTCAGAAAGGGGTGAGTCGGATTTAATTATACAGCAGTTTAAGGGTTAATAACATGGGTTTTACATAAGTTCTTCACCAATACATTCCAAGAACTAAGAATCAAGGATACTCATAAATATCATTGCTGACAAGAGCTGGGAACCAACTGCACAAGTTCAAGTCAAGTCGCCAAGGGTATTTTCGTATTCATATTGGTTCTCAGCTTCTTCCTCAATAGTTACAAACTTGGAACCATCTTAGAGAACAATTGGGAAACCTCGGTATTCCTGCATTAATCACACCGGGAAATACGGAGGCCGCCATATTGATGGCGCTTTTATCATTAAGTCGCAGACTCGGGAATACTGATATCAATCAGAGGTCCAGATAAGATGCGTAAATTAAAACATTTTCAAGAATAACTTCTTTATACCTCCACCAAACCCTATATATGTTGCAATCACTATTTAGAACTGTCTCGAAGACGATTTTAAAGAGTGGTCACAACATAGGGTTTGATGGAGAAATGACAATTTTAGTATTTGAGTATGCAACTTTATCTGTTGCTTTGTTAATGTAAAGTTGAGTAACTAGGTAGAAATTTTAAAAGAAAATCAGCTTAAATAGTTTCAGCATAAACAAACGAACTTTTAAAACCTCACCACATGTGTTTATGTCAGCCTACACTAAATAGTGACGATTCTCAAGTTTCAAAAATGATGATATGCCCTGTATTACTTACTCGAAGAGGTGGCTGTCGCGCAGTGAAATCATATACACTATTACTGACTCGAGGTCGCTGTCGTATTGTGAATACTTACTCTGACCGCTGTCGTGCTCTGAAACCATGCTGTATCACTTATTTGTCGTGCAGTGAAATAGGACTCTGCATGTATACTATTCACTCTACACCGTTGTTGTGCTGTTAAATCATACTCTATATTACTTACTATAGACCACTGTCATGCTGTGAAGTAGTGCTCTTTATTACATACTTTGGACTGTTGTCATGCTGTGGAATAGTGCTCTTTATTACATACTTTAGACTGTTGTCATGCTGCGAAATAGTGCTCTTTATTACATACATGTACTGTGGACTGTTGTCATGCTGTGAAGTAGTGCTCTTTATTACATACTTTGGACTGTTGTCATGCTGTGAAATAGTGCTCTTTATTACATACTTTGGACTGTTGTCATGCTGTGAAATAGTGCTCTTTATTACATACTTTGGACTGTTGTCATGCTGTGAAATAGTGCTCTATATGTATATTATTCACTCTAGACCGTTGTCTTATTGTGAATTCTTACTCTAACCGTTGACATGCTGTGGGAAATGTCGTATATTACTTACTCTAGTCCGCTGTCGTACTGTGAAATAGTGCTCTATATTACTTACTATAGACCGTTGTGATGCCGAGAAATAGTGCTCTATATTACATACTATAGACCGTTGTCATGCTGTGAAATAGTGTTCTATATTACATACTATAGACCGTTGTCATGCTGTAAAATACTGCTAGATATATTACTTACTGCAGACCGTTGTTGTGCTGTAAAATAGTGCTCTATATTTACTTACTCTAGACCGCTGTCGTGATGTGAAACCATGCCTAATTTTCTTCGTTCTACTGTCACGCCGTATTATACTTACTCTTTATTATTGTCGTGCTGTGAAATCATGCCCTTTATAACTGAATTCGTGTCCGTAGAGAAATTAGCAACTTGATCATAGTCATTAACCCAGCCACTGAATCCGCAGTCTAGTTCATGAAGGCCTGTAAGATGTAAGATTGAATTCTATGTATGTGTAAGTAGACGCGTCGAAAATTTCTTATTCGTTATATCCTTCTTCTTTACTATCGTCATCGTCGTCATCATTATTATTATCATCATCGTCATCAACAACAACATCAGCAGCAGCAGAAGCACCACCACCAACAACAACAACACCAACACCACCATCATCATCTTCTTCGTCATTATCATCATCACTATCATTATCATCATCACCTGATGCACGATACATGTAAACGTTTTGGAATGTTCTGAGCGTCACTAACTCTTTAAGGTAGTTCTTTCTAAGCAGTGTTGACATTTCCGTGGCACTCCTTCAAATTATTATCACACCAGTTATTTCTTTGTTGACCATGTCGTCGTTTCAATTGCACTGTGTATAAAGGTCAAAGTGTAATATCAGGTTACATGGCCAAATCAAGAAATGTTGTGTCGCCTGACGGTAGCTTGGAGATGTTACATGTGTTATATGTCAATATATAAATTCAGCTAATTGGTATTCATGATGTCACTATTCCTTGCATGAATATCCACGGAGTAAAGGGTTAATTACAAAAGCAGTCAATTTATACAGTTGGGGTTCACCGGCAACGGCATATTCCGAGCTTGCCAGAGTGAACAGAGTAGTTCCGACTATGTTTCAATATCACTCACCCGAAGTTTCGCAACAGTAGAACTTCCAGATTCTGTCCTCGAAAGCGTTGTTGTGCACGCTCCCCATGCCGGACAGGAAATGGTTGGTTGGGCAAGAATAGTGTACCAGCTCATCGTAATGGTTCATAAAGTCTGGATAACAATCATGACGATTTATATACATGTAAAAATGGTCGTTCATATCAGAGGTCCAGATAAGATGCGTAAATTTAAACATTTTCAACAATAGCTCCGTTATTTATTCGCCAAACCATATAATGTGACCACTCTTTAGAATCGTCACGACGAGACGATTCCAAACAGTGGTCACCGTATAGGGATTGGTACAGAAAGTACGATTTTAGTATTTGGGTACGCACCTTTACCTGTAGCTCTGGTCTTAGCCCTTCACCTGATGAATATTCATGTAAAGAAATGGCTGACATGAATATTGACCGATTTCTTTTAGAGTATTATTAACAATTACATATTTAACTGTGTCAGAAAATGTCGATTAAGGTCCATCTTATTTTGTCAGCAAACAAAGAAGACCGTAATCAGACTGATCTAATAGGAGCCGTCTGGTCTGGGTCTACTTTGATTGCGCAAAAGAGTAAAACAATATATATATATGAGGGAAGGGATAGACCTGGTCATTCAAGATGAGACCCGTTGACGCTGCGTCTGATCGGGACCCAAATTGTTTGACACTTCGCTTATTAATTTGCTATAAAATTGCGGAAACAGTATTTCAGTCGTATATATACAAGTAATTCAAATTGTGTTTGTGAAACACTATGCCCCCGACATGCCCGTTGACCTTGATGTATGACTTAACCTTAATTATCGTTAACGTTGGGGACAAACATATCCGAGGGGCATGAAAAGACACCCAGATATTCTTTTCCGCACGTCACACAATGCATTGTTCCACACCCGGGGTAGAAGTCATCGATCTATAGCAAGCCAGCTGGAAGGTTGAGAAATCCAAATGCACAGGCCGGGATTCTTACCACGGCGGTAAGGAGCTAAATGACCGTCAGTCAAGGGCCATAACCACTAGGCCAAGGAGGCAAAGCTGAAGTAAAATACAGTTTACATTGAGGTAATGGCATTCTTTCAGAAAGACCTTAACATTTTCCCTGTTTAATATTCATGTAAAATGACGACATCATGAATATTTATTAGCTGATTTTTTTATAATGACATATGTACACAGGATATTATGGCGGCTCAGACTCAGAAGAATCACACGTATATTATACCACTGTAGAATCAGATCTATATTATACTACAAGCAAACTGAGCAGACCTAAACAAGCCGTCTGATCTGGGTCTACTCTGTTTGCAAATGCGTGAAAAGCCATTGTATGAAAGAAATTGTTAAGTAGAATGCACCCGTAAGTTTGTTTAACACTTTACCATATACAGACTTTTTTCCATGTCTTTACAAACAAATATCAGATGGCTAATAAAGGAACCAACACATCAGAGTCTTTTCTGTTTGCTTATAGAATTATATAGGTCTGATTTGTTTCGATTCTGCCTAAGCCAAACTTTCCACTGTGCATATATAACTATTATTATCAAAGCGTTGCAGTATTCACTGCATGGGATCAATGTGTTGACATCGACTAAGTACGCGTTGGCATGAACTTTCGTATCTTTATACAATGTATATAAGAAAAGGGATTAACACTCTTTCAAGCTGGTATTTAAGTTGCAGCTGACACTTCAGCTGTTTCCCGCTATGCTTGTTATCAATCTGACCACTCGCAGTTTAAGGGCATGATTTCGTAATCGCTTGAATAAGGTAATTCAACGCGCACTTCTTTATTCTTTATTGAGTAACTGCCTCTTGGAGAATACTTTCATTCATATTATGGTCACGTGATATCGTCATGTGATTGAAATTTGTATATTCGTGCGCCCTTTCTTACACATTGTTATATTTTGTGGATTTTGTTGGACATATTAAACTAAAGCTAATGTAACCAAATATTTTTATGTCGAAATAGTATACCATATTTATTCCGGATGCCATATTGTTATACGCCTTTTGTATCCATCGAATGCACGTCAATGAATAGCAATAGCCTGTTATGCGGAATGGCAGTTGTCAGGTATGTCTATGTATTCATTGCCTACTCAAAGAATACATATCCCATCGTATGACTGTTCATGATGTCATTATTTCTTACAATACTCATTGGATAAAGGGGTAAAAGCAGGTGACTGCTTAATGCAAAGCGAAAGAAACAAGTTTCGTCCTACGTTAAGCTCCTCTGAAAAAAAAGAATGCAGTAAAACCTCTCTAAACAGGAATTTAAGTAGAGAAGAATTTAGATACTTTTATACAACTGACTGCTTAACCCATTACCTCGTAGTCTATTTTTAGATACAGCCTCTTTTAATAAATCTGCTGAAAGGGAGCATTAACTAGAGAAAAGGAAAACATTCGAATTTTTTAGCTTAAACCCATAGTGATAAATAGAGCATTTGCTCCTATAGGAGCAAATGCTCTATTTATCACAATGGTTTCACAAATTGACTTTTACAGAGTCGTCACAGGGGTAAGACACGTTTGAGTCAGTACATGTATATGTATATATAGAAAGAAGGGATCCGACTTCAAAAGATAAAAATTACCCACTCCTCTACTTTAAACCCTTCATTCTGCAAGAAATGCACCGCTTTAGATCAGATAAAAAGCTATTCCGTAAGCAAAGACATTATTTTATTCGAATATGCAAAGATTTCCCCGGTCAAATAAAGGATAAACTTAACAAGGCACCAAAAACGTGAGAAAAATGGCCAAAATAAGTTGGTCGGATACGACCTCGTCCCTGAGTGCGAACCGTCGGCGAAACGGTTACTTATACGTCAAACACACTAAAATTTCGCGCAAGAACGTTCTTTTTATTGAGTATAATGCTGATATGAACGCCAAATTATTTTGGCCATTTTGCTCATGCTTCTGATGCCGTGTTAAGTTTATTCCAAATTTTACCGGGGAAATCTTTGCATATTTGAATAAAATAATGTCTTTGCTTACGGAATAGCTTTTTATCTGATCGAAATCGGTGCATTTCTTGCAGAACGAAGGGTTTAAAATAGAGGAGTGGGTAATTTGGATATTTTGAAGTCGGTCCCCTCTTTCTATATATACATATACTGACTCAAACGTGTCTTACCCGCGATCGTGCTACCACAGACAACCACTGGATCAGATACATGGTTAGTGACAAGCGCTGAATCAGGGCATGTCTAATACATGTAACAACTGCTGAACCAGAGACATGTCTAATGACAACCACTGGATCAGAGGCGTAACTAGTGACAACCGCTAGATCAGAGACACGGTAAGAGACAACCCCTGGATCAAATGCGTGTGGAATGACAATCGCTGGATCTGAGGTTTGTCCAGTGACAACTGCCGGATCAGATGCGTGTCGAGTAACACCCGTCAGCACGTGTAATTCATTAGCCTTTTTGACAAATTGCCTAGTGTTGGTGTGGATCTACACTGTTTACATAATTCTTGGGGTGCGGTTTCTGTTTAGTGCATCAAATCCAAAAGATCCCATCGTTTTTGCAACCTGTCCAGAAACACGTAGGATGCAGTCCACCGGTGTCCATGGTTACGTCTCTGCATGTAAAATCAAAACGCCTGTCTTCCTTGCGGTTGTCGTGGATACTGTAAATACTGCTGATGGTCTGGAGTGGGGGACACTTGAAGGTGAATGGGGCATCTAAGTCGTTTACAAACACCCCTTCCGCCAGGGACAACAACGACACGAACGACAAAAGCACGGAAACAGCCATGTGAACCTGAAATATCAACATGCAGTATTGTCTGGTGAATGGTAATGGTCTTATCAACATACTACATTGTCTGACGGATGGTAATTGTGTTGGTGTTATCAACGTACAATATTGTCTGACGGATGGTTAATGGTGTTATCAACATACAATATTGTCTGACGAATGACGAATGGTAATTGGTGTTATCAACATACAATAGTGTCTGATGGATGGTAATGGTAATGGTGTTATCAACATGCAATATATATTGTCTGATGGATGGTAAGTGATGCTACCAACATACAATATTGTCTGACGTATGGTGATTGGTGTTATCAACATACAATATTGTCTGACGGATGGCAATTAGTGTTATCAACTTACAATATTGTCTGATGGATGGTAGTTGGTGTTATCAACTTACAATATTGTCTGATGGATGGTAGTTGGTGTTATCAACATACAATATTGTCTGATGTGGGTAATGTTATTATCAACAAATACGTTGTAGTATTGTTTGATTTATCATGATGTTGTTAAGAAATCAAAAATACAGTAAGGCCTATTTTAACCCATTTCCTAATATTGACGCCTTTTGACGCCTCTGTAAAAATCATTTTTTTAAACCATTGTGATAAATAGAGCATATGCTCCACAGGAGCAAATGCTCTATTTATCACAATGGTTTAAAAATTACATAGTTCTAAGATTATCATTTCTCTAGTAAATGTTCCTTTTCGGTAGATTTGTTCAAAGAGATTGGATCTAAAAATAGTCCATGAGGTAATGGTTTAACGTGTTTGATGCTAAAGATGGAATGATGCATCTTTATTAAATAGCAGTGTTCTCCAGTATGTAAGCAGCGTCCTCCAGTATGTAAGGGCATGATTTGGTAGTTAATTCTGAATAACAAACAGTGCAGATGCTGAATAGAGGAATCATCCTAGTGAAGGTTTAGCCCCGATAATCGCATACAGTTGAACGAAAGCAATGCAGAAAGCTGGTTTGCATAACGTTCGTCCTGCGTTAAGCTACTATATGTTTAATCCTTCACTTCATAAATACGCCTTTTAACACCTTAACAAACAGAACAGACCCAGATCAGACGGCTCCTAGAGGAGCCGTCTGATCAGCGTCTGTCCTGTTTGCTTATGATATAATATTGACATGATTCTACATTTTCTGTCATGCTAAATTTCTCGTTTCGTTCATAATACCATACTATAAATCCAGTCTATTCATGATGTTATTGTTTCTTGCCTAAATACTCATGGACGTCCCAGTCATGTTAGAGGTACGGTTTTGTAAGACTGCCACGTACCATTGGTGGTTACATGTATACGCCCCTGCATATATATACTAAAGCATATATACTTACCATATGTGTGCCTGTCTGTCTTGTCTGGTCAACTGCAGGTTATCTATTACGTATGGAAAATAAGATAAAGAATGTCAAGAACAGTAACCCCCTCCCCCTAAACTGGAATTCTAGTAGAGGAGAAACTAGATACTTTTAGGCAGGTGGCTGCTTAATGCAGGGTGAAAGTCATAAAAATGCTCATAGAGGAGTTTTCTGTATGACTTTCACCCTGCATTAAGTTGCTACCTGTCTCATAGACCGCTATTTATACTAAATTGAATGTCCGGTTAAGAGGGGTTTCACTGTATAACCGATAAGGAATTGTAGACTTTCTTTAAGCCTTTACTCCATAAAGACTTCATTCTCATTTTCTAGTATCTTTGCATGTACATGTTGTATAATTTATATTGACATTCATTTTCATGAACGGCAATATAACTCTGGTATGACAGTCCCTGAGTGCAAGTAGTACATAGTCTCTCACTAAAGGTTGCCTTATGCGGGAAAGGGTTAATATTTTTGTGTTTTGAACGATCCTTGTATACAGTAGAACCTGTTTTAAGCAGCCATAAAAAAGGAAGTGTAATTATGGATGTGTGTAACGCAAATTGTAGCTTAATGCAGGCTAAAAGTAATACAGAAAGCTCCTACAGGAGCTTTCTGTATTACTTTCACCCTGCATTAAGCAACGACATGCACTTTAACACTTATGTTCAATAACTGAGTGACCGCTTAAGACACGTTCTACTGTATTCCTAGTTTCCCTAACAGTGTACACCCAGACCAGAGGACTTCTGAACGAATCTCTGATCAACTGCGCTATTTGCTTCACATCTTACTTCACAATGTTCACAGAACCTCTTCAGCTGAAATTTAACCCTTCTCTTGCTGTATTTTAAAATACACTTCTCTTTCTTTACCCATGCCCTGTTGTATAATTACATATATCTTTACCGTGAGCAAGTATTTCGCTGTGCAATCACTGCTGTGGAGTGCACTGGTTGCACAATCAACTTGTAAATAGTGCAGACCCTGATGAGACAGCTCCTGCAGGAGCTGTCTCATCTGGGTCTGCACTATTTACAGGTAGGTATATTGACGTGAATAGCAAGCAAAGGGTTAAGTTTGTTCATAATACATTTTTGAGAGCTTGATGAACTTGGTAAATGAGATTTGAATGCGCGAAGACAACCCGTTATACATGTAGTATAATTATACTATTCGAGGTGGAGGTTTGTTAAAGCCTTTCCTTGTTGATTATTCATACTAGAAATGATGAGACCACGAATAGTTTTATTAGCTTATATTTTTAATTTGTTTGGTATTGGTAGGAAATGTAGTGTAAGATATACATGTATTATACTTTCGTAAGCAAACAAAGCAGACTTTCTTTCCATATAGCGTATCTTAGACATTCTATCGGCAAACAGAACAGATCCTAATCAGACGGCTCCTACAGGAGTCATCTGATCAGGGTCTACTCTGTTTGCAAATTCACGAAATGTCGGTCAACGAGGGAAAAATTATGAACGATTTACTCCTGAATTACGCATTTCTACGCATTTGCAAACAGAGTAGACCCAGATCATACGGCTCCTAAAGGAGCCGTCTGATTAGGGTCTGCTCTGTTTGCTTATGACATAAACTATAATATTACAGTTTCTGCCATGGCCAAAATTCCTGTATCCATGTGCTATTACAATTAGTTTTAGCCCCGGTAGAAGCCGTCTGATCAGATCTTTTCTGTTTGTCGATGACTCAATACGGATCTAATGCTACAGTTTTTGTCAAGCAAAAAAAGTCACTGTAATATATTGAAAAATAAAAGAATGAATATTCATGATGTCATTTGTTCTTGACGTTGCGTTCGGTGTTGACGTCAGTTTTGAAAATCGCGTATTTTTGCGTATAAAATATATGACATCTCTGCAAATAATTACAACACCAAAATGAAATTTATATTGCCGGAAAGGGCTAAACACTACCTTGCCGACTATTACATTTTTACGTTTCTATGTATTTCTCGGTTAATTTTATAATGAAAAATTATCGGCGATGTCGTCATTTTTCCGCGGGTGAGATGTAACACAAAACGGGTGTCTGCAACATTCAAATCCTATTTTATTGTTGCCTGTGTGGATATTTTTCCGGCAAAAATCACCAGATGAGGTTACGTCGTTTCAGCTTCACGTTGCCACAACGTCCGGACAATAAAATAGTACATGAACAGTTACAATTCTATAAAATCAACAATGAGGAAAAGGAGAGATTTTAGAAATAAAATCACCGATATGTTGAGTGTTATGATGTAATCACAGCAAAATTAGGGTTTTTTAAAGTATCATATATGTTGTAAAAGTACATTTGATATGCTTAAAAATGATATATGTTAACCAGAAATTTAGTAACTGGAATAACGCGAAAAACGTGAATATAAATGTCTAGCCACTATGTAACACATGGGTAAAATGTCGACAAATTACCATAGTGTGTATCTTCGTTCTTAATTTGTGAAATTGTGCCTGAACCAAACAAAACTATATTTGGAAGATAAAAAGTACATGTGTCCATAAACATAATAATATAATTTTCGGGAGGTTCAAACAATATTTTTGGTGCTTAATAGCGGAACTAAAATGTCTAGCCATGATGTGACGCTCACGTCACTCTGAGCGCGGAATCGACGTCGAGTATCTCTAAACATTTTTGCTCATAACTTTCATAGTATATGAAAGATTTTAACAAAAAAAAGACGCGTGCCTACAACTATCAACCGTACATCGTCTCATGTTCGGTTTGGGAAATTAGGATAGATAGAGTGTGCACAAAGTGGAATTGCGTAGTTTCCAGGATAAAAACAGGTCAGTACACGCAGTTCCGGTTTACACAAAAAATATTCAACATATTGCACCAAGTCGTACATATAACAATGTATGGTTCATTGGAGCGGGTACTCGTCTTTATTTTGTTAAATTCTTTAAAAAAAAAATATGGACGTTATAAAATATTTCCTACGTCGATTCCGCGCTGTTCGTATTACATCATGTACAACAGTACGATAGTTTGGTATCGACATTAGAAATGCTTGTATTTAAAGTATGTACAAATGAACAAGTAATAAATACATATTATTTGTATCGATTGCAAATTGGTTTTAATTATATACTATGTACATCCATTTCAATTATTTCTTAAAGTTTGACCCAAGATGTTGCTAATCACGCAAACTCGCCCTGTTTGACGTCGTAAACGGACATCAGACGGCAACGTACTGTGGTTGCGATATTATTTTTCAGAATGGCGTCTTATCAACTGCAGTTCTAAAACCTCGCACAAACATTCACAACAGGCCACTGTAAACACATATCAAACATTAAGAAAATCGAGTGTTTATTTAATTGACAGAATAGAACATGATTTGAAACCGCCGTTTCTAGTCTTATCAATACTATTTTTTCTTAATCCGTATGTGTTAATATCATACTTTTTATATGAAAATGTCAGAAATTTATTGCGGAATAATTACATGTATTACTTTTAAATATCGGACAATTTATTTACAAACAACATGCATTTGAGTAACACTGCTGACATCACGGCGTCACAGTAACGGCGTTACGCATATTGACGTCAACAAAGAACGTAACGTATCGAACAGGGAAAGAGCTTATCTGTGATGTGCGGGACACGATTCATTAATGTCCTTTGCAAACAGGATATACCCAGATGAGAGGGTTCATAGAGCAGCCCTCTCATCAGGGTCTGCACTGTTTGTCATGTTACACATTTTCTTTAGAAAAATCCTAAAAGTTCACCATAAGCTTGACCTGTTTGAATTTTGGAAGAGTCCATTAGAAAACTCAGCGTTGTAAGAGTTAAAACTCCAGTTTTGTGTAACCGTATAGGGGATTACAGTAGTAAACTATTACAAAGTACATACATGTATGGAGGAAAACCAGATCCATTGATGCGTTAAACCCGTTCCCTGTTTATCATTTATTTAACCCTTCGCTTGCTGAATTTTAAAATACATTTCTCCTTATTTACCTATGCCCTGTTGTATAATTACATATATCTTCACTGTGTACAAGTATTTCACTGTGCAATCACTGCTGTGGAGTGCACTGGTTGCACAATCAACTTGTAAAAAGTGCAGACCCTGATGAGACAGCTCCTGCAGGAGCTGTCTCATCTGGGTCTTCACTATTTACAGGTACGTATATCGACGTGAATAGCAAGCGAAGGGTTAAGATTTGATCACCACACTAATATAAAATGGAATATAGAAATGGATTTTTTTCAACACCGTGGAAATTGTTAAACTCAGATCTATAATATCCTGTAAGCAAACAGAGCAGACTCATATAGGAGCCGTCTGATCTCGATCTACTGTGTTTGCAAAGACGTGAAGAGGCGTTTGTATGAAGGAAAGGATTGAAAATACGAACAAGGAAAATTCGGTCACATGGATTAAGACTACAAAACGCATGACTGATGGCCAGCATTGTCGTCTGCTGTATTCATTTTCGTCTGCTTCAAGTTTTTAGGATGAGCGCCTGTTCAATTTCTAAACAGAGTACCAAACAGTTTGGATCCTGATGAGATGCCGAGTTACTCGGCGTTACTGTTTGCATATGGTATAGCAAACACGTCTTCATGCGCACTGTAAGGGCTAATAAAACTGCTCAAATATTCTCATAAATACAAATCTTTCCACTTAAAAGTAATCTAAAATTAGCTATGACCTTGTATACCATGATGTTGATCTGAATTCAACGAAAATGTACATGTATTATTTACTTCAACCTTGACTTTGACATAGCACATTTTCTTTCATCCAAATATCGGTGCCCAATACAGTAATCTGCCCTCTTAACCAGGCGTTCAAACTATATAGTATCAAACACGATCTTAACCAATTTCCCTGTTGAATATTCACGTAAGAAATAATGACATCAAGAATATTTATTAGTTGATTTTTTATGATGTAAAAATCCAATGGATTTGTTTTACAAAACTCTCAAATGAAATCCATATCCTGCCATAAGCAAACAGAGCAGACCCTTGATCACGGTTGCATGCCAGCTGGGTCTTCTCTGTTTGCAAGGGCGTAAAATGGCATAATATTATATATGGAGCAAATGATTAAGACATGTGGCAGGTTAAAAGTCTTGCAGAAAGCTCTTTTTTACGTTTGACCCTTCAATATTTTGAGAAAATATAAATCGAGTGTCAAACAGCTTGGATCCTGAGGAATACCGAGTTACTCGACGTCTCACCTGAATCTAAACTCTTTGCAAATACAAGTCATATTAATTATTTCGTTACCAATGTCGCATCTCTGATTACCTATATATGCAAACCATTTGGATCCAGATGAGACGCCGATTTTTTGTTGCTATGACATGCAGGTGAAAATTGTAGCAGACGACAAAGTTTGCAAACGACAACGTTTGCAGACGACAAAATTTTGCAGCGAAATAGTTAAAGCAGAGCGAAGATGGCGAAGAAGTCCCCTGGTTGGTTGGTTGGTTGGTTTTGTTGATTAAAGTCTCGTTTCTGCCAACTAGGCCTATATGAGAGGAGCGGATACAGGGAAAACTTTTCGCTTTTGGTATCGTTCTGCGTTAATTTCAATATACATTAAAGGCATTTCGAAAGGAATGTTGACCCGTTAACCCCATGCTGTGTATTTTGGGACCCGACTGTCAGGTATCTGATACACAAATTGATAAGGCAGGCTACCATCACAGAGGATCAATGTATAATTGCATAACTTTATCTCTTATGGCTATGGACCCTGACTGGACACTGCGGGAGCCCAGCTGGATACTGTGTATATAGGGGGGGTCACTTATATAAGGAGCTTTGAAATGCCTTTAAGCTACCATCTAAAATAACGATCTACCTGTACATCTAACATTCTTTATAGATGTCGATTTATAATTTGGACATGGTTATCGTCCTATACGTATATAGATTCCTCGAAACGGGTTGGTCAACTTTCTGCACGCTAAGTACATGTATATTTTTCGTCTGCAATAATTGTTTTTAAAATAAAATTTCTCTCGTTTCTTTGCAAGAATAAGGTCAAAGTGTCTAACTGTTTGCATATGTATAATCACGGTTTTGCTTCTAGCGCGCAAATAGTTAATGTCATACCATGCATAACTGAAGAGTTGCCAGAATAGGAACATATATCACAAAGAAATATGATTTCAAGAAAAGATGAACCGAGTGATTACACTGAAAAATGTAAGGACCTTGGATTACATGCATCGTGTCACTGTATAGTACTAGTAGTTCAACACGTATCCCGCTGTATAAAGAAAAAAAATTAGGTCTTCTCAAATTTGATCGGATACAATTTTGACTACAGTAAAACCTCTCTATAACGGCCACCAAAGTGTGTGATTAGTTTGCATTTAGGGCAGGTGGTTGCTTAAAGCAAGAAAAAAGTAAAACAGAACGCTCCTATAGGAGCGTTCTGTTTTACTTTCACCTTGCTTTAAGCAGCCACCAGCCTTCAACACAAAACACTTGATTTAATTTAGTGGCTGTTATAGAGAGGTTTTACTGTACTTCTGATTCAATCAAGCTTTTGAGAAACCATTGACTGGCATTTGCACACAGCTAAGATCCAGATGAGCGGAAATTCGGCGTCTCATCAGAATACGAGAATCCAAGAATCCACTCAGTCATTTTTTTTCTCCAACGTTTGAATGAATCGAAAAGAAAAGAAAATACTGCAACGGATTGGATTTTAATCCTTTACTCCATGAAAATTCATGTAACAGATCGTGACACTATTGGCATTAATTACATTAATTTCTATAATGGCACAAGATCACGGACGTAAGAATGTTTGGCCATGGCAGAAACAGTGGATTCATATCTATATACGGTCATAGCAAAGGCGTATAAAGACGTACAGTAAAACCTCTCTAAACCGGGCATTATAAATATCGGTCCCGGAGACAGATGGCATCTTAATGCAGGCTGAAAGTCATGCAGAAAACTCCCCTAGGAGCCTTCTGCCTCACTTTAACCCTGCATTAAGCAGAACCTTCCTAAAAGTATTTAAATGTTCTCTTCTAGAATTCCGGTTTAGAGGCGTTTTACTGTATTTATGGAGCATAGGGTTAACCCATTTGCTACCAGTGGATTCTTCCATGCTTATATATTAGATTAGTCCATTTTTTATCTAAGAAATGTCTGGTCTAAATTTTCATTTTTGTCTTGTTTTATATTGAATTTTCTATCAGCGAACAGTGTGGACTCTGATCAGACTCCGCACTATGTGGCGTCTGATCAGAATCTACACTGTTTGTCTAGGTCCCATATATGGGATCGTGGAAGCAAATGGGTTAATCAGACATAAGATTATAGTAGGAGATAAAATTGATATAAACAGCACTAATCAGTAATGCCTTTTACTACAGTAGAACCTGTCATGTGCGCCCATATCATGAATAAACATGTGAGTCTATAAGAGCAGATAGTTGCGTAATACAGGATGAAGTAATGCAGAAAGGAGCTTTCCGTATCACTTTTGTCTTGCACTGAGCTATCATTTGTCTTAAATATCCAAACTTAGAGTAAAACCTCGGTAATTCAAAATTTTAGTTTTGAAAAAATTAGATAGTTTCAGAGTTAAATTCATGCAGAGGAGCTTTCTAGATGACTTTCACCCTGCATTAAGCTACAGCCTGTCTTAAAGATCATTAATGATACGTATATAAGTGTTCAGAAAATAGGGTTTACTGTATCTAGAGTGGTCTCTGTAGACATTCTCTACTGTATTTACTACTGACAGTAGAGTTAGTATACAGCTGAACCTGTCTTAAGCGGCCATCAAAAAAGATAAGGGTCTGTAATACAGGCGTAGCTTAATTACTTTTTCCCTGCATTAAGCAACCATCCGCTTTTAAAGACTCCTATGTTCAATAAATGAATGGCCGCTTAGGAAGGTTCTACTGTATGAAAGGGGTGGGGACTGCAGCCGGTACATTGACTGTCAATCACGTTCGACAATTTATCCGACAATTCTGGAACCCTTTCACTCTATCAGGAATGATTTGTATAACCCTTTACCCAATAGACTGTTTCTAGTTATTGAGACATGTGGCCACTTAAAGCAGGTTGAAAGTAAAGCAGAATGCGCCTTAAGGCGCATTCTGCTTTACTTTCAGCCTGCTTTAAGCTACCAACTGCTAGGATATAGAAAATATTTCCTATGGTATTTGTTCATGACTATATAAAATTGAACTATTTTCTTCAGTGGAGGAATAAATTAAACACGCTAAAAGCCGCTTCTATCAGGTAAAGGGATAAATGGCAAGGGCATGTTTCATAAATAAACGTAACAGTTAAGAATGTAACCCTTTACCTCATGAATAGTTACGTGAGAAATAAGTACATGTACATCATCAATATTTATTAGTTTTACACTAATTCATGAGCACCGGACGGTTTGGCCAAGGCGGAACTTGCAGAACCAGATAAACGTCGTATGTGATTCCATACGCAAACAGAAGAGACATTCATTAGACAGTTCCTCTAGGAGCCATCTGATCTGGGTCTACAATGTTTGCGAAGGCGTAAAACGCATTTGTAGAGTAAAGGGTTAAGCTATTCTGGGTCTACAATGCTTGCATATTTCGGAGTATTTTATCCCCTTGGGACGACTCCTATGATTTTAGACCATGATCCCGAGGTTATAAAACTTTTTGCCTGAGTCTGAGATCATTCTCAAGCATCTGAATGAGCTTGCTCAGAATCTGTCCAATCAGATACTTGAGAATGATCTCAGACTCAGACTCAGAAGTTTTATAACCTCGGTCCCTGGGTCCAAGGTTATAACTCTTCTGAGTCCGAGTCTGAGATAATTCTCAAGTATCTGATTGGTCAGATGCTTGATAATGTTCTCAGACTCAAGCAAAACGTTTTATAACCTCGGGGCCGTATTACAAGACAGTTATGCGGGTGTCCGTTCTCTTTCGCACTAGATATACTCAGTTTAGATACAGTTTAGATGAGACGTCGTGAGACTCGACATTTCATAAGGATGCTGTCTACCACCCCTATTGGAAGAATTACGAATATATTGTATAACACATTAACCCATTTGCTCCCACGATCCCATATATGAGCCTTAGGCAAACAGTGTAGACTCTGATCAGATCCCATATATGGGACTTAGGCAAACAGTGTAGACTCTGATCAGATCCCATATATGGGACTTAGGCAAACAGCGTAGACTCTGATCAGACGCCGCATAATGCAATATATAAGCATGGAAGAATCCACTGGGAGCAAATGGGTTAATACAGAGTATAGTTAGATCAAGTATATATACGACGCTCCTAGTTTGAATAAGTACGAATGTATTGTATAAACAACCAAGTATGCATATTTAGTTCATTGAACTGTTAAGTTCTAATAATACATATAGCGATAACAAGAAACTGGTGCAACTATATTAAGAAAATATTAAGAAAAGTAGTCAAAATACATTTAACATGGTTTAACTCGTTACCTATATAGGGATCCGGGAGCATGCCCCCCCCCCCCCCCCCCACGTTAAAATGTAGAATTCTACAGTTTTGAAACCATTATGATAATTACATACATGTACAGCATTGATTTGCTCCAATAGGAGCAAATGCCCTATTTATCACTATGGTTCAAAAGGAGACCTGTACAGTGGCATCAAAAGGCGTCAACATGGGGGAATGAGTGAAATCGTACATGTCAAGTCAGAATGTTTTTTAAAGTCTGCCCCACTTAGTCCTTCGTGTTTTGTTCCATTTTGGCCATAATCATGTTTTGACCTTTCAGATTGATGTTACACACGTGCGTCAGGGCGTATAGCTACACACATCAGAGCGTATAGCTACACACGTCATGGCGTATAGCTACACGTGCGTCAGGGCGTATAGCTACACACGTCAGGGCGTATAGCTACACACGTCAGGGCGTATAGCTACACACGTCAGGGCGTATAGTTACACACATCAGGGCGTATAGCTACACACGTCAGGGCGTATAGTTACACACGTCAGGGCGTATAGCTAGCAATGCTCCTGGAGACACCATTTCGCACATTTGCAAACAGAATAGATCCGGACAAGACGGCTTCTGAAGGAATAGTTCCTGAGAAGCGTGAGCGAATCGATAGTAGTCACAACTACAGTAAAACCTCGCTAATGCGACCACCTAAAAGAGGTATAATTCTGGGTGCTATATGCAGGTTGTAGCTTGAAATGCAGGACAAAAGTCATGCAGAAAGCTCCTAGAGGAGCTTTCTGCATTACTTTTGCCCTGCATTAAGCAATCACCTGCTTATAAAGACAACCATGTTTATTCATTAAGTGGTCGCATTAGAGGGGTTCTACTTTACACCTGATCAAAAATTGACATGTGATTTTTTAAGGCGGGATAAGGATTTATAATAAATTAAGCCGTGAAAACATAGTAAAGCCTGTCTTAGCAGCCATTCGTTTATTGAACATACGAGCTTTAATAAGCGGGTGGTTGCTTAATGCAGGATAAAAGTAATGCAGAAAGCTCCTATAGGAGCTTTCTGCATTATTTTTGACCTGCATTAAGTTACCACTTGCCGTACCGACCCATCATTAGATCTCTTTTTGATGACCGCTTAACAATTTCCCTTTTCTATGTTTATTACAAATTTCAATACCTACCGAATATTCATGGACAAAATAGTTATAATGAAATATGGAAGGTGGGACATTATAGCCACTTTAGAAAGTAAGAACCGGATCTTTCAAATTCATTAGCAAACAATGCGGACCCTGATCAGACGGCTCATATAGGAGCCATCTGATCTGGGTATTTTCTGTTTGCATATGTGGGGAAAAGTTTATATGAAGGTAAGGGTTCACGTCAATATACCTACCTGTAAATAGTGAAGACTCAGATGAGACAGCTCCTGCAGGAGCTGTCTCATCAGGGTCTGCACTATTTACAAGTTTATTGTGCAACCAGTGCACTCCACAGCAGTCATTGCACAACGAAATACTTGTACACATTGAAGATATATGTACTTATACAACAGGGCATGGGTAAAGAAGGAGAAATGTATTTTAAAATTCAGCAAGAGAATGGTTAATACAGGTTCTTTTGTATACCAACCCAATCACGATAACCACTGTGGTTTGCGGATGTCTAGATTTACTGTTTGAAAGGAAGGGAGGGGGTATGGTCTTCAACTGGCAGTCACTATAAGCCCTTCAATGCTATGGTTCGAGTCCCATCATGGATATTTGGGTATTTCACGTGGTGAAGCCTTCTAGTTAGCATGCGGTAGGTCAGTGGTTCTACCTGGGTGTTCCCCTGCACACGGGACAATGAAATTGGTTCCGTGCCCGGGGAAACTTCTGGGCTCTTCCTCCACCTAAAATTAGATGGAGGCAATGTCGCATCATATGGCCCATGTCAATCAAACAGATGCAAATGGTGTCACGTGAACATGCATACTTTGCACATGCAGTTTGCAGCCACGCACCAGTAGCGTAGAGAATGCGAACATTACAAACATTCGTCCTTCATTTATGAGTATTAATTGCATGAATTAAATGGCATTGGAACACAATAATTTGTCTGGCCATGACAGTATCTGTAGAATACGATATATTCGCCCATAAGCAAACAGAACAGATCCTGATCAAACGGCTCCTACATGAGCCATATTATCCGGATCTACACTGTATGCAAGGTTGTGAAGACGTGACTGTATCAGTCAACCCTTTACTCAATGAATATTTATTGAAAAAATAATTACATCATGAATATTCATTATATTATTTTTTATAATGGCACATGGTTACATGAAGTTTTGCCCATGTCAGAAACTGTAGAATAGTATCTATCTTATTTCATAAGCAAACAGAGCAGACCCTGATCAGACGGCTCCTACAGGAGCCGTCTGATATGGGTCTACTCTGTTTGCATAGGTGTAGAAAGGCGTATTTATGGAGTAAAGGGTTAACTGCATATACCTTTATTCATGTTTGCAAAGATTTCATACGTTCGCCCAAAAGCGTGTGTTCAAATTAGTCATCGATATACCACGTGTATCATTTTATTCCATTACTTCATGAATACTCACACAAGAAATAATGACATTATGAATATTAATTAGATTATTTTTCAAAATGTCATATGGACACGGGAATATTTGGAAAATGGCAGAAACTGTACAATCATATCTAAATTAATTCATAAGCACACAGGGCAGACCCTGATCAGACGGCCGATCTGAGTCTATTCTGTTTGCAAAGGCGGAGAAAGACGTATTTAACTATTTATGGAGTAAATGGTTATTCTATGTATAATGCGACATTCGTGTTCACTCGATTGTGTCATTCGTCGAATTTTTCAAGGACATGTGACAAGAATAGAAGTCAATTATTGTCAATGCAATATAGACCTGAGGCATTGAAGCACATCATATTCTTAAAGGGACATATTGGCATACAACCGTGATCTGCCCAGGACGCTGGCGACTGTACAGTAAAATCCATATAAACCGGACGTTCACATTAGTATCCTTGCCAGTCTGTAATACAGGGGGAAGCTTATTGCAGGATGAAAGTCATGCAGAAAGCTCCAAGGGGAGCTTTCTCTAAAAACTTTCATCCTGCATTAAGCTGCCACCTGCATGAAAAGATCTAAATTATTCAATACTTAATTTCCAGTTTACAGGGATATCATGCTTTCCTCTCTTACATATTACTCCATATCCGCTATTCGCGGTCTGTTACCTTCATTTGCAAACAGCTTGTGTCCAGCTGAAACCCAACGTAATTCGGCGTCCTTTCAGGAGTCAAATTGATTGACACCCGGCCAATAGTTCCAACAAGCTTTATCGAATCGGAAGTAGTCAAAATCAGATCCAACTTTGAGCAAACATTATTTTTTCACAACGAGGTAAGAAATAACGTTGTTTCAGAGAATAACTTCGTAGAAGAATAAGTATGTTTCAAAATCAATTTGGCCTGTCATTCTCCTTTAGACATAAGGGATATAAACAGGACTGCTATACGCCTTTATTAGGGTTTCGGCTTTTGCCGAAATCCTTATAAAATGGATTGCGACTCAAACTATGGCGGAAAACCCTATTGCACGAGCGCTACCTAGCGGGAATCCCCCTAAGAGAATACGCGCATGTGCAGTGCTTGGCTTACAATCCGGTTCCGGAATCTTACAAAATATTTATAATGAAATATGGAAGGTGGATCCATTAGCAACAGAGCAGACCCTGAATCTATGGGAGCGAGCTGTCTGATCTGGGTCGAATCTATTTGCAGATGCATGAAAACAAGTTTATATGGGGAAATTAAGGGTTAAATAGACTTCTTCTGTTCTGTACGTTCTTTACAGTATAAAGGTTACAGCGCACTGGTGGTCAGTAGTGCAGGGCAACTGTTACATCATGCTAAAATCTCTAGAGGTCATACGCTTAACTCTTTGCACGCTAGCGGCGAAACTGTGATTACCTATGCAAACAGTTTGGATCCAGATGAGAGGCCACATAATTCTGCGTCTCATCAGGATCCAAACGGTTTGTCATCTTGATCATATTTTTGCATAAAATGAAAGAACGTTTATTGAAGAATTGACGCAGACGTCAATTGTTGCAAACGAAACATCACTCAGCATTGTAAGGATTAAGCAAGCTGTAATCTAAAGTTGCAAAAATGTTTCCAAGCTGGCTTATTCAGCTGTACAAACTGGTAGAGATGCTAGAACACTAAACCTTTCCTTCATATAAATGTTTTTCACGCGTTTGTAAACAGAGTAGACCCAGATCTGATGACTCCTATAGGAGTCGTCTGATCAGGATATGCTCTGTTGGCTAATGGAATTTGAAAGATCTTTTTTTCCCTTTCTTAAATGGCTACTCATTTCCACTTTTCATGTTTCATATAATGAAAAATGAAAAGTGGAATAAGTAGCCATTATTTTGTTCATGAATATTCAGTAGGTATTGAAATTGGAATAAACATAGAACAGGAATCAAGTTTCTTACATGGATCCGTTCCATTTGCGCTCTGTGTCTATATACATGTACTTTTTTAAACTATTGTTTTTGTTGATTTAATTATTTTTCAAATTCTCAGGGAATTTTTATAGTCAGTTTGAACTGTGCAGTAATTCCATTTGAAACAAATAATTCCATTTGAAACAAACTAAGTTTTCAAATATTATGCAGGTTATCGTGACCTAATTGCCAGTTGTAAATATTAACCATAAGCTCATTTTAGCTTGACTTGTTTGAATTTTGGAACAGCCCATTTCACCGTTGTAATAGTTAGGTAGACCAAAGTAACATAATTGTTAGATTTTTGCAGAACATTATAGAATTGTTGGAGGTACATGAAATAGACACATAACCGAAAAGAATTATTTGATTATTACAGCCACGGTTGATATTTCGATACACTTTCAACATTTTGTGAACTACTATGAAATATCGAACATCAATGGTACTATTTCTAGGGAATATCAAAATTCAAATGCAGAAATTCGATTCCATTGCGACATTACAATGTTTCCTGATGAATTTAATCAATGGTCGTGCGACGTTGTTGCTAAGATCTGGTTTGAAAGAAATAGAATTTCAAAAATACATGTACGGTAAAACCCCTCTAAACCAGACTTTAAATTCAGTATAAATATCAGTCTTGGAGACAGGTGGCAGCTTAATGCAGGATGAAAATAATGCAGAAAGCTCCTCGGCATGACTTTCACCCTGCATTAAGCAGCCACCTGCCTAAAAAGTTTCTAAATTCTTATCTACTAGAAGTCGGGTTAAGAGGGGTTTTACTGTATTGTAAAAGGTGACAAATCTATACTTTTGAATGTATTTCAGAGATTTACAAGTGATACCCTAATTACCCTAGGTATTTTGACAAACACACTTATGCAAATAGTGCAGACCCAGATCAAACACCTCCTTAATGGGCCCGTTTGAAGGGTTTTCACTATTTGCTACCATGTCTGTTTAATCTAAAGTTGCAAAAATGTTTCCAAACTGACTTATTCAGCTGTACAAACTGGTAGAGAGGAGAGACTGGGTGCTAGAACACTTAACCCTTTCCTTCATATAAATGTTTTTCACGCGTTTGTAAACAGAGTAGACCCAGATCTGATTACTCCTATAGAAGTCGTCTGATCAGAGTCTGCTCTGTTGGCTAATGGAATTTTGAAAGATCTTTTTCATTCCTTTCTTAAATGGCTACTAATTTCCACTTTTCATGTTTCATTATAACTATTTTGTTCATGAATATTCAGTAGGTATTGAAATTTAGAATAAACATAGAACAGGAATCAAGTTCTTACATGGATCCGTTCCATTTGCGCTCTGTGTCTATATACATGTACTTTTTTAAACTATTGTTTTTGTTGATGTAATTATTGTTCAAATTCTCAGGGAATTTTTTATAGTCAGTTTGAACTGTGCAGTAATTCCTTTTGAAACAAACTAAGTTTTCAAATATTATGCAGGTTATCGTGACCTAATTGCCAGTTGTACATTGTGTGTGTCGGTCTGTGATCAGGATCCTAGATGTTTGACAATTTTAAAATAAAACTATGCAAAGCATAGACTAATTGAATCTAAAATTGAACATGGTACTTTCGAATTCATAGTTGTCCTAGCACACAGTCTGGATCCTGCCTCTAAGTTTCATCGAAATGCATACTATTGACACCAGGACTGTATGTTAATATAGCATAATGCTTTAAAAAGTCCATAACAAGTTTCAAGAGGCATGCTTATGTTTTCTAGTTTGTTTGCTTTAAAATGTATTTAGAGAAAAGAATATCAAAAAAGATAAAGAATAAAAAATATATTAGAATCTTTTTTTCTATTTGCATTTGGTGACGGGATTCGAACCAAGGACCTAGAGATTCATAGACGCAGCTCTTTCCCCTCGGCCACCGCTTGGGTCCCAATATATAAGTGTTACATGGTTCTATTTAAACGCTACAAAGGTGTGAAAAGCAACAACGACTAGTGAACGTACATACTTAATATGCAAATTATACAGACCCATTTTTCATGAAATCTCCAAGTATAAAATGAATAGATTTTACCAATGACCTACTGTCAATCCAAACGCCTTTGTTCAAACAGCATGGTGTCTTTTTACAACAGAAGTCCGACATAAGGTCGTCGGATTCTGAAAGTTCCATACCCTTCCTGTGGTATTTACAAAAGTCCGATATATTGTTGTCGGATTCTGAGTTAAATGCCCCTTTTGCCTACACACTTATATATATATAGGCTACTCTTTCTTTCTTTTTTTCTTTACTTTCTTAAATGGCTACTAATTGCCACTTTTCATATTTCATTGTAACTATTTTGTCCATAAATATTCAGTAGGTATTGAAATTTGGAATAAACTTAGAACAGGGAAAGGGTTAAGGAAATTAGGGTTTTTATAAATCAGACATTTCTTGCATATGTTTGGTACTGACCAAATAATGGTCAGAATCATCCGGGGTCCAGTCTAGACCTACAGTGTTCTCATTCAACGATAATGGTGAAATCGTTAATTCTATTATGCTAAGCACGACTTGACTTGACCCTTACTTTCAAATAACGGAGTGATGGCTCATTACTACATAAACTATCAATTTTGGCTCTATTGGCACAAAGTGGCAAGATGAGCTATTGGAATCGCCCTGTATGTGACATGTTCATAAAACAATTCTTTAAATGTCTTCCAAACTACTGACATGATTTTCAGAAAAATCCACAGCAAACAATCAATATGATATATATTATGTCCGAAACCTTCAGTACTGTCAGTACTTTGATATTTACCCTGTTAGTGATCGAAAAGGTGAGGCAGGTGTTGTAAACTGATATATATAAGGTGAGGCAAGTGTTGTAAATTGATATCTATTGTGAGGCAAGTGTTGTAAGCTGATATATATGGTGAGACAAGTGTTGTAAGCTGATATCTACGAGTATGGTGAGGCAAGTGTTGTAAGCTGATACCTATGGTGAGGCAAGTGTTGTAAGCTGATATCTACGAGTATATGGTGAGGCAAGTGTTGTAAACTGATACCTATTGTGAGGCAAGTGTTGTAAGCTGATCTATATGGTGAGGCAAGTGTCGTAAGCTGATATATATGTTGCGGTAAGTGTTGTAAGCTGATATCTATGGTGAGGCAAGTGTTGTAAGCTGCTATACAATGTATATTGTGAGGCAAGTGTTGTAAGCTGGTATCTATGGTGAGGCAAGTGTTGTAAGCTGATATATATGGTGATGCAAGTGTTGTAAGCTGATATCTAAATAAGTAAAGTACATGTATGAGTCATGCAGACACCGCATACAAAACACACAATTGCCCAAACAGCACCACGACTACAAACAGCAAATGTGCATGTATATATACCTCGCTAATCCGAAAACTCAAATAAGGATCATTATTAGTATTTAAGACAAGTGGCAGCTTAATTCAGGATGACAGTCATACAGAAACTCATCTGGTTTAGTTTAGAGAGGTTTTTACAGTGATTAAACCCATTCCCTCTTATTGAAACTTTTTGACGCCCTTATAAATGTCACTATCTGAAACCATGGATATATTTATTTCGGTAAAAAAAAATGTACATTATAACGTGGCAAACGATTAATTAAGACAACATATAAAAAGCCACGTAATGCGCACTAGTCACTAAGGATAACACAAAAAGGGAAATATGTTCCTTATTTCCACTGCGGCCCTTGATTCTAGTGGCAAGACACAGTAATTCTTGACATCTGATCTATCAGTTTTCTTATACAAAGGAACACATCGAGCTTGTTTCAAATCATCTGGGACGGACCCTCGGAATATTAATGAATTAATAACATGAGTGAGGGGCAAGCTATTAAGTGGGCACCATCGCGTACAGATCTAGATGGAATATAATCCAATCATGTAGCTTTATTAGACCTAAGTTCCTTATGCATTTCAAAACACTACCTTTACTTCCGATTGAGAATGAAAAACTATTAGGTATGACACGTTTAGAAGAATAGTAATCAAACACAAATTTCTGGCCATATTTGTTTATACATTTTGGAAGCTTCTCAACTAGACTAGAAGCTATATTGACATAAAAATAGTTAAACTGTTTGTCAGCATTAAGTTTAAGAAAGCAAATTTCACCATTAATATTGAGTCCTATACTGATAACAGAAAATAACCCTTTTTAGAAGACATTCAAGCTCTTTCTTAGAAGTCTTAGAACCATTCTTAATCTGATCAAGTTTGCTGGTAGAACAAGATTGCTATGCATTAAAATTTAAAGATTGTGTTTTGTTCCTAAGACTTTTAAAAACGTTAAAATAAACTTCATATTTGGTAATCTTATACAAGTTAAAAGATTTATTCCTCTCATGTATGCATTTTAAAATATCTGAAGTAACCCAAGGTTCTGTTCTCTCTTTCAAACGTATTTCTTTAACAGGGGCAATACAATCTGTAACTGATAAGAAAATGATCTTAAAATTCGTCCAAGCATCCGACACATTATCAGAGAAAAGAACTGGACTCCAGTCAGTGTGTAACAGAGATTGCTGAAAATCATCTATGTTATAATTTTTCAAAGATCTAATTTTTATATTGTTATGTTTACCAATGTAATGTTTTGCAGTTTCCTGGTACAAAACATCAACACCACCACTTTGAGATATTCTGTCTTTGTCAGAAACAAGAATAACATCAATTATTGATGATGAAATACTACAAACTCTGTTAAATCTTGGTTTAGCTGAGACAAGTTGAATAATTCGGTGAATGATTTAAAACTATTTGTACAGTGAGTACAGTAAGAGTTAAGTTCTACATTAGTATTAAAATCACCTAGCAAAATAGTTTCAAGTTCATTAAAATGCGAAATATGTGAATAAACTTTCTGACAGTTCATAAACGTTTATCTGAGTCGGGGGTCTGTATAATACACCACATAAAATAGGTTTAGTCTTTGGTAAAAGAAGTTCAATCCACGGTGCCTCAAGATCGGGATGGTCAAGGTCGTTTCTAGGGTTGAAGATAAGTATTAAAATGCATGCACCGTATCCATGTCGAGTGTGATAAATAGAGCATTTGCTCAATAGGAGCAAAATCTCTATTTATCACAAAGGTTTCAAAACTACACCATTCTAAAAGTTTCCCCTTCTCTAGTTAATGTTCCTTTTTTGGTATATTATTTAAAAGAGGTTGGTTCTACAAATAGTCCATGAGGGAATGGGTTAAAACAAGAGATTGGGATTGGAAGGGGTGCTGAACGAACCCTAACGTTTGAGACAAGTGGATATCTGGCATGTAAGTAAACATCCACTCTAAATATTGTAATAGTACATGTATATTCGTATTGTAAAACATCTTAACCCTTTCCCTGTTCTGTGTTTATTACAAATTTCAATACCTATTGAATATTCATGGACAAAATAGTTATGATGAAATATGGAAGGTGGGACATTGTAGCCATTTTAGAAACTAATGAAACTGATCTTTCAAATCCCATTAGCAAACAGAGCAGACCCTGTTCAGACGGCTCCTATGGGATCAAAGGGCGCCATTATAAAGAACAGCCATGCTGGTTTTGTTTAAATCTATTGTGAAACTAAAATGCTTAGAATATGAGTGATCATGATACTTATATTCTGCACTAACCCTTTCAATAAAGATATAACTTGTCTGCTATTGAAATAGTGTAAACATAAATGAAGACAAATGAAATATTTTTACATGAAAATATACACTGATTGGCATTATTTTAATATAATCATGCAATCATTCAAAGGTTTAGTTCAGCATATTGCTGTTGGAAATACTACAGACAGACGCATGATTTCAGACACCCTATCAAACAATGAAATAATTATACTTAAAACAACTAAATAATGAGTTTGTCCAAAGCTTTTCAATACTGTGAATTTAAGAAATAAATAAAATACCGCAATAGTTTAAATTGTAGTTTGATAGATAATTAGCACGTGTTTATAAACTATTTTAATTGATTATTGACGGATCGGTCATTATAAAATATTAGAAAAGAATAGTATCATTTTCATTGAAAAATCTCATTCATATACTAATAAACTCTGATAAGATAAGCTTGATATAACACACCTATTTGCAACAAATCTGGAGATTAACTGCGAAAAAGAAAATGGTTTAAAATGCCATATGTGGCACTAAGCATGGTCGAATTATGGTCCCAATGTGCTCCATTTTTCACATTTTATACAATAACATACTTAAATTTAATAATCAATACTTAAAAACCAAAAGAATGTCTTAAATAAAATGGTTTAAAATGCCAGACGCGGCACTAAGCAAGGTCGAATTCTAAGATATATCCAATTAAGGTCTCAATGTGCTCCATTTTTCTCATTTTATACAATAATGTACATAAATTTAATTAATCACTACATCAAAACTAAAAGAATGTCTTAACATATAGCTGGGTTTCTTTAAATTTTGATAAATAGACATCCTGTAAGTATTGGGCGGAAAATTTCTCGAAATGCGTGTGATTTTCATGAAAATGTGATTATTATGTGCATACGTTCCAATAGACGAACTTCAGCGTCACCGTATTACGGTGAAATCTTTCTGACCTAGTGACTGGTTTCAGGTCGATAATCAACTAAAACATTCATTTATACACCGTAATGTATAGGATTTTTACTCTTAATTGGGCCAAACTTTACAAAGCAAATATAGTTACGTTATACCTAAACGTTCAATTAATCCGCATTCAACCAAAAACTGCACACTGTGCTGTGCATTTACTGAAAAAAGTGTAATACTTTACAAGACCTTGATACAAGCCTATTGCACCGGAAATTCGAAAGGATCAGCTTTTTAGTATCATTAATGCATTCATTTCTTTTAATGCAATAATAACAAACAAATGCTTATTTTTATTTCATTACTTCTGATATGTTATTTACACTCTTAATCGACCAATACATACGATTTACATTGCTCAAACAAGTAACTTTCATTTTTTCAACGGTACAGAAATGACTGCTCCTCCCTTTAGCTGAACATTTCGTAAGCCAATAGAGGCGCCGCGCTAAATGCGCGGGCGCCAATGAGGGAAAGGGTTAAACCCATCCCCACTTATAGATAAAAAGTAGACCCAGATAAGGCGGTTCCTGTTGCAATTATGGTGGTGAAAGAGTTAACCCTTTCCTCCATGAATATTAATGTAAGAAATAATGACGTAATTAGATTTACTTGTTATATTAGCACATGGACACAGGTATTTCAGCCATGGCAGAACTTGTAGAATCGTGTTCACATTTTATTATAAGCAAACAGTGCAGAGCCTGATCATACGGCTCATATAGGAGCCGTGTGATCTGGGTCCATTCTGTTTGAAACGGCGTAGAAAAGTGTATCCATGGAGTAAAGGGTTAAATAAAATGTTCAACATTTCAGTCAAATTCAGTAATATCCCTTTAAATACATACAGGAAAATCGGGTGCACCAATGTGGAACAAAACACCTTTTTCCACACCAGTGACTATGACACGGTATAAAAGACGTCCTGTAGCAGCTGTACCCCAGGCCTTTGCGGACTTCATCCACACTTGATGAGAAAATATTGAATACGACAATGGGACTTGCGTTCAGTGCTTGGAGGTAAATCTAAAACTTTTTTTATTCTTTTTTCCACATCTTATATTTCATTACTAAGGATTTAGCTGGCGGAGAAGATGTACACAATAGAATAGAATAATTCAATTATAGTATAAACACAAATGTAGCGAGTTTTGATGAATTAATATACAGTAAACTCCTCTTACTCATCTAAACCGGGCGTTAACTCTAGTATAAATATCGATCTTGGAGACAGGTGGCAGCTTAATTCATGGTGAACGTCATGCAGAAAGCTCCTCTAGGAGCTTTTTGCATGACTTTCATCCTGTATTAAGCAGCCATTAGCCTAAAAGTATCTAGTTTCTTCTCTACTAGAATTCCGGTTAAGATGGGATTTCATGTGCTGTAGAATTTCTGTATAGCTACACTTTAACTCTTTACTCCATAAATATTCATGAGATAACTCAATCCACTTTGCAAATGTATCATCTCTATAGTATTTTGGTATGTATATATTGGCAATTATTTCTGTGAAAGGCAGGATAGATCCAAGCCTAAAAGATCCTCAGTGCAAACAGTGCAGGCCCTGATCAGACAGCTCATAAATTTTTTTTTATAGAAGCCGTCTTATCTGGGTCTAAACTATTTGAAGAAAGGCGCAGAAAAGCGTATCTATAGTGTAATGGGTCTAATTATGAGGTTTTAGGTTCTTACTCTTTCGCTGCCAATGTCGCATCTGTGATTACCTGTGCAAACAGTTTGGATTTAGATGAGACGCCGAGTAACTCGGCGTCTCATCAAAATCCAAACTGTTTGTTACTGTGATTGTTTCTTAAAACAAAAATGGAGAAAAATAAAAATTGAAAATTGTGGCAGACTACAAAGTTTGTAGACGACAAAGTTTTACAGCGAAAGAGCTCAAACAGACAACAGCTGAACTCTTTCGCTGCCAATGTCGCATCTGTGATTAGCTATGCAAACACTTTGGATTGAGATGATCTATGATGAAGTAATTCAGCCTTTCGTAGGATCCAAACTGTTTGTTACTGTAACTGAAACAAAAAAATAATGAAGAAAATGAATAATGAAAATTGTAGCAGACGAAAAAGTTTGCAGACGACAAAATCTGACCTCGAACGTTTTGCAGTAAGTTCTTGTCAAGTAATGTAGTCTGCAATATTTGTCGTTTGCTTCAATTCCTATTGTTTTTCTTGTTGTTTTTCTTCAAAATTTATAATTGCCATATCAATAGTATTGATCCTGGCAAGGCGCCAATGTGTTGTGCGTCCCATGTGGATCCAGAAGCCACGGATTCGCCACTGGCTATAAAAACGTTATTTAAAAAGTATTGTGAGAAGTTCCGTGGTGTTTTGCGAACCTTTTTTATTACCATTATTTTGAAATACAAATAAACCCCCTTTAATGCGATCATCAAAAGAGTCTAACTCGGTGTCTTAACCTTTACTCCATGACTATTCATGAAAGAAAAACTGAGACCATGAATATTAATTAGATTAATCTTTGAAATGTCATATTGACATGATTTTTTTACCAAAGCAGAAACTGTAGAATCAGATCTATATGTTCCATATGCAAACAGAGTGGACCCTGATCAGACGGCTCCTAAAGGAGCCGTCTGATCTAAGTCTACTCTGTTTGCAAAGTCGTAGAAAGGCGTATTTATGGAGTAAATAGTTATACAGAAAACTCATTCAGGAGCTTTAAAGACATACACTAATGTTTATAAAGTGGTCGCTTTAGATTTGTTCTGCTGTAGATGTGCATGTATATTACAACTTATTTTAGTGGAACATACATGTATTAGTATCGTAAGTAATTACAGAAAAGGTTGTGTTGGTTTTACTTAACATCACGACCCAACAGGCATTTACAAACAGCGTGGATCCAGATCCAGAGCGACCCGGTGTCTCATTAGGATCCAACCTGTTTGATGCTTGGTCAATAGTTTCTCAAAGGCTTGTGGCAACCGATGTACGCCAGATCCGAATTGGGGCAGAAATTACAAACCAATCTAAATTCATTTTAAGTATGTTTCTGTAACAAAATTGTGTTGCCGATGTGACTTTGGAAAACACATTTCTGAAGCAAACACGTATGGCCCTGGGCAGAAGTCCGCTTTGGGTACACTCTTGTTAACCCTTTCCCTGCTTAACCCTTCTCTTGCTGAATTTTAAAATAAACATTTCTTCTTCTTTACCCATGCCCTGATGTATAATTACATATATCTTCACTGTGTACACGTATTTCGCTGTGCAATCACTGCTTTGGAGTGCACTGGTTGCACAATCAACTTGTAAATAGTACAGACCCTGATGAGACAGCTCCTGCAGGAGCTTTCTCATCTGGGTCTTCACTATTTTAGGTAGGTATATTGACGTGAATAGCAAGCGAAGGGTTAAAATTTATTTAAAGATTTCTTCACGACATGAATATGCATGGACAGAACAATTAAAATGAGACATCGGAAATGGATTTTTTCACGGTTGTTTAAACTGCATAATCAGATCTATAAATTTCCGTAACCAAACGCAACAGACAATGATCCGACGTCTCTTATTGGAGCCGTCTGGTCTGAGTCTACTCTGTTTGCAAATGAGTCAAACGGTGTTTATATGAAGGAAAGGGTTATTGGTAAGTAAGATAAAACCAACTGTCTTTTACGTTTCAGAACCGTCGGGGAATACTTAAGTACACAGACCGCCATAAAACACATCTCAAACGATGTAGATGTAAGTAATACATCGCGCAGATATACATGTATGTAACCATGGGTTTACACTTTGAATGTGCATGTGAAATTTATACGCATGTGCTGGCATTTGCAAACAGTGTAGACCCAGATCAGAGGGCTCCTAGAGGAGCCCTCTGATCTGGGTCTGCACTGTTTGTCATTCAATCAACGCCATCTGTCATATTTAACCATTTCATACTGAATTGACTCTGTAGTCATCATCATCATCATCATCATCATCATCATCATCATCATCATCATCATCATCATCATCATCAAATATTTACATTATAAAAATTAAGTTGCGGTGAATATTCACGAAGTGACCAATTCACATATGAATGTTAATTAGCACAAATGGTTAAAGGTTCTGCCTTACATCATCATTGCTGTCTGTTTAACTCTTTACCCGATGAATATTCATGTAAGAAATATTGGCATTATGAATATTTATTAGTTGACTTTTTACAATGGCCCGTGTACACATAATATTTCGGTCATACCTGATTTTTTAGAATCAGATCTGATCTATAAATTATAACACAAGCAAACATAGCAGACCCTGATCAGACGGCTCCTACAGGAGCACTTCTGCTACAATTTTCATTTCTTTATTTTTCTTCATTTTTGTTCCAAAACAATAGTCACATCAACAAACAGTTTGAATCCTGATGAGACGCCGAGTTACTCGGCGTCTCATCTGGATCCAAACTGTTTACATAGGTAATCACAGATGCGACATTGACAGCGAAAAAGTTAAACCTCAATTTTCCGAACACTCAAATACGTATCATTGTTGGTCTTTGATTATACAGGTAGCAGCTTAATGCGGAGTGAAAGTCTTACAGAAAGCTCCCATGGGAGCACTTCATCCTGCATTAAGCAGTACCTACCTGAAACGGTCTATTTTTAAACTAAAGTTTCGAATTATCGGGGTTTTACTGTATTTGTGTTCAGTTTCCTTAAAAAACTTGTAGAAGATTGATAGCATGACACTTGCCAAAAATGACCAAAAAAGGGGAAAAAATCACATTTACCTCCAATTCAAACATTTATAAGTGTGTAATGTCTGCCCAGTCTCTGACTTTTTGTTTTTGAGTTCCGATTCGATAAAACTTATGAGAAACAATAAGCCGATGGTCAATCAGCTTGGATCCTGATGAGACGTCGAGGAGAGACATATACAGTTGAACTTCGATATCTCGAACTTCAAGGGACCCCTACAAATTACTTCGATATAACAGATGTTCGAGTCATCTGGTTTGTATTCTGAACAATTTCTCAAATTCACAGCTTAATGCAGGTCTAAAGTAATGCTGCGGGAGCTTTCAGCATTACTGTAGACCCGCATTAAGATGTCACGTGTGTTTCTAGATATGCGTAGTGATACCTTTTAGAACAAATCTGCATTGTATAATTATGTTTGAAGGATCGATTTTTTACTTCGACTTATCCCAAAGTTCGAGTTATCCGAGTTCGAGATATCGAAGTTCAACTGTACAAGTTTGTATATGTCTCTGTGTCGAGTTACTCGGCGTATCTTCTGGATCCAAACTGTTTGCAATTACGAGCCAAGATGTGCTTAGACTCGGAAGGGTTAACTCCTACAGATCATGTATTGTCCTTTTTTTCAGTTCAAACCAGGTAAACCTTTCGTTGTGAGCAGTCCAGCCCCTGGCTCAGTCGTTCTGTCGTGGACGAAGCCAAGATCTGTGTACCCAAATCACCGATACCAAATCCGCTATAAGTCAAACTTTTCAGACAAGTGGAACTATCACGACCATCAGCCTAAAGATGAAACCACTACGATAAAACACATGAAGTCCAAAACGAAGTATGCATTTCAAGTACGCATGGTAAACAACGAAAAGGAGGGACGGTACAGCGGGCCTAGTGACGTCACGAACACCTTGGAGACGGCAGCATCACGTTATCTCGAGTTAACATACGCGCTGCAATCACAGCAGGAATCCGATGACTCGATGCCTTTGAGGCGAGTCCCACTCGATGAAATTTGGAGTGCAAGAGACGACGAAAAGAAACTGAGAAAAGTTGAACTCGGTAAATTAACCCTTTCCTCCATATGCTATTTTTAGAACCAACCTCTTTGAATGAAACTACCCAAAAGGAGCATTTACTAGAGAAAAGGAAAAGTTTAGAATTTTGTAGTTTGAAACCAATATGATAAATAGAGCATTTGCTCCTATAGGAGCAAATGCTCTATTTATCACAATGGTTGCAACAGATGACTTTTGCAGAGGCGTAGAAAGGCGTATTTATGGAGGAAAGGGTTAAAGAAACTAAATGTAGGTCTTACCAGTTATTACTTTATTCGTGATGACCTTTGCAAACTGTTTGGATCGAGATTAATCTTTGACCTTTGCATTTGTACTCATGGAAGAAACCCCTACTTGCAAATGTAAGAAGACGGTCTTTCTACGCATTTTCAAACACAGTAGATCCAGATCAGACGGCTCCTATAGGAACCTACTGATCAGGGTCTGCTCTGTTTGCTTATGATATAATATAGATATAGTTCTATAATTTCTGCCATGGCCAAAAATTCCCGTGTTCATGTGCTATTTCAGAGACATATACATACACGTGTGTGTATTATGTCTCTGGCTATTTATAACAATTATTCTAATTAATATTCATAATATCATTATTTTCCACATGTGTATTCATGGAGTAAAGGGTTAATCCTTTACCTCATGAATATTCATGCAAAAACGATATCCCAATCAGTATTAGCAGAATGTTTGTACAATAGAATCCGTCTTGAGTTACAATCAAAATATGTCTAATAATGGGTCTGTAAGACAGGTGGTAACTTAATGCAGGTCAAAAGTAATGCAGAAAGCTCCTATGTGAGCTTTCTGCTTTATTTTTGCCCTGCATTAAGCAACCACCTGGTTTTTAGGGTTTCGGCTTTTGCCGAAATCCTTATAAAATGGATTGCGACTCAAACTATGGCGGAAAACCCTATTGCACGAGCGCTACCTAGCGGGAATCCCCCTAAGAGAATACGCGCATGTGCAGTGCTTGGCTTACAATCCGGTTCCGGAATCTTACAAAATATTTATAATGAAATATGGAAGGTGGATCCATTAGCAACAGAGCAGACCCTGAATCTATGGGAGCGAGCTGTCTGATCTGGGTCGAATCTATTTGCAGATGCATGAAAACAAGTTTATATGGGGAAATTAAGGGTTAAATAGACTTCTTCTGTTCTGTACGTTCTTTACAGTATAAAGGTTACAGCGCACTGGTGGTCAGTAGTGCAGGGCAACTGTTACATCATGCTAAAATCTCTAGAGGTCATACGCTTAACTCTTTGCACGCTAGCGGCGAAACTGTGATTACCTATGCAAACAGTTTGGATCCAGATGAGAGGCCACATAATTCTGCGTCTCATCAGGATCCAAACGGTTTGTCATCTTGATCATATTTTTGCATAAAATGAAAGAACGTTTATTGAAGAATTGACGCAGACGTCAATTGTTGCAAACGAAACATCACTCGGCATTGTAAGGATTAAGCAAGCTGTAATCTAAAGTTGCAAAAATGTTTCCAAGCTGACTTGTTCAGCTGTACAAACTGGTAGAGATGCTAGAACACTAAACCTTTCCTTCATATAAATGTTTTTCACGCGTTTGTAAACAGAGTAGACCCAGATCTGATGACTCCTATAGGAGTCGTCTGATCAGGATATGCTCTGTTGGCTAATGGAATTTGAAAGATCTTTTTTTCCCTTTCTTAAATGGCTACTCATTTCCACTTTTCATGTTTCATATAATGAAAAATGAAAAGTGGAATAAGTAGCCATTATTTTGTTCATGAATATTCAGTAGGTATTGAAATTGGAATAAACATAGAACAGGAATCAAGTTTCTTACATGGATCCGTTCCATTTGCGCTCTGTGTCTATATACATGTACTTTTTTAAACTATTGTTTTTGTTGATTTAATTATTGTTCAAATTCTCAGGGAATTTTTATAGTCAGTTTGAACTGTGCAGTAATTCCATTTGAAACAAATAATTCCATTTGAAACAAACTAAGTTTTCAAATATTATGCAGGTTATCGTGACCTAATTGCCAGTTGTACATTGTGTGTGTCGGTCTGTGATCAGGATCCTAGATGTTTGACAATTTTAAAATAAAACTATGCAAAGCATAGACTAATTGAATATAAATAGTTATATATGCAATACACAAAATAATGAGCAGGTGACAATTTTAAATTGAACATGGTACTTTCGAATTCATAGTTGTCCTAGCACAAAGTCTGGATCCTGCCTCTACGTTTCATCGAAATGCATACTATTGAAACCAGGACTGTATGTTAATATAGCATAATGCTTTAAAAAGTCCATAACAAGTTTCAAGAGGCATGCTTATGTTTTCTAGTTTGTTTGCTTTAAAATGTATTTAGAGAAAAGGATATCAAAAAAGATAAAGAATAAAAAATATATTAGAATCTTTTTTCCATTTGCATTTGGTTGTGACGGGATTCATAGACGCAGCTCTTTCCCCTCGGCCACCGCTTGGGTCCCAATATATAAGTGTTACATGGTTCTATTTAAACGCTACAAAGGTGTGAAAAGCAACAACGACTAGTGAACGTACATACTTAATATGCGAATTATACAGACCCATTTTTCATGAAATCTCCAAGTATAAAATGAATAGATTTTACCAATGACCTACTGTCAATCCAAACGCCTTTGTTCAAACAGCATGGTGTCTTTTTACAACAGAAGTCCGACATAAGGTCGTCGGATTTTGAAAGTTCCATACCCTTCCTGTGGTATTTACAAAAGTCCGATATATTGTTGTCGGATTCTGAGTTAAATGCCCCTTTTACCTAGTCACTTATGCCCTTTGCAAACAGAGGAGACCCAGGTAAGAAGGCTCATAGAGAAGCCCTCTAATCAGGATCTGCACGGTTTGTCGTGTTACACTATTGTTTGGAAAAGTCCCTAAATATTAACCATAAGCTCATTTTAGCTTGACTTGTTTGAATTTTGGAACATCCCATTTCACCGTTGTAATAGTTAGGTAGACCAAAGTAACATAATTGTTAGATTTTGCAGAACATTATAGAATTGTTGGAGGTACATGAAATAGACACATAACCGAAAAGAATTATTTGATTATTACAGCCACGGTTGATATTTCGATACACTTTCAACATTTTGTGAACTACTATGAAATATCGAACATCAATGGTACTATTTCTAGGGAATATCAAAATTCAAATGCAGAAATTCGATTCCATTGCGACATTACAATGTTTCCTGATGAATTTAATCAATGGTCGTGCGACGTTGTTGCTAAGATCTGGTTTGAAAGAAATAGAATTTCAAAAATACATGTACGGTAAAACCCCTCTAAACCAGACTTTAAATTCAGTATAAATATCAGTCTTGGAGACAGATGGCAGCTTAATGCAGGATGAAAATAATGCAGAAAGCTCCTCGGCATGACTTTCACCCTGCATTAAGCAGCCACCTGCCTAAAAAGTTTCTAAATTCTTATCTACTAGAAGTCGGGTTAAGAGGGGTTTTACTGTATTGTAAAAGGTGACAAATCTATACTTTTGAATGTATTTCAGAGATTTACAAGTGATACCCTAATTACCCTAGGTATTTTGACAAACACACTTATGCAAATAGTGCAGACCCAGATCAAACACCTCCTTAATGGGCCCGTTTGAAGGGTTTTCACTATTTGCTACCATGTCTGTTTAATCTAAAGTTCAAAAATGTTTCCAAACTGACTTATTCAGCTGTACAAACTGGTAGAGAGGAGAGACTGGGTGCTAGAACACTTAACCCTTTCCTTCATATAAATGTTTTTCACGCGTTTGTAAACAGAGTAGACCCAGATCTGATTACTCCTATAGAAGTCGTCTGATCAGAGTCTGCTCTGTTGGCTAATGGAATTTGAAAGATCTTTTTCATTCCTTTCTTAAATGGCTACTAATTTCCACTTTTCATGTTTCATTATAACTATTTTGTTCATGAATATTCAGTAGGTATTGAAATTTAGAATAAACATAGAACAGGAATCAAGTTCTTACATGGATCCGTTCCATTTGCGCTCTGTGTCTATATACATGTACTTTTTTAAACTATTGTTTTTGTTGATGTAATTATTGTTCAAATTCTCAGGGATTTTTTTATAGTCAGTTTGAACTGTGCAGTAATTCCTTTTGAAACAAACTAAGTTTTCAAATATTATGCAGGTTATCGTGACCTAATTGCCAGTTGTACATTGTGTGTGTCGGTCTGTGATCAGGATCCTAGATGTTTGACAATTTTAAAATAAAACTATGCAAAGCATAGACTAATTGAATCTAAATAATTATATATGCAATACACAAAATAATGAGCAGGTGACAATTTTAAATTGAACATGGTACTTTCGAATTCATAGTTGTCCTAGCACAAAGTCTGGATCCTGCCTCTAAGTTTCATCGAAATGCATACTATTGACACCAGGACTGTATGTTAATATAGCATAATGCTTTAAAAAGTCCATAACAAGTTTCAAGAGGCATGCTTATGTTTTCTAGTTTGTTTGCTTTAAAATGTATTTAGAGAAAAGAATATCAAAAAAGATAAAGAATAAAAAATATATTAGAATCTTTTTTCCATTTGCATTTGGTGACGGGATTCGAACCAAGGACCTAGAGATTCATAGACGCAGCTCTTTCACCTCGGCCACCGCTTGGGTCCCAATATATAAGTGTTACATGGTTCTATTTAAACGCTACAAAGGTGTGAAAAGCAACAACGACTAGTGAACGTACATACTTAATATGCAAATTATACAGACCCATTTTTCATGAAATCTCCAAGTATAAAATGATTAGATTTTACCAATGACCTACTGTCAATCCAAACGCCTTTGTTCAAACAGCATGGTGTCTTTTTACAACAGAAGTCCGACATAAGGTCGTCGGATTCTGAAAGTTCCATACCCTTCCTGTGGTATTTACAAAAGTCCGATATATTGTTGTCGGATTCTGAGTTAAATGCCCCTTTTGCCTACACACTTATATATATATAGGCTACTCTTTCTTTCTTTTTTTTCTTTACTTTCTTAAATGGCTACTAATTGCCACTTTTCATATTTCATTGTAACTATTTTGTCCATAAATATTCAGTAGGTATTGAAATTTGGAATAAACTTAGAACAGGGAAAGGGTTAAGGAAATTAGGGTTTTTATAAATCAGACATTTCTTGCATATGTTTGGTACTGACCAAATAATGGTCAGAATCATCCGGGGTCCAGTCTAGACCTACAGTGTTCTCATTCAACGATAATGGTGAAATCGTTAATTCTATTATGCTAAGCACGACTTGACTTGACCCTTACTTTCAAATAACGGAGTGATGGCTCATTACTACATAAACTATCAATTTTGGCTCTATTGGCACAAAGTGGCAAGATGAGCTATTGGAATCGCCCTGTATGTGACATGTTCATAAAACAATTCTTTAAATGTCTTCCAAACTACTGACATGATTTTCAGAAAAATCCACAGCAAACAATCAATATGATATATATTATGTCCGAAACCTTCAGTACTGTCAGTACTTTGATTTAGACTCATATGGCAATATCTCCTCAAGGAATGGTCCGATTATCACAAAACTTGCTCAGTGTACTTGATATCCAATTACCTTGCATTGGTTCTATGTTCGGCATTTTCCGCGCATTTTTTCTTCTTCAGAAAATTACAGGCATTTTCACTTAGGCTGCTGCAATCTGATAAGCTGATTGGTTTCCGCGCAGTATCTCCTCAAGGAATGGTCCAATTTTCACCAAACTTGCTCAGTGTACTTGATATCCAGGTACTTCGCATGGGTTCTGTGGTTGGCATATTTACTTTACATAGGTTCAGTGTTCGGCAATTTCCGCGCATATTTTTTAAATTACATGCATTTTCACTTATGCTTCTGCAATCTGATTAGCCGATTTGTTTACGTGAAATATCTCCTGAAGTAATGGTCCAATTTTCACCAAACTTGCTCAGTGTACTTGATATCCAATTACCTCGTATGGGTTCTGTGGTTGGCATATTTTGCACATATTTATTGATAATGATACAATCTGATTGGCTGATTATTTCTGTGACATATCTCCTGAAAGATTGATCCGATTTCTATCAAACTTTCTCACTATATGCTTATTATTCAAGTATTCTGCAGTAGGAAAATCAGGCTTACAATATGCAGGCGTATTGCATATACCTCCTACGCGGGCGGTATCCTTCCTCGACAGTAGTCCAGATCAGACGGCTCCTAATGGGGCCGTTTGATCAGGGTCTGCTGTGTTTGCTAGTGGCCTTTGATAGATATGTTTCTTTAGTTTCTAAATGGCTAAAATGTTCGACCTTAAACATTTCATTATAACTATGTTTTCCATGAATATTCAGTAGGTATTGAAATTTGGAATAAACATAGAACAGGGGAATGGTTAAACTGATCAGACATCAGCCTTTTCAGCAAGGTTTTTTGTATAATGTCTACACGGTTTTCAAAACCACCAATGAGATGATTAATTGTTATTTTTCACACAGGCACGCCAGAGAGAAAAAACATCTCGGAAAGGACGATTGTCCTGCTCGGGGTGAAGGGGTCGGGCAAAAGGACGTTCATTGACGGTATAGTCAACTACACCCTCGGAGTGAAATGGACTGACCCATATCGCTTCACTGTGAGGAGTACAGATGTAAACGGAAATGAGGCAAGTCATCTTTCTTTTTCCACATATACAATAACACTTCTTTGAAATTAATTGAAACCTTTCCCTGTCCTATGTTAATTCCAAGTTTCGACACCTTCTGAATATTTATGGACAAAATAGTTATAACGAAATCTGGAAGGTGGAACATTGTAGCCATTTTAGAAATTAACCCTTCGCTTGCTATTCACGTCAATATACGTACCTGTAAATAGTGAAGACCCAGATGAGACAGCTCCTGCAGGAGCTGTCTCATCAGGGTCTGCACTATTTACAAGTTGATTGTGCAACCAGTGCACTCCATAGCAGTGATTGCAAAGCGGAATACTTGTACACAGTGAAGGTATATGTAATTATACAACAGGACATGGGTAAAGAAGGAGAAATGTATTTTAAAATTCAGCAAGCGAAGGGTTAAAGAAACAGATCTTTCAAATTCCATTAGCAAACAGAGTTGACCCTGATCAGACGGCTCCTATAGGAGCCGTCTGATCAGGGTCTACTCTGGTTATAGATGCGTGAAAACACGTTTGTATGAGAGAAAGGGTCAACAAGCAGGTGATGGTTTACTCCATGAATATATTCATGTAAGAAATATTGATATCATGAACATTTCATTATTTATAGTGGAATATGCACACATGGAAGCTGTAGAATTATGTCTATATCATTGGGTAAGAAAACAGAGCAGACCCTAGTCAGACGGTTCCCACAGGAGCCGTCTGATCTGGGTTTGTCCTGTTTGCAAAGGCGTAGAAAGGTGTATTAATTGAGTGAAAGGTTAAGTTGAATGAAAGTACAGTAGAAGTTGTCTTAAGCGACCATTCAAAAAGAGGTCTAATTCAGGATCTGGAGCTCCTATAGGAGCTTTCTGCATTACTTTCGACCTGCATTAAGCAACCATCTGCTTTCTAAGATTCCTTTGTCCAATGAATATAAGGTCGCTTCAGACAGCTTCTACTGTAATACAGAAACCCTCTAGAGGAGCTTACTGCAGAACTTTCGTCCTGCAGTAAGCTACCACCTGCCTTAAAAAATATCCGGAATGAGACTTCTTTTGAACGAACGTCATACAGTGGCTCTATTGTACAGTTAAACTCCTCTACAGCGACCACTTTATGAAGAAACATATATGTCTTAACCACATAGGCCATTTCGTGTGTCTGCATGGTCTAAAATGTCAAAAAAAATTGATTGGGTCGATTTAGTGTTATATTATATACACTTGTATATAATATAACACTTAATCGACCCAATCAATTTTTTTGACTTTTTAGACCATGTAGACCCACGAAATGACCCCCTTGGTCTTAACCCTTTCCTCCATAAATAAGCCTTTCTGCGCCTATATAATAACCGCTATAGGAGCAAATGCTCTATTTATCACAATGGTTTCAAACTACAAAATTCTAAAATTTAACTTTTCTCTAGTAAATGCTCCTTTTGGGTAGATTCATTCAAAGAGGTAGGGTCTAAAATATCCTATGGGGGAATGGGTTAAGTGTCTCTAAAAGCAGGTAGTTGTTTAATGCAGGGCGAAAGCAATGCAGAAAGCTCAAGCAAGAGCTTTCTTCATAACTATCGACCTGAATTAAGCTACTTGTTTAAGCTACCACCTACTGCTAAGACCCATACATAGATCTCTTGCTTTTAGTGATGGTTTAGACCTAGATGACACGTAAAGCAATTCACGATATACAGTAAAATCTCTCTATAACGGCCACTAAATTATGTTCATTGGTTGGTATTTAGGGCAGATGGCTGCTCAAAGCAAGGTGTAAGTTTAACTTTCACCTTGCCACCTGCCTTTAAAACAAAATGCTTGATGTAATTTAGTGGCCGTTGTAGAGAGGTTTTACTGTAGAACAGGAGATATTCGGGTCATATTTTAACATTGACTTGATAATTTAACGCATTTCCACGGCTTTGCAAACATAGTAGACCAAGATAAGAAGGACTCTGTAGGGTTAGTCAATGCCTAGCTTAACGCGGCATTGTATTTACATAACGGATGAGGCGTCCCATAACCAGTTACTCCATAAATACACATTTCTACAACTTGCAAACAAAGTAGACCCAGATCAGACCGCTCCTCTAGAAGCCGTTTGATCAGGTTCTGCTCTGTTTGCTTATGATATATTATAGATTTGGTTGTACAGCTTCTGTTTGTGGCCAAAAATCCCCGTGTCTATGTGCTACTTTTCAGAATTGGTATGGTGGAGAAATAAAGAAGTTATTCTTGAAAATGTTTTAATTTACGCATCTTATCTGGACCTCTGTAAAGGATTTTATGTTTTACAGGGTGGGTGGACAATGCAGTACTGCATTAATCCACTTCAAGGAAGTAGACTGGACTACAAACTCAACATCATTGATACACCAAGTTTCGACGTCGACGGCGGTGATGTATGCCATGTAATATTGCAACAGCTGCAATCCCTCCTAACAACCCAGTCAGGCCGGGTAAAGTCTGTCGATGCGGTCTGCCTTCTGGTCAAGGCACATGATACCCAGTTATACCAACTACAAAGTAAGGGCATTGATTCCCTTTTTTCCTATGTACAGTCAGAGCTACAAGAGAAGGTCTACACGATAGCGACTTTTGCGGACTGCTTGATGCCACCAGTTGTGTGGACTCTCGGCCAGGCAGGAATACACTCTCACAAGTACTTCCCTGCCAACAATGCTGGACTTTTCGCACCTAACCAAGGCGCCAACTGTAACCCGCTTTCACAGCTTTTCTGGAAAATTGGTATAGAGTGTTTCAAAACATTCTTTAAACACGTGTCCGATTTGCCCCCTAAGCATGCTGAACTACCTATAAAGTGTGTCAGTCAACCTATTGCTGCCGAAACTGCTCCACCTTCGCGGCCTACTCTTGAAGACACGATCGAACAAATACAGCCTCAGCTAGTCGCGCTTCTGAACGAAACTATCCAACTGAAAACGGAAAAGGATATTGTGGAAGAACATAAGCTCGATGTCGAAGTAAATGCTGCTTTCACATACACCATCAAAACCAAAAAGTCAGTGAAATTTGACCTGTCTCCTGGTACGCACGTGACTAACTGCCTCAACTGTAGCGTCACATGCCACAGCGACTGTAAAATCCCACGGAACCAGGACAAGCATCGGTGCTATGCAATGGATAAATTCACAGGACATTGTAAACATTGTTTCGAGAAGTGTCACTGGACATCGCACGCCAACACGCCCTACATATACAAATACGTGGAAGAGACAATAACTAAGACATACCACGAGAAGGAAGAGAAATATCGCAGAGACCCAGACGAACAAATGACTGTGTCTAAGGTATTGGATAGAATGGGCGAGCATCTGGAGGACCTCGAGAAACAAATCACTACAAAAATGGATGAAATCAGAGTCAACGTAAATCTCCTGCGCCAAATCTCTGGCAGACATCATACAATGACCATAACTGACCAGATCCACTTACTGGTTATAGGAGAAGAGAAAAAGAAAGAGCCGGGCTTTAAAAAGAGGGCTGCATTGTTGAAGGACTTGCAAAAGAAAATGTAACTACAGTGAAGTAAAGTAGAACCTATCTTAAGCGACCATTAAAATGAGGTTCAGTAAACCTCTCTATAACGGCCACTAAATTGTGTTAATTAGTTGGTATTTAGGGCAGGTGGCTGCTTAAAGCAAGGTGAAAGTAAAACAGAACGCTCCTATAGGAGCGTTCTGTTTTACTTTCACCTTGCTTGAAGCAGCCACCTACCTTAAACACAAAATACTTAATGTAATTTAGTGGTCGTTATAGAGAGATTTTACTGTATAAATCTGGGTCTTTAAAACAGGCGGCAGCTCAATACAGGTCGAAAGTTATATAGAATGCTTCTATTGGATCTTTTGCTTTGCATTAAGCAAATAATCTGCTTTTAAGATGCCTATGTTAAATAAATGAATGATCGCTGAATAAGGTTATACTCGCTTAGTGGGGAAGGGCATGGCCTTCGCATATATGTGGCTACCTAGGTATATTCCCTGCTCAATATTCATGCAAGAAATAAAGACATTTTGTATACTTATTAGCTAAATTTTCAAAATATAAATTATTCAAGGGATTTTTTTTTGCTTTGACCAAACTTCCAAAATTAATATCATGTCATATGCAAACAGAGCAGACCATTATCAGACGACTCCTATAAGAGCCGTTTGATATGGGTGTATTCTGTTTGCCAATGCGTGCAAAGACGTTTAACCCTTTCGGCGCCAAATTTCTAATTCTCGTCTGCAATCCAAGTTTTTGTTAAATCATTTAGTAAAATAAGGAAATGAGATAAATAAAAGCAAATTTCAAAGGAATAAAGCACATATATAGAACTAGAGATTGGGACAAATAGTGAAGTCCCTGATCAGACGCCGCCTTGAAAAGGCGGCGTCTGATCTGGGACTGCACTATTTGTCGTGGTGGATTTACGCGACTGTGGCGGTGAAAGGGTTAAATGGGGGAAACGCATGTGAGAATGAAAAGATCATGAATATAAAGGGGATACTCTTTATCATGGTATATGAACACACCATGTGTTTGGCATTGCAAAAAGTACATGTTTACACTATACTAACTATTAAAGGAAAACTTGTCAAAGTCTTGTTTTGGAACCCATCCAGTCTTCATGAGAGGGCACAGTAAACAAAACGCAATTGACGTCGATGAGTTCAGCAAACAGTGTAGGTCCAGATCAGAGGACTTATTCAGGGGCATTCTAATCTGGGTCTACACCGACGCCTGGTACCAATGAATTAAGCTACCGTCTGTCTCATAACTATAACATAACTATAGCCTTCTTGTCAGTGGCCGGACAAATAGCCTTCTTGTATATGTACGAGTAGGTTTCCGCACGTACGTTGGCAAAATAGTTCTGAGATCCTAGGTTATCAACTGAGAACTAGATTTTCAACTAAGAACCTAGATTCCCGAACGTTGGTCTAGGTTATCGACGCAAACCTCGGATCTAAGTCGAGATCATGGTGAGGGTGAGTGGGTGAGTTGGGTTTAACGTCCGACCAACAGTATTTCAGTTATATGCAGACGGCACCCGCATGAGACAAGTTATAGTGCTGCCTCACTGAAATACCCCTGCCGCGGGCACATGGCAAGGGAATCCCACCCAGTCACATTATCCTGACACCAGATCATGGTGATGTTTTAGAACTAAGGTTCTCGGTGGTCATATGCACAATAACTCCAAACCCCAATGTTCTCGTCCAAAAACCTGTGATTTCAAACGAGGTTCTAGGTCTCCGTTCTCACATTGCACAAACTAATTGAGAATTTGATATTATTATTATTATTATTATTATTATTATTATTATTATACCACATTTATATAGCGCTCTTTTCACACGGGATATGTGCATTCAAAAGCGCTGTACATGGATGAAATCAATAATCGGAACGAACCGCATGATTATCTATCCAGACAATGAAAGATTTACAATAGATATGCAATAAATATATAAAAAAAAAAATCACTAGCCGGACGGTCAGTGAAGGATATATACAAAAGATATACAATAGATATGAAATCATAAACCGGAAGGAACGGCATGATCGTCCATCCAGTCAATGAAATGTATGCAAAATATATACAATAAATATAAAATCACTAACCGGTAGGAACCACATGATTATCCACCCGGTCAATGAAAGATGTGGAATAGATATACAATAAATGTATAACCACTAACCGGTAGGAACCACATGATTATCCACCCAGTCAATGAAAGATATGCAATAAATATACAATAAGTATAAAAATCACCAACTGGTAGGAACCACATGATTATTTATACCAAGTCGGTGAATTATAAGCAATATATATACAATAAATATGATATACAATAAATATGAAATCACTAACCGGTAGGGACCACATGATTATCTATTCGGTCAATGAGAGATTGATTCCTACAGCATATCCCAAGGGCTGCAATGGCAAAGGAATCGTAAGGTATGAGAATTGATGATTATAAGCTACTTTTCCTAAACTGTCCTAGTAGTATATGTTGAAGAAATGTGTTTTCAGAGATCTTTTGAAACATGCCAGTGAGCTTGCATCTCTAATGCCTGATGGCAGAGCATTCCAGAGTTTTGGAGCTGCATTCATGAAACTATATATGCATATATTTTCCTTTGTGTAAATACTGATTTACATATAACAAGAGCTTGTTTTTTAAGAAAAACATGTGTCTCCCACCTGCTCCTGTCTCAAAAATGATTGGAAGCATTTTTATGAAGTTTGTTGGAAACTGGATGAGGACTTTTTTATTTAGAGAGCAGACAAAGCTAAAAAAAAAGGCTCAGTTTTCAACAATTCAAGGGCCGTAACTCTGAAGTACCTGTTCCAAAATTGCTAGTTATTCAACTTGGCCTAGATATTATAACTAGAAACATTTTTATAAGGTTTGGTGATGATAAGATGAGAACATTATGACTTATAGAGTGGACTATGCTAAAAAGGCCAATTTTGCATTATTCAAGGGTCATAACTCTAAAGTACCTGATTCAATATTGCTGATTATTGAACCTGGTCTAGATATTATAGCCATACACATTTTTATAAGGTTTGGTGAAGATTGAATGAGACGTTTTGACTTACAGAGCGGACAAGGCTAAAAAGCTCAAATTTGGATAAATCAAGGGCCATAACTCTGAAGTTCCTGAAACAATCTTGCTGGATATCGAACTTGGTCTAGATATTATAGCTATAAACATTTTATAAGGTTTGGTAAAGATTGGATGTGAACTTTGGAGAGTGGACACTATTTTGTGAAAGACGGACAGACGGGCGGACAGACAGACAGAAAGTAGTAAATCAAAATGTCTCCCACACCACTACGTGGTGGGAGACCTAACTAACCCTTTATTCCATGAATATTAATGTAAGAAATTATGACATCATAAATATTTATTAGAAAAAATATTGTAATAGTACACGAACTCGGGAAAGTTTGGTCATGGCGGAAACGGTAGAATCATAGCTGCAGTTGAACTTCGATATCTCGAACTTCAAGGGACTATACAAACTAGTTCGAGATAACGGAAGTTAGAGATATCCGATTTCTAATCAGTAAACTTTTTCTAGTTCACAGCTTAATGCAGGTCTACAGTAATGCTGAAATCTCCTGTAGGAGCTTTCAGTATTTCTGTAGACCTGCATTAAGCTGTGAAATGTGTTTCTAGATATGCGTAGTGATACATTTTAGAGCAATTCTGTATTGTAAGATTTTGGAAGGACCGAACATTAAGTTCGAGTTATCCCGAAGTTCGAGTTATCCGAGTTCGAGATATTGAAGTTCAACTGTATATTATTTTATAAGCACACAGATCAGACCCTGGTCAGACGCTTCATATAGGATCCGTCTGATCTGGGCTTATTACGTTTGCAAAACGTAAATAGGTGTAAGTTTACTTTTTATGGAGTGAAGGGATAGTTTGTAATAAATGAAGGAAGAAAGGAGAGAAAGAAATGTTTTTCGTTATTGATTGATTATCGTATGGCTTTATATGTAATTAAAATATGACTTGCGCAATTTGTTATTCATTATGAATGGATTCTGCCTAATCTCATTTTTATATAAACAACTTTTCACGCCTTTACAGGCGAGGTAGACCAAGATCAGACATCCCCTGTCCACTCTGCATAACCCTTTCGGTGCCAAATTTCTAAGTGTCGTCTGCAGTCTAATTGTGTTAAATCATTCAGTAAACTAAGGAAATGAGATAAATAAATGTAAATTTTCAAAGGAATAAGACACAGAAATAGAGATGGAGACAAAAAGTGAAGTCTCTGATCTGACACCACATTGAAAGGGACGTGGCCTTGAAAAGGCGGTGTCTGATCTGGGACTGCCCTATCTGACGTGGTGCATTTTTGCCACATTGGCGGTGAAGGGTTAAAATATTGTGTTGATCTATATCTGCAGTTTCTACCAAATTGAAAACACCCCTTGCCCATGTTCTTAATGTAGGAGCTTTCTGCATAACTTTTGCCCTGCATTATGTAATCACCTGTTATTTGTTCATAAAGCGATTGCTATATATATGGTTTGCTGTAGATATATTATATACATGTAGTAAATCGTATGGATTTTAAAACATATCGCTTTATATGGAATTGTCTAGTTCTGATTTTCTACAGGCATATACATCAGTTCTGTGCCTTTACCTGTGATAAAGCATTATATTATGAGTTACTCGGCGTCGTATCTGGGTCCAAACTGTTTGCAAATATTAAACTAGAAAAGGGAGATAACTGTATTAATTTTATTCACTCTAAATACTATTTCGTTACGCCCCTTCCCTGCTACCCTATCATTGATAATCGATGATGCTTTCAAACTATACTTCTCAAAGTTTGCTAAGCACCAAACCTTCAACTCTAAATAATTTCGTTTTGTGTGGGGTTATCTACTCAAACTGTGGACAATTTATTATATGAGTTATTGATTTGATGAATTCATAAATGGTTGCAACGAGATTGTCAGTATAGCTCTTGAATTCGATTACCCTAAAAATGGCGCTTTTCGGTGAATAGGACAGAATAGCCAAAGTGTTTAAACTTAACAAAACAAGCCTCTTCTGAGTCAATATCGCGTATGAGACCCGATGTTGTCAATTAGAGCTTGAAAACGCCTTCTCATGCTTCTAATTAATGTTTGGATGGTTCTCCACCGAACAATATAACGAACGAAACTAGATCGTAGAGTAGTTTGAAACCCTAGCTTTGATCACCACTGTTTCCATATATGAATCATGTCTAGGAAACAAAATAGGTTCGAAACAGGTGTTCACCAATCATTCAAATAAACTTCTTATCGCGGATCCCGGAACAGTGAACCGAGTACGACCGTAAAGGCCCAGTCTAACTGTGCCGGGTTGAGATGCTGATGTATCCCGGTTCAGATGTGTTTAGATGTGGATCATATTTGTTGATTAATAAACCTCTAATTAGGATCAAAATCAGACTGAAATCAAAACAAGGGTCGGAATCGAAAGAACGAATGAACGTTCTCTGTCTATACAGCCGCTGAGCTGAACCTATGACACCTGTGAACCTATGACAAGCACTGCGAATCCTCTCAAATACACATGTGTTTAGATGTAGATCATATGTATTGATTAATAAACTATGTCTTTGTATCAAAATCAGACTGTCGGTAAAACAAGTTCCACAAAAAAACACATCCATATTATATCATATGCAAACAGAGCAGACGCTGGTCAGAAGGTTCCTACAGCAGCCGTCTGATCTTGGTCAACTCTGTTTGCAAAGGCGTAGAAAGGCGCATTTATGGAGTAGACGGTTAACTGTTCCTGGTGAACCCGTCATTGAATATACATACATGTATAACTATTACGAACCAATCCAATTATCGTGTTCTGCAATACATATACAGTAAAACTTCGATTATCCGAACACTAAAATACGTATTATTATCGATCTTTAAGACAGGTGGCAGCTTAATGCATAGTGAAAGGAATGCAGAAAGCTCCTCTAGGAGCTTTCTGCATTACTTTCACCATGCATTAAGCAGCCACCTGCCTAAAAGGGTCTAAATTCTTCTATACCGAAAATTCGAATAATCGAGGTTTTACTGTATTTATTTTGTCAAAATTTCCTTTGGAAAATAATTTGTGAAGCGAATAGTGCATACTTGATGTGACAACTCCCTCAGGAACCCTGTCTGTGTCTGTTGTGTTTGTCTCTATCATTTTATGAAAACCCAGGGCAAACATGGGTTAACACTTATCCTGTATTTCGAGGTCATGATCAGAAAGTTCTCTGTCTCATTTCACCCTGTTTGTACAGTAAAACCTCTCTATAACGGCCACTAAATTACATCAAGTATTTTGTGTCAAAGGCAGGTGGCTGCTTAAAGCAAGGTGAAAGTAAAACAGAGCGCTCCTATAGCAGCGCTCTATTTTACTTTCACCTTGCTTTAAACAGCCACCTGCCCTAAATACCAACTAATTAACACACTTTAGTGGCCGTTATAGAGAGGTTTTACTGCAGTTTCTCAAAAAATTGAAACGAATTTGAAGAAATTAAATATTGAAACACCTCAAAGTTTAACTTTTTTATTGAGAGAAAGAATGGACCGCCATTTGCAAACAATATAGACCCAGATCGGAGAGCCCTCTCATCGGGGCCTGTGACATTATTATTCAAGCTCCTCTTTCCTTTCATACGGAATGGACTGAACCTTTTGAAGTGTACTAAGCTATTCCATCCTGTTATATCAGCGTTGAAAGAGTTAAACACGAGTGCTAAATGGGTTACGGTTTATTTAACTCTTTTCTCCATAATAACTAACTCATTTGCTCCTAGGCTATTTTTAGATCCAACCTTTTTTAATTAATCTACCGAAAAGGGGCATTAACAAGAGAAAAGGAAATGTTTAGATTTTTTTTAATTTCAAACCATTGTAATAAATAGAGCATTTGCTCCTATAGGAGCAAATGCTCTATTTATCACAATGCTTTCACGATGTGAATTTTATAGAGGCGCAAAATGCGTCACTAGGGGGTAATTTGTTAATATAAAAAACAATGACATTATGAATAATTGAATATTAGATTAATTATTATAATAGTACATTGGCACAGGATTTTTTTTGTCATGGCAAAACAACAGAATCATATTTATGTTATATCATAAACAGTATAGACCATGATCAGACGGCTCCTACAGGATGTGTACGTGGGTTATGATAAACGTTACGGTTTTACGCCGGGGTACACTGGCATCTCTAAACGGCGCAATAAGACTGGGCTTTTGCGGTCATACCCGGTTCATCCCCAGCCGGGATACGACAGACATATATGTTAGGAGCTTAAACTAGGATAGCAATACATGTACAACAAAATAGTGCGCGACATTTAAAGAAGCGCGACATTTAGCGTTGATGTTGCGACATATAGCGGTAGTACAATTTGTTACGACATTTTGGCGTTACAGATGCGATATATAACGTCAGGCAGTTTTGCGACATTTGACGTTGGTGCGAACATTGCGATATATGACGTCATGTGCGACATTTAGCGTCGGTGCGACATTTGTTTATAAGGACTTGTTTTGGTATATAAGAAAAAAATACTGTCGTTTTTTCTCCCCTTGGGTGTGTGCAAATGTATGAAACTTATTTATGCACAGGATGCTGTTCATCCTGTTTGTCATGGTCCTCAACCCTTTCAGTGCAAAATAAATGTTCATCTGCTAAGGTTGTCGTCTGCTTTCGGGTTTCAATGGGGCGTTTTCTTTAATTTCTTTACAAGTTTATAATCAGCGTCAAACAGTTTGGATCCTGATGAGACACCGAGTTATTCGGCTTCTCCTCTGGGTCCACATTGTTTTCAAATATTATTACGGATATGCCTATGGCAGCAAAAGAGTTAATACAGAGATTTCAACATACATGTACATACTTGTAATTGACAAAAATAGAACATATCTATATGAATGTGTGGGTAAATATTGTGAACTATGATAAAGAAGTTACCAGTCATGAAAACACATTTCATTGTACATGTATTGACTATATTATATTCATCAGTAATGGAAAGAAAACAAAAAAAAACAGAAACAAAAAACATCAATAGAAATATATGTAACTTATTGAAAGTTCTACTCGGTGTACACGATACATATCGTTAACCATTTACTCCATAAACAGTTTTGTCATAATACATGTAATCACTTAATCTGAATATTAATCAGATTAGTTCTTATTAACGCACATGGACCCATGAATTTTTGGCCATTGCAGAAACTAGAATCACCACAGGCAAACAGAACAGATCTTGATCAGGCGGCTCCTACAGGGGCAGTCTGGTCTGACTCTACTCTGCTTTCAAAGACGTGAAAAGGCATTTTATATGGGGGAAATGATTAAATTATCTACTTATTCACTCATTCAATACTGAATTTTAACCCTTCTCTTGCTGAATTTTAAAATACATTTCTCCTGCTTTACCCATGCCCTCTTGTATAATTACATATATACTCACTGTGTACACGTATTTCGCTGTGCAATCACTGCTGTGGAGTGCACTGGTTGCACAATCAACTCCTGCAGGAGCTGTCTCATCTGGGTCTTCACTATTTACAGGTAGGTATATTGACGTGAATAGCAAACGAAGGATTAAGAGTGGAATAGCCCATGAGTGTTTAACTATAGAGCCCACTCAGAATGAAAGGCTTTAGCCCTTTCCCTGTTCTGTATTTAGGCCAATTTTCAATACCTGCTTAATATTCATTAACACTATAGTTATAAAGAAATATGGAAGGTGGGTCATTGTAGACATTTTAAAAAGCAAAGAAACAGATCTGTCAAATTATATTAGCAAACAGAGTAGACCCTGATCAGACGGCTCCTCTAGGAGCCGTCTGATCTGTGTCTGCTCTGTTTGCAAATGCGTGAAAACACGTTTATATGAGGGAAAGGCTTTAACTTGCTAGAGGATTTTCCCTTCTGATCTGGGTCTACACCATTAATAAATGACATTTCATGCGTGCCTCGCATTCAAAATAGTTAAAACAAGTACATGTAATACATTTTAAGTTTTTCGTCAATGCCGATGAGAATGATAACAAAATCTAAATCTAAATACCGTAATCTTCCTAATAAACACTACGAATCTAATAAACTCCCCATAACTTCTGGGGTCAGGGAGAGGGACTAACGATAAATAAAACAACTAAACTCGCATATAATAATCATTGAACATAGAAATATAGTGTGTTTGTTTGTTTTTTTGTTTTTTTTTCAAAATACGGGTGGTAGCTTAATGCAGACTGAAAATGATGCAGAAATCCCACTCATTAGCTTTGTTTCTTTCATTCTGCATCGAGGAACAGTCTGTGTATGAGATGCAAAAGAGTCCTTTTAACCCATCTCCTCATAGGTTATATTTAGATCCAACCTCTTGGAATAAATCTACCGAAAAGGAGCATTTACTAGGGTGTGTGTGTGTGTGTGTGTGTGGGGGGGGGGGGGGGGGGGGTGTTAAGTGTGTAGATTTGAAACCATTGAGATAAAAAGGAGCAAATGCTCTATTTATTACAATGGTTTTCAAATGGGACTTTAACAGTTGCGTCAAAAAGTGCCAATATGAAGGAATGGGTTTGAAAATGAAACGGCCCCGGGAGTGTTTATTATTATAGATAATACGGTACAAATACTCATATAGGCATACCACGCACGCAGCGAGTCGAAATTACATGTAATTGTCACAACAAGACGAATACTGATGCAAGGCATTGGATCGCCGCGAAATTTGTGTACAAGGAAGGTTTTTAATAAGGAACTGTTTTGTTAAGACAATTGAAATACAACATTTCATTAAAAACTTAACGAGGTATGTAGCCTCTAGAGTGTAATGACGTAGTGACCTAGTTTCGAACCCGTCATGATCCATATTTGAACTTGACCAAGATTGCATGTGGACAAACATTCTGATAAAATTTCAGTAAGATCTGATAACATTTGTAGCCACTTGAGTGTGAACAAGATTTTTCTATGATTTGACCTAGTGGCCTAGTTTATGACTGCAGGCGATTCATATTCGAACTTGACCTAGATTTCATCAGGGTCAATACACAAACCAATTTACTTAAAGATCAAGTGCAAAATGTGGCCTCCAGAGTGTTTAGGATTTTGTAAGATTTGACCTAGTGACCTAGTTTTTGACCCGACATGACCAATATTCGAACTTGGCGTAGATTTCATGGAGACACATTCTGATAAAATTTCAGTAAGATCCAATAAGATTTGTAGCTTCTAGAGCATTAACATGATTTTTCTAAGATTTGACCTAGTGACCTTGTTTTTGAGCCCAGGTGACCCATATTCGAGATTGACCTAAATTTCATGCAGGGCAAAACACAAACCAATTTACTTAGAGATCAAGTGCAAAATGTGGTATCTCAACGGACAACAGACGAGGGACATCCAACGATCCTAAAAGCTCAGCATGAGCACGTCGTGCTCTGGTGAGCTAAAAAAATGAGGATAAATGAATATCCTACTCCCCTTCTCTAAAAAGGTGATAATAAAGAGACAAGGCTATAAAAATATAGTCATTTATTATGAAACAAATAACTATGTAAACAAGAAAAAATACTATGGCATGCTGATAAAGAACTCTGTTGCAAACTGTAACAAGTAAATACCTGGTAAAACTATTATGACATATGCATTGTTGGAAGTATCACATGAAACTTGACACAAATATCTAGGGCGGTCATTGATTGGTTCAGAGGCATATTGACGATACCAAAACGTAAGAGGATAAATATTTTATCCCGTCACTACAGCCGCTAGTGACGTAATAAAGGGGTAGCGTAATAAACCTAAGTTTATATGTACAGTAGAGGTTTATTTGTAAAGTAGGTGTAGGAATTTCTTCTTACAACAGGAACTATTTTTAATTTTTCTACAAATTTGTTTTACCAAAAATAACGTATAAGTTGAAAGAAAAAACACTTAATATGGATAATTATCATTAACTATCCCAGTAAAAACCCAAACCGTCATTAAACAAAAATAGAAAGGAAAAAGAGAGAAATTTTTTTTTTCGTCAGCGGTGAGAATCGAACCAGGGCTGACTGCACGATAGGCGACCGTGGTAACCACTACGCTATCAGGCCAGACATACTTCAAGGGAAATTTAAGATGTATATAAAGTTATCATGCTACTATATTGACGACTTTTATAAATAAAAAAAATAAAACGACTTTTTTAAATAAAAATAAATAAAACAATAAAACTTCATTAAAACATTTATCACTCTCATGATAATTTAATCAATAAACTCTTACAAGGTGATGGTCATAGACCTAAATATAGCCTGTTCAGTTCCATTAACGAGTGACGTTAGCCCTATCTAAAAATAGAAACCGAGACGACGGAATTCGATTTTGACCATGTAGAGCCTCCGGTAGAATAATAACCATGTCTGTTTGAATTAACATGATGTATGTATTACTTTTGTCGACATTTTTGGACAATAAACAATGGTCATTAAACAAAACTGTAATATTTCAAAATCTCTGAAGGGCATAATTTAGAACGAGAGCACCGCAAACAGGTGCACGACTACAGTTTTGACCCGGCTTCAATTCTGCGACTTTGACCCGGCTTCATTTATGTTTTTACAAAACTGTTTTGGCATTTAATGTCGATACTTCGACGAAAAAGTGTCATAATTATTGTTATTATTGTACATTTGTTTGACAAATTTCTTTTTAAACATCGTATGAAGGTTTTTACATCACATATTTCACTACATCAATAATGCAGATAGAAACTATTCTCTGCCACGCTCTCATGTGCCAATTCATTTGGTTCATCTCACCGATGTACGCAGAATAGACTATGTAAAACTTGTCGCTACCCCTCCTACATGGGTAAATACTTTTGAACATTCCATTAGTGATCGCCGCTCATGCGGCGATCAATAATATGAAAGACGCTAATAAACATATAACCGGATACAAACTAACAGATCCGAATTGATGCATAATAGAAATGTCTGTCTTTAAATTTAACCATTTACTCCATAAATACGGCTTTCTACGCATTTGGGAACAAAGTAGACCCAGATCAGACGGCTCCTACAGGGCCTACTCTGTTTGCTTATGTAACAATATAGATCTGATTCTACAGTTTCTGCTTTGGCAAAAAAATTACGAATTAATATGCCATTTTTAAAAGTAAATCTAATTGATATTCATGATGTCATTATTTTTATGAATGAATATTCATGGAGTAGTTACAGGGTTAAACGGAAGTCTGATCCTGATCCTCATGTTGATAAAACAGAATGTACAATAAAAAACCTCTCTAAACCGGACGTTGAATATCGGTCTTGAAAACAGATGGCAGCTTAATGCAGGGTGTAAGTCATACAGAAAGCTCACTGTGAGCTTTCTGTATGACTTTCCCCCTGTATTAAGCAGCCACCTGCCTAAAAGTATCTAAATTCTGCTCTAGTAGAATTCCGGTTTAGAGAGGTTTCACTGTATTTAGTTTGATCGATTCTAAAATGTCAGATTATCAATAGCTTTTTTAAACGCGTTTAAAAATGTCTTTGCAAACAGAGTTAACACAGACCAGACGGCTTCAACAGAAGCTGTCTGATAAGGGTCTGCCCTGTTTGCTACTGGAATTATAATAGACATGTCCTATAGCAGCCGTCTGAAAAGGGTCTGCTCTGTTTGCTTCTGGAATTATAATAGGCATGTCCTATAGGAGCAGTCTGATAAGGGTCTGCTCTGTTTGCTTATGAAATAATGTATAATACGAGTAGATATAACTTTACAGTTTCTAAAAATACCAAATATGCATGTGTACATATATCATTATAAAAAGTCAGCTAATGAATATTAATGATGTCATTATTTTTTTACATTAATACACTAAAAACTGGATGGTACGAAATTTATTAATGAAGAATTTATGTCTTTGTATGCAGATGGCTGCTTAATCCTAGAGGAGATTTCTACATGACTTCCACCTTGCATTAAGCTACCACCTGTGTTAAAGATCAATAATGGCATGTAAATGAGTAGGCCTATTCGTAGTACCGAGTTTTAACTGTATTCAAGACGGGAACAGTTAACGCACATGTGACATATGGCATGTTTTGGTGTCAATATATATACAGACACTAGCTCATTAATAGAAACCTAAGTGGTGGTCTGTTTACCCTGGATTCATTGAAATTAATGCTTAACCCACCCCCCCCCCCCCTCCCCCGCCCTTCATAGATATTTATGCAGGAAATAAACTTGCTAAAATACTTAGACTGTCCCCATTAAGCGTCCAGCATTGCGATCTAGTGGATCAAAATGTTATCTTTTTTTTTTAACTGATTGTATTAACCCTATTCCGCGTATAAACGTTTTTGCATGCCTTTTCTAAACAGAGTAGACCAAGATCACACGGTGTCTGATCAGGGTCTGTGCTGTTTGCTAACTCAGACCCTACAGTTTCTACCAATACAAAAAACAACAACATGTGTATATATTCAAATATAAAAATTCAGCAAATAAATGCACACGGTGTCATTATTTCTTTACAAAAATATTCAACAGTGTACTAATTCTAATGCACATGTGACTGACGGCTGTCATGATTCGGTGTCAGTATATATATATAAAGCCAATATCATCAATTGAAGGCTAGGTTGTGGTTTATTTCCTCTGGATTCATTCAAGTTTATAAGTTATCTAAATCCTTTCCCTTATAAATATGCATGCAATAAGTTATTTCTCTAAAACAATCGGACTGTTCCCATTAAACCAGTCACTGTTCAATATGCATGTAAGATAAAATGACAAAAGGAATATTAATTAGAATATCAATTAGAATAGTTTTATAATGATATATGAACACATGACATTTTAACTGAGGCATGCAGAATCTGTAAAATCAGATCTTTATTATACCAGAAGCAAACAGAGCACAGACTCTGGTAAGACGGTTGCTATGAACAGGCGTCATCTGATCTGGGTCTATTCTATTTGCAAAGGTTTGAAAAAACAAACGTTTATACGAAGGAACGGATTGAGCACCTAATATGCTACCCAGAGCATTAATTAACGTGTTATCAAACATCTTGTTTCAGCTGATTTTCCCTCATATAAACGCCCTTTTCACTCATTTGCAAACAGAGTAGACCCAGATCAGACGGTTCCTGGCCAGGGTCTACTATGTTTGCTGTTTGTCTGAGCAGGGTCTGCTCGGTTTGCTTATGGTATAATATAGACATGGTTATACAGTTTCAGCTTGTATCATATAGTATCATGTGTCATGATAAAAATAATATACAGTAAAACCTCGATTATTCGAATTTTCGTTATAGAAGAATTTAGACCCTTTTAGGCAGGTGGCTGCTTAATGGATGGTGAAAGTCATGCAGAAAACTCCTAGAGGAGCTTTCTGCATGACTTTCACCATGCATTAAGTTGCCACCTGTCTTAAAGATCGATAATAATACGTATTTTAGTGTTCGAATAATCGAAGTTTTACTGTAATAAATAATCACGGTGTCATCATTTATACCATGAATATTCAACGGGGAAAGCGTTAAAGCAGGGACCCGTCAGAAAATATGGGTCCTATTGGAAATAAGATTCCTTGATACGGATCCTATGTGTCACAAACCATAAACTCGTATCTTTAATTCCATCTGTAACAGCTTGGCAATTAATGGATAGGTGTCTGTCCTTTTCAATCCATTCAACAGATTCCCTCTGTGACAATTAACCCATTCAGCCCGGGACACACATTCACTGCCGTTTGCAAACAGTGTAGACCCAGATCAGACAGTTCCTAGAGGAGCCCTCTGATCGGGACCTGCACTGTTTGTCATTCAAATTCCTCTCGCAGGTTTAAGCCTTTCATACTGACAGGACTCGTTAGTTAAACACTGATGGGCTATATTCCACTCTGATAAACCAGGATTGAAAGGATTGATTACTACCTTGTCTTGTGATCAACCATGTTCCATTCTGTGATTGAACCAGACACTTTGTCAATGTCTCTAAAAGGCGTTATTGCAGTACTTATCACAGTAATTTCTTACCGAGATAGGCTAATGCAATTATTTTCCTTTCGCAAACAGAGTAGATCCAGATGAGACGGCTCATTTAGAAATCAGCTGTTTGGATCTGCTCCGTTTGCCTGTGGAAATGTATAGATCTAATTCTACACTGTCTGCATTGAGTAAAATTGCATGTGTTCACATGCCGTTATAAAAGTTAGTCTAATGATAGGCTGTCATTATTTCTTTCTAAATATGATGAAGTTAACAATTTGTCAAGTGGCCTTATCATGTGTTTAAAGAATATTAGATCTATTATATTGGTAACTCTATTTTATTATTGTAGCTGGGTAGAGATTGTGGTGAAATAAGTTGAAAAGCTGTCCTGTGTGGCTTAGTAGTTCAGTCGGTAGAGTCAAAGACCTATGTAGAGTGTTAGCATGGTAAGCCAGAGGCCCTGGGTTCGAGTCCCAGTCGAGTCACAACTTTTCACCATGTTACATTATATTCAGTCAGAGATTGAACAATAATCAAAGCCACATATCTAAACACAAACAGAATTCTACATTTAATAGCGGGAAGGGTAAATTCAGAGAAAAATATAATTGTGTCAATTCGTTTGACATGAATTCTCAATAGAACATGTTCCGTGCCCATAACAGCTATGAAATGAAATCAAACCACTCTAATAGGGTAGGTTTACATTTTTTATCAGCAATCTAATTTTGGACCGACCGTGTTTACATGTCAACTGATTCACATAACATCCATGAAACCGTGAAGAGTTGTGTCGACGCCATTGGATGAAGACGGTGAATGATTAATATTTATGAAGATGCCCGTAAATCCCTTACCAAAACGAGTCGGAAAACACACAACTACTGCGACAGTGTCAGCGGATAAAAATGGAGCGCACAGGGTAAGTGTTTCTATCTAGCCTAATTCTTTAGACAATATCGCATTTATTATTCATCCGATAGTGAACGATATTTGTTTCTGTCTTACAAGTAAAGCATATACAGTCCGAAACTTGTGCATTAAAGAATGCATCGTTAACTACAGGATGTAAATCTGGTAATACATAAATTTTCTCTTTGCTGAAATCAGATTTGTGTTTACATTTCACTGTGTATGCGGTTACTAAATACCTGAATTGACAGTGAGCGTTTATGGGTGTGGTTGTAGATAAGATTAACTCTTTACACCATGAATATTCATGTAAGAATAATGACATCATGAATATTAATTAGATTAACTGTTGTAATAGCACTTGGAATTTTTGATTACTGCAGAAACTGAGAATCCATATACATGTATATCTATATCATACCATAATCAAACAGAGCAGGTCCTGATAGATGGCTCCTATAGATGCCATCTGTTCTGGATCTTCTCTGTTTGCAAAGGCATATTTATTGAGTAACAGGTTATGTTGCCCTTTAAAGCTTAATCCTTTTCTCCATAAATGCGCCTTTCTAAGCCTCTGTAAAAGTCACTTTTTGAAACCATTGTGATAAATTTATCACCATGGTTTCAAAACTACACAATTCTAACAATTTCCTTTTCTCTAGTAAATGCTCCTTTTCGATAGATTTATTCAAATATGTTGGGTCTTAAAATAGCCTATGGAGGAATGGGTTAAATGTTACAATGCTTTATGTATTGCCAATTTTGAAGTTGTTTTTATGATAAATTTACCGGTATGTTAGGTAAGGTTAGATTTTCAATTAATAGAATCGAGCTCATAACACAAGGGTAGGTAATTAGCTCTTTATTTGATGAATATTCAAGTAAGAAATAACAATGATTAAGAAGTAAATTAAGAATTAGATTTATTATAATAGCATATTAACTCTCGATAAATTAATTGCCTAATTTTCAAACAGAATAGACCAAGATCAGACGGCTCTTATAGTACATGTTACTGTCAGGGTCTACGCTTAATCACTTATGATATAATATAGATATAATTCTGCAGTTTCAACCATGGCCAAAATTGCCAGTGTACATAATTGTACATGTGCTACTTAACAATTAATCTAATTACTATCATTATTTTTTTATATGAATATTCAGCAGGAAAGGTTTAACCCTTTACTCCATGAATATTTTATTACATGTATTTATGCAAGAAATAATGACATGAATATTAATTAGATTGATTTTTGTAGTAGGATATGAACATGTGATATTTTGGCTACGGCAGAAGCTGTAGAATCAGATCTATATATTATATTACCAGGTATAAGCATTTTCAGAGCAGACCCTGATCAGAAGGCTCCTCCCTGAGCCATCTGATCTGGGTCTACTCTGTTTGCAAAGGCTTAGAAAGCCATATTCATGGAGTAAAAGGTTAATTATGTATCCAACAGTGGCAATAATGATTACGTATGTGTTCAATGCGCTAATTCTACTATACAAAATGTAATATGTTGTTATATAAAATTATATCTAACCACCTGACTGCTGCAATGATATATACATGTATATGCATGTAGGTTCATCTTGAGATTATGAGATACATATATATTTATTTTTCACCCACAGAGGACATGCATGTGTGCTGGACTGGCTGTGCCCTGTAAAGTTATCTCCTCACTAAATTGAGAAGCTTTTTTTTTCAATTTTAGAAGTAATGTTTATGGACATGATATCTTGGTTGTGTCTGATAATAGCGTTAACCCTTTACTCCTTAAATAGGCCTTTCTAGGCCTTTGCAAACAGAGTAGACCCAGATCAGATGGCTCCTGTTGGAGCCATCTTATCAGGGTCTGCTCTGTTTGCTTATGATATAATACAGATATGGCCAAATTTCCTGTGGTCATGTGCTATTATAAAAAAATCTAACTGTTATTCATGATATCATTATTTTTTACCTGAATATTATGAGTAAAGGGTTAAGACCTTTGGCCTTTGTTTGCAGAAATTATGGCCGTGGAATTCTGCCCGGGATGGGTGTATTTTATGTTAGTTTGGTACTCTTGTAATTGTTAAAATTCCAAGACTCTTGACGTGTGTGTGACAACCAGCATTTAAGGTATTTTTCATTGGGACAAAGTTGAGCAGTATGAGATAAGTTTTACCTGTAACCATTGATCAATGTAATTTCAGGAATATTTTCACAGAGGGTCAGTCCTCTAGTTGTTCTGGACAAAGTGACTGGTAAATATTATACATGTATATTATGTCAGTATATGTGTGTGTATTCTGTAACATGCATGCAGGTAGTCAGAATGTCATTTTAAAACGTAACAAGAAACCTTAAAGCATATGACAATTTTGGTTACGGTTTTGTTATCCTTTCTTTTGTTATCTCTTAAAGCATTATCTTAAGTTCTAAAATACATATTAACCCTTTACTCCATGAGTATTCATTCAAGAAATAATGACATCTTGAATATTGATTAGATTAATTGTTATAGTAGCACATGGACACAGGGATTTTGGGCCTTGACAGGAACTATACTCATAGAATCATATCTATATTATATCATAAGCAAACAGAGCAGACCCTGATCAGGTGGCTCCTACAGGAGCCATCTGATCTAAGTCTACTCTGTTTGCAAAGGCGTAGAAAGGCCTACTTATAAGGTAAAGGGTTAATATGTTTGTTGTTTAGCTCATCAGAGCATAAAGTGCTCAGGGTGAGCTTTTGTGAGTTCATGCTGTCTGTCGTCCATCGTCGTGCGTCCCGCGTCAATAATTTGAACCTTTAAAAATCTTTTCCATTGAATCTACAGGGTTTGCAGCTTTCTTATTTTGCATATAGCATCATCTGTAGGTCCTCTACAAACGTTATATAAAATATACCCCTGGGGTCAAAATTGGCCGCCTTGTTTTTAGCTCACCTGAGCCAAAGGCTCATGATGAACTATTGTGACCATGATCCGTCCGGAGTAAGGCCACATTTTCAAACGACATCTCTGAAACCGCTGACCTGATTTTAACCAAATTTTGTCAGAAGCATCAGTGGCTAGGGGAAAAAAATATTGTTCACATTATGACCCCCAGACAAAAATGACCCGCCCCGAGGCTTATCAGTTTTTCATAGGAAAATCTTTAGAAATCTTCTTCTCTGAAACTGTAAGGCCTAGAGCTTTGATATTTGGTATGTAGCATGATATCTAATGTCCTCTACAAAGTTTTCAAATTATGATCCCTGGACCAAAAATGGCCCCGCCCCGCCGGGTCTTATCAGTTTTTCATAGGAAAATCTTTAAAATTCTTCTTCTCTGAAACTGTAAGGCCTAGAGCTTTGATATTTGGTATGTAGCATGATATCTAATGTCCTCTACAAAGATTGTTCAAATTATGACCCCTATGACCAAAAATGGCCTTGCCCCGGAGCTTATCAGTTTTTCATAGGAAAATCTTTAAAAATCTTCTTCTGAAACTAAAATGCCCAGACCTTTGATATTTGGTGTATATCATTATTTGATAGTCCTCTACCAAGATTGTTCAAATTATGACCCCCAGGCCAAAATGGCCCCATCCCGGGGTTTATCAGTTTTACATAGACTTATATAGGAAAACCTTTAAAGTTCTTCTTTTCTGAAACCATAAGCTAATACCTTTAGTATTTGATATGCAGCTTAACCATTATAGTCCTCTACCAAGATTGTACAAATTATGTCCCTTTGGTAAAAAATGGCCCTGCCCTGGGGCATCTTAATTTTTCTTAGACTTAAGAAAAAACTTAAAAAAAGTCTTAGTCTCTGAAACCATAAGACCCATACCTTCCATGTTTGGTATGTAGCTTTGCCTTGTGGTCCTCTGCCAAGAATGTTTAACTAACAACCCCAGACCTCCGGGCAAAACTTGGCCCTGGCCTGGGGCTTATCAGTTTTTCATGATGAAAATATAAAAAAAATTTTTTTTTCTGAAACCATAAGGCTTCGACCTTTAATTAATGGCATGCAGCTTTGCCTTATGCCTCTCTACCAAGGTTGTACAAATAATGATTTCTGGGTCAAAAATTGGCCACATCCTAAGATGAGCACTTCAGGGCCTCATGGCCCTCTTGTGTATAGAAACATATAGTAAAACTTTCAAAATCTTCTCCTCTGAAACTGGAAGGTATTCACCTGTCATATTTGGCACATCGCATCATGTTCAGGTCTTCTACAAAAGTTATATAAATTATGCCCCTGGGGTCAAAATTGGCCCTGCTCCTGTGGTGGCCAGTTTTCAATAGAAACCTATAGTGAAAACTTTGAAAATCTTCTCCTCTGAAACTGGATGGTTCTCAGCTTTGATATTTGGCATATAGCATCATGTTCAGGTCATCTACAAAAGTTATATAAATTATGCCTCTGGGGTCAGTATTGGCCCTACTCCAGGGGTGGCCAATTTTATATAGAAACATATAGTGAAAACTTTGTAAATATTCTCCTCTGATAGTCTGGTGAGCGATATCAGGGCCATTCTGGTCCTCTTGTTTTATGTTGGACACTTAAGCAGTAATATACACTGTCATTTGCAAACACTGTAGACCTAGATCTAAGGGTTTCTAGAGGAGCCCTCAGATCAGAGTCTGCACTGTTTGTCATTGAAAATACACAAGCAAGTTTAATTCATTCCCTGATAGATAACTTCCATACCTTAGGAAATAATATATTCATTGTAAATCTCAAGTTTTCTATTGTTTGATAAACACAATTTAAAGAACTTGTCCATTAAATTTTCTTTCGAGCAAAAATAATGTTTTTATTCCAACTATATAATTACAAGTAAATGCCTAATTATAACTTATTTGAACTTATTATATCATGTTACTGTATTTTTAAACCCTATGTATGAGTACAACATGCATAGGACAAGTGTCTGCTATTTTCTTTAATTTTATCCCTATTACACTATTTTTAGATCCAATGTCTTTAATAAAATATACCGAAAAGGAACATTAATTAGAGAAAAGGAAACTTTTAGAATTTTGTAGTTTGAAATAATTGTGATAAATAGAGCATTTGCTCCCATAAGAGCAAATGCTCTATTTATCACAATGGTTTCAACAGGTGACTTTTACAGAGGTGTAGAAAGGCATATTTATGGAGGAAAGGGCTAAACCATTGTCATAAATAGAGCATAAAACTTTGCTCATTGGGAGCAAATGCTCTATTAATCACAATGGTTTTAGGAGCATGCATTTTTCGTCATGTAAAGTCATAAAATGATCAGAGTGTCATACTGTTTGGATTCTGGCTAGATAATAATCAGGACTACGGTGAATGAGAATTTTAAGAAACTTATTATTCCAAGTCTATCCCTTTCCTTCAGATAAACATGTTTTCATGCATCTGCTAACAGAGAAGACCCAGATCAGACAGCTCCTATAGGAGCCGTCTGATCAGGGTCTGCTCTACTTGCTGAAGGAATTTGATAGATCTGTTTCTTGAGTTTCTAAAATGGCTACAGTGTTCCACCTTCCATATTTCATGATAACAATTTTGTCAATGAATATTCAGTAGGTATTGAAATTTGGAATAAATATAGAACAGGAATAGGGTTAACTCTGAGCAATATTAGCAAAACCATGATTACCTATGAAAACGGTTTGGTAATGTCAGATCTCATCAGGATCAAAACTGTTTGACTCTTTGACCATATGTCTGCAAAGAAGTAAGATAATATTTATGAATATTGATTAGATTTCTTATATTAGCACATGGAACAGGGATTTTTGGCCATAGCATAAACTGTAGAATCAGATCTATATAATTTCGCAGCAAACAGAGCAAACCCTGATCAGACGGCTCCCATAGGAGCCGTCTGATCTGGGTCTACTCTGTTTGCAAAGGCATAGAAAGGCGCATTTATGGAGTAAAGGGTTAAGAACTAAAGCAAATGACAATTGTTGCAGACAAAAATTACTTAGCATGCAAAGGGTGAAGTTATTTTTTTTATAGGATGGCTTAACTAAGCAGAGGCCTAGTAGGATGTGTAGATTATCTCCTTTGTTCACCACCAAGCCTTATATTGTGACCAGTTTCTATAATGGTCTCTTCAAGACGATTCTAAAGAGTGGTCGCAACATAGGGTTTGGTGGAGAAATGTCAATTTTAGTATTTGAACACGGACCTTTATCTCTGGCACTGAGTAAGCATAAAATAGTTGAAAATACTCTACTGTGTATTGACTGGTCTGGTAATTCCCCATTGATTGTCTGAACTCTTCGCTGTCATTTTTTCACCTCGTTTATCAATTTCGACAACTTCTACTGATTAGTGGTATTGTGCAGATGTGAAAGAGTAAACGGCAAGTCTCAAGGTAGCACTTCAGTGGCAGATGTCAATTAATCGCCTGCAATAACTGTTTCTCAGATAACTGCCAAATCAGTAGGCATAATTTGTCAGACGGCCTGAATTATTAATGAAGTTTAGTACCTAGGCAGATTAATCCCACTGCTTGTAGTTTCATCAAAGGCTGGGCAGTAACCCTTTATGTGAGAGATAGGTATTAGTTTTGTTTTGCAATTAGTATTATCCCAGATTAGAGTTTTCTGGTTGGAATGATTGGATAAAGCTCTGCAATGTGCAACATTGCAATGCAGAGGCACCCAAACCTTCGCAAGATTATAGATGGACAGGTATAAACCCTTTACCTTGTGTCTATTCATGGCAGACTTCACACATTATGAACATTAATTAACCCTTTCGCTGCAAATGCCAGATCTGTGATTACCTATGCAAACAGTTTGGATCCAGATGAGACGCCGAGTAACTCCGCGTCTCATCAGGATCCAAACTGTTTGTTACTGTTACTATGTTTTTGAAATAAAAATGAAGAAAATCAAAAGAATGAAAATTTGTAGCAGACGACAAAGTTAGCAGACGACAGAGTTTGGCAGCGAAAGGTTTAACTTTTCCCACATGAAAAGCTGTGCATGAATTGATCACATCATGAATATTCATTAACTTAATTTTTATGAAGTAAATTTTTCAAGATAATTTTTTGTTTGGACAAAAACTGTAGGATCGGATCTATATAATTTCATAAACAAGGAGAGCAGATCCTGATCAGACGGCTGCTACAGGAGCTATCTGATCTGGGGCTATTCCATTTGCAAAGGCTTGAAAAAACATATGAGGGATAGGATTAATTAATTATCTATTTGCACGCTAGCAGCGAAACTATGATTACCTACCCAAGCATTTTGGCTCCTGTTCGCTAGCAGCAAAACAATGATTACCTATGCAAACATTTTGGCTCCAGTTGAGAGGCCGCATAATGCTGAAGCCCTTCAGGATCTACACTGTTTGACAATGTGACCATATATTTGCAAAGAAAAGAGAGACATTTTATTTAAGAATTAAAGCAGACGACAGTTGTGACAGGCAAAACATATCTGTGTGCAAAGAGACTTTTTAGTGTTTTAGAGAGTTCTAAAATATTCTGTATGCAAACATAGCAGACCCTGATCAGACAACTACTACAGGAGTTGTCTGATTTGAATCGACTCTATTTGCCAAGGCCTCAAAAGGCATTTATGTAGAGTGATGGAGGTAAGAGTAAAAGTATTCAAGTTAGAGATTCTTTTCAGAATTAACCCTTCCTTGTTCTGTATTTATCGAATTTCAATACATACTGATACATGGACAAATCGTTACAATGCAATATGGAAGATGGAATATTGTAGCCATTTGAGAAAGTAAAGAAACAGATATCTATCAAATTCCATTAGCAAACAGAGCAGACCCTGATCATATGGCTCCTATAGGAGCCGCCTGATCAGGGTTTTCCCTGTTTGCAAACACATACAGGCATTATATGAGGGAAATGGTTAACCCATTCCCGGGCCGCATATTGACGCCTTTTGACGCTTCTGTAAAAGTCACTTCTTGAAACCATTGTGATAAATAGAGCATTTGCTCCTACAGGAGCAAATGCTCTATTTATCATAATGGTTTCAAACTACAAAATTTAAAAAAAAAATCCTTTTCTCTAGTTTATGCTCCTTTTCCGTAGATTTATTCAAAGAGGTTGGGTCTAAAAATAGCCTAACTGGGAATGGGTTAATTAAGGTTAACTCTTAGGCTGCTTTGTGCAAAGTGTTGATATCATTTCCATATGGGTTGGATCCAGTCTTATTAAGATCCAAACTGTTTCAGATACTGATAGCAAATTCGTAGTAAAAAAATCTTGCAAACAATTAAAGCAAACAATCAATGCGATTATTTGCCGAACTTCTCAGAGGTTAACCTTATCCTTCATATAAATGCATTGTGTCACACATTTGCAAACAGACCTGGGTCCATGCTTATAAAGCTTTTAGTTGAGTATGAGATCGTTCTCAAGCTTTTGATTGGTCAGATTTGAGCCTTTGGCTCAAATCTCACCAATCAAACGCTTGAGAACTCAAATCTGACCAATCAAAAGCCTGAGAATGAAACTCAGACTCAACTAAAAGCTTTATAAGCATGGACACAGACCCAGACTCCTATAGGAGCTGTCTGATCAGGGTCTGCTATGTTTGCTTATGAAATTATCATAGATCTAACTCTTCTGTTTCTACCAATTCCAAAACATCCAGTATACATGTGCCAATTCAGCTAATAAATATTCATGCCATCATTATTTGTTACATGAATATGGAACAGGGAAACGGTTAAATGCCTGCAGACTCTGGAACAGGGTAATTGATAGGTTGGCTCCAAAGTATGCGTGATTGTGGTTATTGCTGTTTTGTTTCAGCATGCAGCCAGTAAGTAGATGAGAGCAAAATCATTGCAGCTAGTAACCCTTTACTCCATAAATATGCATTTTTACGATTTTGCAAACAGAGTGGACCCAGATCAGACGGCTCCTGTAGGAGCCGTCTGATCAGGGTCTGCTCATGATATAATATAGATATGATTCTACAGTTTGTGCCATGGCCAAACTTCCTGTGTCCATGTGCTAATATAATTCTATAAGTTCCCCGATCAGATGTCTCTTACATGGGCTGTCTGATCTGGATCTGCTGTGTTTGTAAAGATGTGAAAAAGACATCAATATGAAGTAAAGGGTTAATATTGATCAGCATGTGTGATCCACCTTGTTAATCCTTTACTCCATAAATACACCTTTCTACACCTTTTCCAACAGAGTAGACCCAGATCAGACAGCTCCTGTAGGAGCCATCTTATCAGGGTCTGCTCAGTTTGCTTATGATATACATGTAATAGAGATTTGATTCTACAGTTTCTGCCATCTGTGTCCTATGGTCTAAATGAATCAACAATAATATCCACGATGTCATTATTTCTTACGTGAATACTCATGGAGTGAAGGGTTAAATGGCCTAGAGCCAGGGTTGATGTGGCATCTCCAAGTCTGGGTCTACTCTTTGCAAAATGCAGAAGATACTGTTTTTAGTGATGTGGCTCATATGTGTGCAGTTGCAATGGCTTCTTGCAAACATTTCAACAATAATACCATTTCAGCCACTTTTGCATGTTTTTGGTGAAGGGTGGCCCAACCTTTTCAAATGTCAAATTGGGAAATAAAAATTAAGAACAAATAATACAGACAATTTAATCAATGAAATGAAAACACAAAGTTTTGATTCCTTAGGTTTGAAATGTTAATGTCATTGCTAGAGAAAGTACGTTTGAGACTAACAAGATCAATTTCTATCAAATTATTCTTCCTTGTAATGAATCTTTCTAAGGATGGAGAAAATGCAACAAAGATCTTGGGAAAATATACTTTTTGGACTTGGGAATGGAGCAGAACTTCAGCCCCAAAGAATGCCATAATAATAGATTTGGTGTGGTTTGGTTTTAATGCTTAACCCATTTACCCCGTGAATATTCATGTAAGAAATAATGACATCATGAATATTAATAAGATGAATTTTTAAAATGCCATATTAATACAGGATGTTTTTGCCATTGCAAAAACATTAGAATAAGATCTGCAAAATATCTGATATTATTGCTTATCATTCCATATGCAAACAGAGCAGACCCTGATAAGACCCAGACCAAGATCAGGAGCTGTCTGATCTGGGACAAATAATTTAAGAAATAATGACACCATGAATATTAATTAGATTAATTTTTATAATGGTACATGAACACAGGGACTTTGTGCCATGACAGAAACTGTAGAATGTGATTTGTATTATAGTATATGCAAACAGAGCAGACCCTGATCAGATGGCTTCTATAGGAGCCATCTGATCAGGGTCTGCTCTGTTTGCAAAGGCGTGGAAAGGCGTTTTTATGGAGTAAAGGGTTAAATTTTCAATGGTTACTCTCTACAGCATTGAACTACATATAATATGCAAATAGTTCCTGGACTTGATTTTCAGTGATTGATTTTTGGGTTATATTAGACTGACTAATACTGCCCAGGCATGGACAAAGTCAACAACCAAGAGATAATCAACCATCCACATAGTGCTCTGTAGTTTTCATTCTGCTGTCTCATTTTTCATTTCCCTGTATGTCTTGTATTTATCAATGACGATGTCAAAGTGTACAGTGGGTGAGACAGAAAACTGTCGAAAATCAATTACCGCCAATCTTTCCATATTTGGCAGTTGTATCGGCTGCAGCTGTGCTAGACTAGACCAGCTATACTAGTGCTTGACCATATTAAGCTTGCATTCTTAATCCTTTAACCATTTACACCATAGATATGCATTTTAACCCTTTCCTCCATAAATACGCCTTTCTACGCCTCTGTGATAGTCACCTCTTGAAACCATTGTGATAAATAGAGCATTTGCTCCTATGGAGCAAATGCTCTATTTATCACAATGGTTTCTATACTTGACAATTATAGCATATTCCTTTTCTCTCTAGTAAATACTCCTTTTCGGTAGATTCATTCAAAGAGGCTGGGTCTAAAAATAGCCTATGGAGGAATGGGTTAAAGCCTTTGCAAACACAGTAGACCCAGATGGAATACTGCTTCTATAGTTTTTACCAAAACTTTTCTTGTTCATATGTCATTAACTCTTTCTCTGTTCTATATTTATTTCAAATTTCAATACCTACTGAACACTCATGGACAAAATAGTTCTAATGAAATATGGAAGGTGTAATGGACGTTGCAGCCATTTTAGAAACTAAAGAAACAGATCTATCAAATTCCCATTAGCAAATGATCTAGGTCTACTCTGTTTGCAGATACTAATAGTAATAAATCCTGTATGTGTACAGTAAAAACCCTCTAAACTTGATGTTCGAATTAGTGTCAGTGTTGGGCTGTAGGACTGGTGGCAGCTTACTGCAGGATGAAAGTCATGCAGAAAGCTCCTTGACTTTCAACCTGCATTAAACAGCCACCTGCCAAAAAATAACAACATTCTTCTCTACAAAACATCTGGCTTAGAGGCATTTTACTGTATCAGTATGACTAAGAACTGTTAGTTGTGAGCAAGACTTACAGCTTAACCCTTTCCCTCATATAAACGTGTTTTCACGCATTTGCAAACAGAGTAGACCCAGAGCAGACGGCTCCTAGAGGAGCCGTCTGATCAGGGTCTACTCTGTTTGCTATTGGAATTTGATAGATCTGTTTCTTTACTTTCTAAATGTCTACAATGTTCCACCTACAAGAATTCTTTATAACTATTTTGTTAATGAATATTCAGTAGGTACTGAAAATTGGCCTAAATATAGAACAGGGAAAGGGTTAACGCTTGTCATGAATATTTACATGAATTTTTGGCCATTGCAAAAGCTTGATCCATATAATTTTATAAGCAAACAGAGCTGGTCCATGCTTATAAAGCTTTTAGTTGAGTCTGAGTTTCGTTCTCAAGCTTTTGATTGGTCAGATTTGAGTTCTCAAGCTTTTGATTGGTCAGATTTGAGCCAGATGCTCAAATCTGACCAATCAAAAACTTGAGAACGAACACAGACTCAACTAAAAGTTTTATAAGCATGGACCCAGATCCTTTTAAACAGCTCCTACAGAAGTAATCTGATATAGGTCTACACTATTTGCATAGGAGATAAAAAGGCATATCTATAAGTAAAGGGTTAAATAATTATACAACTAAGGCTTGCAACCGTTATATAACAGCTAAATTAAAATGTTGCATGATCAGTGATTTATTGTGGATATAATCACTTCAGGCTTGTTCTGTGTTTTATGTGTGGATGGAACCAGGTTCTGTTAGGAATTGTTTTTGTTTTATAGCTAACCTGGCACAACGTGGCAAGGTGAACTATGCGGATCACCCTGTGTCCGTCATCCGTAATGTTGTCAGTCATGCATCATTCATTGTCCACTATCTGTCATCAATAACTTCTTTAACCTTTTACACCATGAATATTTATGTAAGAAATGATGACTTCATGAATATTTATTAGATTAAGCACATGGACTTGGGGAATTTTTTGTTATGGCAGAAACTGTAGAATCATATCTATATTGTATGATAAGCCAATAGAGCAGACCCTGATCCTGTAGGAGCCGTCTGATCTGGATCTACTCTACTTGCCAAGGCACAAAAAAGCTTATTTATGGAGTAAGGGGTTTAGCAACATCTCCTCCTAAACCATTGGCTGGGTTTTCTCCAAATTTCACAGGAATCCTTTATTAGATTTGTATAATTTGTTCTGATACATTACATAATTAGGTCACAGGAGCATAAAACAGACTTTAATGAACAAAAAACGACATCTCCCCTTACTAGGTTCTCACCAAATTTCATTGGAATGATCTTGAGGTGATCTTCCACATTTCACAGGTAGGCGACTCTCTATCAGATACATAAGTCATTTAAATAAATCATAGGTCACGGGAACTATAAATAAATTTTAACACAATTTGTAGGTCAAGAAGAGATTTTTTAAAAAGAAATATTAGGACATTTATTCTGCAGTATCAGAGGAGAATAATATTTTTCATTAAAATCTATTTTTAGCTCCTGTGAACTAATTATGCAGCAAACTGGATCAGTTTATATAATTCTGATAAGAGGATCACCTCAAGATCATTCCAATGAACTTTGTTGAGAATCTAGTAAGCAGAGATGTCGTTTCAAGTATTTGTTCATTAAAATCATGACAGAAACTGTAGAATCAGATCTATATCATAAGCAAACAGAGTAGACCATGATCAGATCACATAAATGATACTGTCTGATCTGGGTCTTCTGTTTCCAAGGCATCAAAAGGTGTTTCTATCAGGTAAAGGATTAACCCTTTACTCCATAAATACGCCTTTCCACACCTTTGCAAACAGAGAAGACCCAGATCAGATGGCTCCTATAGGAGCAGTCAGATCAGGGTCTGCTCTGTTTGCTAATGATATAATACAGATATGATTCTACAGTTTCTGCCATGGCCAAATAGTCCAGTGTTCATGTGCACTTATAAAAAATAATCTAATTAATATTCATGATGTCATTATTTCTTATAGGAATATTCATGGAGTAAAGGGTTAAGGGTTGTGTGCTAAAAATTTCCATCTCTGCAATTCTTATAGTATTTGCTATAGACACTTTTATGATTGCCTGGGCAAACAGTTTGGATCCAGATGTGATGCCAAATAACATGGCATTTCATCAGGATAGAAACAGTTAGACACTGACTGGATCTCTTGAAGAGAACAATTAACTTTCAGAATTGCAGCAGACGACAATTTCTGTAGATAATACTTGTAATTTCTTAATGTGCAAAGACTTATCCTTTTATATGGAGGAAACAAGGTGGCAGTCATTTGCAAACAGTGTTGACCCAAATCAGAGAGCTCCTAGAGGTGTCTGCTGATCAGGTCTGCACTATTTGTGATTAAAAATCATCTCACAAATTATACCCTTTCATACTGAATGAAATGTGCTATGAAACAGTGATGGCCTATTCCACTTTGAAAAATCAGCATAGAGAGGGTTAACTTTCTTTGTGGTAAGATATTGTGCTATACATTATATTGTAAGTATCTTTTATGTGATTTGAATGGAAAAGATACAACTGGAGCCCCGGGCATAGAAGGAATTCTTTGAATTATAATACATGTATCAGCTTTCTAGAACGCTTTCTGCATGTTTCTTTATGGCACTAGTTGTAGCTTGGTGAAATGGCTTTGGCTTACAGAATGGACCTAGAGTAGAACGTCTGCAGGAGCCTACTCTACATTGTTTGTCCTTTTAACCCTTTCCCATGTTAACCCATTCCCGCATATAGACGACTTTTGACACTTCTGTAAAAGTCACTTTATGAAACCATTGTGATAGATAGAGCATTTGCTCCACAGGAGCAAATGCTCTATTTATCACAATGGTTTCAACTCTACACAATTCTATAATTTTCCTTTTCAGTAGTAAATGCTCCTTTTCGGTAGATTTGTTCAAAGAGGTTGGATCTAAAAATAGCCTATATGGGAATGGGTTAATGCCTTTGCAAACAGAGTAGACCCAGATCTGACAGCTGCTATAGGAGCTGTCTGATCAGAGTCTGCTCTATAAAACATCTGACTCTACTACTTTTGCTTTTGAAGGATCACCCATTTTCAAAAATTCCTGTGTACATATGTCATTATAAAAAAGATAGCTAATAAATATTTACGATGTCATTATACATGTATTTTAAATGAAAATTCAACAGGGAAAGGGTTAACCCTTGCAGCGCTGAAAACCAGTTACTAGTGTCTTTGCAAATAATGAAGACTCAGATGAAAGGGCTCTTAGAGGAGCTCTCTCATTAAGATCTGCATTGTTTGTCATGTTACACACCAGATTATTCATACAGTTTCATGGTAAATTTTGGAATATTCCATTTGAAAATTCAGCATTGAAAGGGTGAATGGGATATACAGTAGAACCTGTCTAAGTGGCCATTGAAATGGGGTCTGTAAGGCAGGTTGTAGCTTAATGCAGGTCAAAAGTATTAAGTAACCACATGCTTTTTAAGACTCATTTGCTAAATAAATGAATGACCGCTTAAAAGACAGGTTCTACTGTACTTTAAGCGTATCCATGGCTAAATCAGAAAGTCCTCACAGGTCCTTCATGCATCTGCAAACAGAGTAGACCCAGATCAGATGGCTCCTATAGGAGCCGTCTGATCAGTGACTCTGCTCTGTTTGCTAATGGATTTGGATAGTTTCTGAAAAGGCTACAATGTTCCACCTTCCATATTTCTTTAAAATTATTTTGTCCATGAATATTCACTAGGTATTGAAATTTGGAATAAATATAGAACAGAGATAGGGTTAAAAGCAAGCAAGTGGCAGTGACAGTTGTCTTTTAAAAAATGTGCAGGCTTATATACATGTATTTGTATTTTGATTATTATGTATACACCTATCTAATGAAAGAGTTCGTGAAAATTCATGAGTATTAACTCTTTCCTCCATAGGCTATTTTTAGACCCAACCTCTTTGAATGAATCTACCCAAAGGAGCATTAATTACAAGAGAAAAGTAAAAATTTAGAATTTTGTAGTTCGAAACCATTGTAATAAATAGAGCATTTGCTCCTATAGCTATAGGAGCAAATGCTCTATTTACCACAAAGGTTTCTCACACTTGGTTATTACAGAGGCGGAAATGGAGGAAACGGTTAATTAGTTTTAATTTTTATAATTACCCATAAGTACAGGAAATGTCGGCTATTTCAGAAACTGTAGAATCATATCTATATTACATACCAAAGTCTTAAGAGCAGACTCAGATCAGATGGCTCCTTTATGAACGATCTGAGCTGGATCTTCTCTGTTTGCAAAGGTATAGAAAGGCATATTTATGGTGTAAAGGGTTATTTCATAAGTAAACTTAGCAGACACAGATCAGACAGCTACTACAGGAGCCATCTGATCTGGGTCTACTCTGTTTGCAAAAAAACGCAGACGGGCATATTTATGGAGTTAACCTGTTCCCTCATAGGCTATTTTTAGATCCAACCTCTTTGAATGAATCTACCGAAAAGGAGCATTAACGACAGAAAAGGAAACTTTTTAGAATTTTGTAGTTTCGAAACCATTGTGACAAATAGAGCATTTGCTTGTATGGAGCAAATGCTCTATTTGTCACAATGGTTTCTAAAAGTGACTTTTACAGAGGCATCATAAGGCGTAAATTTGTGGTAATGGGTTAATGGAAGAATGTAAATGACTTTGTTTCTCCATCAATATTAGCTGTGACTATTAGAATTTTCTCCAAGGGATGCTTCTGTTTCTGATAAGTAGCCACAACTGTTATGTTTAGCAGAGAAATAAACAAATTTCCTCCACAAATACACCATTCTACGCTTCTGTAAAAGTCATTTTATGAAACCATTGTGGCTATAGGAGCAAATGCTCTATTTATCACAATGGTTTCAACTTACAAATTTATAAAAATTTCCTTTTCTCTAGTTAATGCTCCTTTTCCAGTAGATTTATTCAAAGTGATTGGATCTAAAAATAGCCTATGGAGGAAAGGGTTAAACCAAATTTCAATACCTACTGAATATTCCTGGTTATGATGAAATATAGAAGGTCTGCTCTGTGTGTTATTAGAATTTGAAAGATCTATCTCTTTACTTTTTATACGCCCGTTTGAAAAAACGGGACATATTATGGAATGGCGCTGTCTGTCCGTCTGTCTGTCCGTCTGTAACATCTCTAACTCAAGTTCCGCTTGGTGGATCCTTCTCAAATTTTAACACAATGTTTATCTAGACATGCTACAGTAGCCTGCCAAGTCCGGGTTTGTTTATCCAATGTCAAGGTCACACAATTGGACCTAGAATTTGCGTTTAGCAAAAGTGTTAACCAGTCTGTCTGTCTGTAACATCTCTAACTCAAGTTCCGCTTGGTGGATCCTTCCCAAATTTGGCCACAATGTTTATCTAGACATGCTACAGTAGCCTGCCAAGTCCCGGCTCATTTATCCAAGGTCAAGGTCGCTTAATTGGACTTAGAATTTGCGTTTAGCATTTGCGTTAAGCAAAAATGTTAACCTCAATTTATGTGGAACAAGTCCACTTATTTACATAACACTTTGTGATAAAGCTTTGAAACTTGGAACACTTGTTCACCGTCACAACCTTCACCTGTAGGCAAGAGTAAATAACTCTGTCAAGCATTTTGACCGAATTATGCCCCTTTTTAACTTAGAAATTTTGGTTACGGCTTTGTTGAAGTCCATTTATTTACATAACCCTTTGAGATAAAGCTTTTAAACTTGGAACACTTGTTCACCATCACATGCTTCACCTGTAGACAAGAGTACATAACCCTGTCAAGCATTTTGACCGAATTATGCTCCTTTTTAACTTAGAATTTTTGGTTAAAGCTTTGTTAAAGTCCATTTATTTACATAACCCTTTGAGATAAAGCTTGTAAACTTGGAACACTTGTTCACCATCACATGCTTCACCTGTAGACAAGAGTACATAACTCTGTCAAGCATTTTGACAGAATTATGCCCCCTTTTTAACGTAGAATTTTTGGTTAAGGTTTTGGTTAAAGTCCACTTATTTACATAACCCTTTGAGATAAAGCTTTTAACCTTGGAACACTTGTTCACCATCACAAGCTTCACCTGTAGGGAAGAGTACATAACTCTGTCCAACATTTTGACAGAATTATGCCCCCTTTTAACTTAGAAATTTTGGTTAAGGTTTTGGTTAAAGTCCACTTATTTACATAACCCTTTCAGATTAAGCTTTTAAACTTGGAACACTTGTTCACCATCACAAGCTTCACCTGTAGGCAAGAGTACATAACTCTGTCTAACATTTTGACATAATTATGACGCTTTTTAGCTTGGCGTTTTTGGTTAAGGTTTTGGTTCGACGGGCGTATATCGTGCCCACTGACACTCTTGTTAAAATGGTTACAATATTCCACCTTTGGGAGCTTTCTGCATTAATCAACAACCTATGTAAACAATGCAAGAAGCTCCTTTTCAAAAAATGTTTTGCCCCTGGGGATGTTTATTGGAGATAATACAGTATCTCGGTATATTGTTGCAGTTCTAATTCAATGAGAAGAGAAAATACCAATACAGCATGAAGGATTGCCTAGGGTAGTCATACAGACCGGCCATTCTCTCAGTGCTGTGTGGTAATAGGTTCATTGTGATTATTACATTACCGATGTAATGAGCTGTAGGGTGACATAACCTTGTAGGAGCATAACGTTAATCCCTTTACTCCATGAATATTCATGTCAGAAATCATGACATTATGAATATTAATTAATGGATATTTTATGATGGCACATGAACACAGGAATATTTGGCCATGGCAGATAATGTAGAAACAGGTCTGTGTTATTTCATAAGCAAGCAGAGCAGACCCTGATCAGATGGCTCCAAAATGATTTGAGTCTACTCTGTTTGCAAAGGCATAGAAAATGGATATTTATGGAGTAAAGGGTTAACATTAAACTTGCTAGTGCTGGCTTTGGGGATTATTTTCACTAACGGTTTGGATCTGAATTAAATAACTAACTTTAAGTCTCTTAACCCTTTACCGTATAGGCTATTTTTAGATACAAGCTCTTTGAATAAATCTACCAAAAAGGATCATTAACTAGAGAAAATGAAAATTTAGAATTTTGTAGTTTGAAACCATTGTGATAAATAGAGCATTTGCTCCTATAGGAGCAAATGCTCTATTTATCACATTGGTTTCACAAAGTGACTTCTACAGAGTCGTCAAAAGTCGTTAATATGCGGGAAAGGGTTAATACCCAGTTAGTTTGGTTTATAATGTTGGGATCAATTACTGGAGAAAGAGGAGTATTTAGGAAATCTTCAATATGCATAGAGAATAGTTTTTGTATCTTGAACCGTCTTGCTGTTATTCATTAGCGTCACCGGATATAACTGAGTAGCAGCATGATTGGGTTTTCCTGAGATAGTTATACAGTATGACCTGTCCTAAGCAGCCATTCATTTATTGAACATAGGAGTATTAAAAATCAGGTGGTTGCTTAATGCAGGATGCATTGCTTTTAAAACTGCATTATGCTTCCAACTACCTTACAGATCCATAATTAGACCTCTTTTTTATGGCCGCTTAAGACTTGTCTGACTGTATGTAGATCAGTATGTATTTGTCTATAGCACTAAGGTTGTTTGTGATTTCAGGTCAATCCTGAGGGAGCCTCAGGTTCCCCAGTCATCATATCTGTAGAGGGACTTACTATGGACAATGAGAGTTTTGTGCCTGATAGTGATCAAGAAATGGGCAACTATTTGAGTCAGGATGATGTGGGGAGCCCAGAGCAGAGAGATCCCCTCACAGGATCAGACAACAACACACCAAATACAGCTGAAAAAGCTGAGGAGCATAAGGTTGAAAAAGAAGAAAAAAAGCCAGAGGAAAATGCTAATGATGATGAAATCAAAGAAACGGTTGAAGAGGCAGTAAAAGATGAAAATGATGATGGCTTGTTGAAGGTTGAAGATGAACCAAATGTTACTGGTGTATTGAAATTTGCTGATGATACAGAGAATGAAGATGATAGTGAAAATGTTGAGAAAGATGCTAATAAAAATTCTGTTAAAACAGAAGATGAGAAGATAGTGGAAGTCAATACAGATCTCACAGATTCACCAAGCAGGAGTAAAGATGATGGAGAAGAAAAACAAAATGGTGCTTCTGCAGGCAAAAAGAAGGAGGATGATATTGTAGTGTTGGTAGCTGGTAAAGATGATGTTGATGCTGCTAGTACATATTCATTATTCATGGAAAGGGATTTCAGATATTATTTTCAGCATCCCTACTGTCGAATTTTTGTTGCCTACTTTGTTGTGTTTTGTAACTTCCTGATCTATGCGGAGGATCCTGTGGCCCATAGCAGGAAAGAGTGTTATATTCCTATGATAGGAAATGATATTGCCTTTGTTATGACCAGATACCCAGCAAATGCCTGGAGCCTGCTGAAGGTGCTATTCTGGATGAGCGGAATGATCATTGGCATGGTGGTTGGCAAACTGCTCATTCATGAGCTGCTCTTCAGTAAGTATTGCCTTGATTATTGCAAATGTGTCAACCCTTCGCTTGCTGTTCACGTCAATATACCTGCTTGTAAATAGTGAAGATCCAGATGAGACAGCTCCTGCGGAAGCTGTCTCATCAGGGTCTGCACTATTTACAAGTTGATTGTGCAACCAGTGCACTCCACAGCAGTGATTGCACAGCGAAATACTTGTACACAGTGAAGATATATATGTATGCAATTATACAACAGGGCATGGGTAAAGAAGGAGAAATGTATTTTACAATTCAGCAAGTGACGGGTTAACTTTTTTACCCTTTACAGCAGAGATCCAGATAAGATGCATAAATTGAAACAATTTAAGAATAACTTTCTGCCTGACTTTCATCCTTCATTAACCTTTCCCTCATATAAACGTGTTTTCACGCATTTGCAAACAGAGTAGACCCAGATCAGACGGCTCCTCTAGGATCAGGGTCTGCTCTGTTTGCTAATAGAATTTGATTAGATCTGTGTCTTTGCTTTCTAAGATGTCTACAATGTTTCACCTTCCATATTTCTTTATAACTATTTTGTTAATGACTATTCAGTAGGTATTGATATTCGTAATAAACATAGAACAGGGAAAGGGTTAAGCATTCAGCTGCCCCAAAAGATCTTAATTCTTCATTACTAAATTTCTGGTTTAGTTAGAGTGGTTTTTTGCTTTACTTCATGAATGACATGAATATTCATGTAAGAAAAAATGACATCATGAATATCAATTAGCTCAATTTTCATATGAACACAGATATGTTTGGACATGACAGAAACTAAAGGATCAGATCTATATTATTTCATAAGCAAACACAGCAGACCCTGATCAGATGGCTCCTACAGGAGCCATCGTACCTGACTCTAATCTGTTTGCATAAGCATTAACCCTTTCCTCCATAGGCTATTTTTAGACCCAACCTGTTTGAATGAAACTACCCAAAAGGAGCATTTTCTAGAGAAAAGGAAAATTTTAGAATTTTGTAGTTTGAACCATTGTGATAAATAGAGCATTTGCTCCTATAGGAGCAACTGCTCTATTTATCACAAAGGTTTCAAGAAGTGGTTATTTCAGAGGCGTAGAAAGGCGTATTTATGGAGGAAAGGGTTAAAGGTGTATCTATGGAGTAAAAGATTGAAAAATTGGTCATCTGCTCAAAATTTGGCTAGTTTAATTTTCTACAAATGAGTTTCTCTTTGTTTGGACTCTACATACGCCTACACGAAAAGTTACTTCTAATTTTCACAGATGAACAATGTTAATGTGAAGAAGGGATTTTTTGCTCTGACCATTTTTACCAGAGTTGTATATTTTTTTTACCAAATAACATACAGTGAAAAGTGCTTGATTAACCCTTTCCCTGTTCAATATTCATGTCAAAAATAATGAAAAATGATTGATTGATTAACTGTTAACTCTTTCCTCCATAGGCAATTTTTAGAACCAACCTCTTTGAATGAATCTACCAAAAAGGAGCATTAACTAAAGAAAAGGAAAATTTTAGAATCGTCTAGTTTGAAACCATTAGGAGCAAATGCTCTATTTAATTATTTATCACAATGGTTTCACAAAGTGACTTTTACAGAGTCGTCAAAAGTCATCAATATGAGGGAATGGGTTAACCCTTTCCCTCCTAGGCTCTTTATAGACCCAACCTCTTTGAATTAATCTCTTGGAAAGGAATTTTTTAGAATTGTGTATATACCCCTTTAACTCTATTCATGCATTTGCAATCAGTTTGAAAATATCATTTTATCAATTCTTTACTTTCTAAAAGGGCTACAATGTTCCAACTTCCAGATTTCTTTATAACTATTTTGTCCATAAATATTCAGTAGGTATTGAAGTTTGTTATAAACATAGAACAGGAAAAGGGCTAACCCTTTCGTTCATATAAACGTGTTTTGCACTTGCAAACAGAGTAGACCTAGATAGGACGGCTCCTATAGGAGCCTTCTGATCAGGGTCTGCTCCGTTTGCTAATGGAATTTTATAGATCTGTTTATTTACTTTCTAAAATTGCTACAATGTTCCACATTCCATATTTCATTATACCTACATGAATATTCAATAGGCATTGGAATTTGGAAAAACTATACAACAGGGAAAGAGTTAAACAAGTTGGTTTCAAAAAGTGACTTTTAAAGAGGCTTCAAATTTCAAAAGGTGTCAATATGAGGGAATGGGATAAATAAGGCATCTTCATAGATCAGTATGTATATACAGTAAAACCTCGATTATTCGAATTTTCGTTAGAAGAATTTAGACCCTTTTAGGCAGGTGGCTGCTTAATGCATGGTGAAAGTCATGCAGAAAGCTCCTAGAGGAGCTTTCTGCATGACTTTCACCATGCATTAAGTTGCCAATTGTCTTAAAGATCGATAATAATACGTATTTTAGTGTTCGGATAATCGAAGTTTTAGTGTATATATATCCAGCTGCTGTGAGGGCTGCATTCTTTTCTGGCCTAGATGGTACTGAGGACAAATGGTACAGTCAAACCTCTCTGTCATGGCAACGTAATGAATAAACCTTGGAAGTTTTTTAAACCAGAAGACTGCTAAATGCAGAACAAAGTAATTCAGAAATCTTGCATATAGGAACTTTCTGCATAACTTAAATTCCTGCATTAAGCTACCATATGTGATTAAGACCCAGAATTAGGCCTCTGTGTGTGAGTCTTAATATAGAGGTTGTTCTGTATATAAACATTATGAATAAATCAGTTATCAGAGATTCCATCTAAATTAATATTGATTGCCATGGTAACAGATTGTATTTGCCAATATTACTGGACAGTGTCATGCAAGCAATTCCTTCATTCAGGACATGTTAGCAGAAATCATAATAACCCTTTGCCTCATGGATAGTCATGTGAGAAATAATGAATGTATGAATATTAACCCTTTACTCCATAAATAAGCCTTCTTACGCCTCTGTAAAAGTCACTTCTTGAAACTATTGTGATAAATAGAGCATTTGCTCCATAGGAGCAAATGCTCTATTCATCACAATGGTTTCAATACTACACAATTCTTAACTTTTCCTTTTCTCTAATAAATGCTCCTTTTCAGTAGATTTATTTTAAAGAGGTATGATCTAGAAATAGCCTATGAGGTAATGAGTTAATTGGCTGAATTTTATACTGGTAATGGCATAATGAACAAGGGAATACTCCACCAATGACCATGGCAAAAGCTGCAGAATCAGATCTATAGTACTTCATAAGCAAACAGAGTAGACCCTGATCAGATAGATCACGATGGCTCCCACAGAAAGGCATATTTATTAAATACAGACCAGGGGGATGAAAAATCAGGATCAAAATCTTTCCCTGAATGAACTTCATAAATACGCCTTTCTACACCTTTGCAAACAGAGAAGACCCAGATCAGACGACTCCTGTAGTAGCTGTCAGATCAGGGTCTTCTCTGTTTGCATGTGAAATTATGATAGACATGATCCTTCAGATTCTACCAATACCAAAACATCCTGTGTGCATACTCCGTTATAAAAATTCAGCTATTAATTAACCCTTTATCTCATATGTTTTCACACATTTGCAAACAGAGTAGACCCAGATCAGGGTCTGCTCTGTTTGCTTATGGAATTTGAAAGATCTGTTCCTTTACTTTCTAACATGGCTACAAAATGTTTCACTTTTCATATTTTGTTGTAACTATTTTTTCCGTGAATATTCAGTAGGTATTGAAATGAGTACTAAACATAGAAAAGGGAAAGGGTTAATATTCCTGATATCATTCAGAGCTACAAATAAAGGTGCATACCCAAATACTTAATTTGTTATTTCTCCAACAAACCCTATACGGTGACCCCTTTTAGAAGCGTCTCTAAGAGATGATTCAAAAGAGTGGTCACAGTATAGGATTTGGTGGAGAAATAAAGGAATTATTCTTGAAAATGTTGAAATTTAAGCACCTTATCTGGACCTGATGTCATTATTTCTTATATGGAGTAAAGGGTTAATAATGCTAATTTGAGCCCCTCAGTCCTTGCTCTACTTGCATAATATATGTTTAGCATTCAGTGAGGGTACCATTTAAATTTGTTTGCAATGACCTGGCCGGGGATTACACCTATGGTATCACTCTCATAAAGTAAATGCCAGATAGATACTGATGACACATTGAGGACAGTTTATATGAACTTGTCGTTTGGCCAGTCCCTAATATTTGCTGTTTTCATTAAGTCTGTGTAACTGGCATAGGTCAATAGCAGTCCTGGCATTTATTATCTCTACTCCATCAATTAAACATGTATGCCTTTTTACGCCTTTGCAAACAGAGTAGACTCAGATCAGACTTGTCATGCAGGAGCCATCTGATCAGGGTCGGCCCTGTTTGCTTATGAAGTAATATGTACAGTTAGGATTCTACAGTTTCTGCCATGGTCATTATATTCCTTTGGTCATGTGCCATTATAAAAAATAATCTTATTAGAATTAATGATATCATTATTTCTTACATGAAAATTCATGGAGTAAAGGGTTAAATTTACAAGTTAGAATCTGTAGCCCTTTGAGTGTGGGAAACAAGTCAATATGCATACATTTGCAAACTATACAAACCAAGATCAGAGGGCCCCTGAAGGAGCACTTTCATTAGTTGCCATTGATTGACATTTTACCCTTTCCTCCATAAATACGCCTTTCTACGCCTCTGTAAAAATTACTTTATGAAACCATTGTGATAAATAGACAGGAGCAAATGCTCTATTTATCACAATGATTTCAAACTACAAAATTCTAAAAAATTTCCTTTTCTCTAGTTAATGCTCCTTTTCGGTAGATTTATTTAAAGTGGATGGATCTAAAATAGCCTATGAGGGAATGGGTTAAAATTCTCTAGCATTTAATTGTTTCATTCCATATTTATTTAAAATTTCAATACTTACTGAATATTCATGGACAAAGTACATGTAGTTATAATGAAATATGGAAGGTAGAATATTGTAGCCATTTTAGAAAGTAAAGAAACAGATGATGAAAGATCCTTCAAATCCTACAAACAAGGCAGACCCTGCTCAGACGGCTCCTATATGAGCCATCTGATCTGGGTCTACTCTGTTTGCAGATTCGTGTAAACACGTTTATATATCAAGGAAAGTTTTATAGAATCTACCATTAACCCTTTCCCTCATATAAACGTGTTTTCACGCGTTTGCAAACAGAGTAGACCCAGATCAGACGGCTCCTAGAGGAGCCGTCTGATCAGGGTCTACTCTGTTTGCTAATAGAATTTGAAAGAGCTGTGTCTTCACTTTCTAAAATGGCTATAATGTGCCACCTTCCATATTTCATTATAACTATTTTGTTAATGAATATTCAGTAGGTATAGAAATTTGGCCTAAATACAGAACAGGGAAAGGGTTAAACAATAAAGGATCATTCCTGTTTCAAATTGCTGTATTCGATGGGTTAAACCATTGAGAGAGAAAGTGGGGAGATGTCTAGCAATTAAATCTACTGGTGTAGTGAAATATTGCAAAGTCCACTAGAGAATTGCTTACAAGCCAGCATGTCAACAGAGTTGACAGAACAGCCTGATTTCCATGGAAATAGATGGCAGATTACATTTGTAAGTGAACGTAATGTCTGATTCTATGAATACTAACAATTTGTTAGTATTCATAGAAATGAGACATTACGGCTTTGAGAGAGCTTCTCTAATGAATATAAGATTAGTATCTACAGTGCTGAAAAAAGACATTAATTTGAGATGACTGAAAGTTGACGGAAAGTTGTATTTTAGTATCTACTGTGACATTAATTTAACCCTTACAACACTGAATTTTCTAATGGACTATTCCTAAGTTGAAACCAGTCAAGCTTATGGTAAATATTTAGGGATTTTTCTAAAGAAAAGTGTAATATGACAAACAGTGCAGACCCTGATGAGAGGGCTCCACTAGGAGCCCTCTCATCTGGGTCTACACTGTTTGCATAGGACATTAGTGACTCATGTCCCGCACTGTAAGGGTTAAGGTAACGGAAAGTTGCACAAGAACAGTAATTACCTAAATATTTGGATAGACAGACCTAGCCAGATAGTGTAGAACAAGATGGAGGAGCAGTTTGAAAAGGATCTACATCGTTTGTTACTATGTCATTCTAATTCGAAGTTATAAAAATATTTTCAGATTTAAATTTTCAGCTTTATCCCTTTCCCTCATATAAAGGTCATTTCATTACTTTGCAAACAGCAGATCCAGATCAGACTGGTCCTGTAGGAGCTGTCTGATCAGGGTCTGCCCTGTTTGCTTATGGAATTATAACAGATCTGAGTCTACATACCAATACCAAAAAGTCATGCTTACACATGCCTAGTTCATAATGCAAAAACAAATATTCAGCTTATAAATATTCACGATGTCATTATTTTTTACATGAATATTCAATAGGGAAAGGGTAACGCACAGGTGGAATGGGAAGATTAGGTGACCCAGGTTTTTATGCCCCCAGATCTGTCTGTTTGTCTGTCTGTTTGTCTGTTTGTCCGTTTGTCAGCAACTTTAACATTGGTCATAACTTTTGAGCCAGTACAGATAGAGACTTGATATTTGGCATGCATATGTATCTCATAAAGCCGCACATTTTGAGGGGTGACATGTCAAGGTCAATGTCATCCTTAAAGGTCAGAGGTCAAACATATGGGTCAAATCACCGACTATAACATTGGCCATAACTTTTGAACTAGTACAGATAAAGACTTGATATGTGGCATGCTTGTGTATCTCATGAAGCTGCACAGTTTGAGGGGTGACATGTCAAGGTCATCGTTCAGGGTCAAAGGTCACCAACTTCAAATTGGCCATAACTTTTGAATCAATAGAAATAGAGTCTTGATATTTGATATGCATGTGTATCTCATGAAACTGCACAGTTTGGTGTGACATGTCAAGGTCAAGGTCACCTTTCAGGGTCAAAGGTCACCGACTTTAACATTGGCCATAACTTTTGAACCAGTAGAGATACAGACTTGACATTTGGTATACATGTGTACCTCATGAAGCTGCACAGTTGGGGGGTGACATGTCACGGTCAAGGTCATCTTTCAGGGTCAAAGGTCACCGACTTTAACATTGGCCATAACTTTTGAACCAGTAGAGATACAGACTTGATAGTTGGTATACATGTGTTTCTCATTTGGCTGCACGGTTTGAGGGGTGACATGTCAAAGTCAAGGTCATCTTTGAAGGTCAAAGGTCACCAACATTAACATCCAGCCACATACAGCCTTGATACTGGTATGCATGTGTATCTCATGAAGCTGCACAGTTTGAGGGGTGACATGTCAAGATCAAGGTCATCCTTCAGGGTCAAATATCATATCGAGGGGGCATAGTGTTTCACAGACACATCTTGTTTTCTCACCATTTTGTAAAGATGACCTATACTCCTGAAATTTGGAATTTTGTCACTCTGATTTGGGAAATGTTTCAGCTGTGAGAAGATTTCAACAAATTCCCTTCTAAAAATGCCCGTTGCAAACACAATAAACCCAGTCAGGTCAAAACCTCTCATATTCATAAACAAACAGCAGACCCAGATCCGACAGCTTCTATAGGAGCTGCCTGATCTGGGTCTGCTGTTTGTTTATGAATTTTAGAAGTTTTGGTCTGACTGAAATTTCCAGCTGAACACTTTTACATATGAATTGGGAATTTTTCAATTAAAATTGGGGAAAACACACTTTTTTGCCATTGGGAACATAGCCCAAGAATGGCTATAAAACCCTGTGTGTCCATTTATTAAGGATAAATACATTACATCATTGTTTTAGGGCACTTTAGTGACAAGTGCCTGTGGTGATTGAGCTGTTTTGATAGTCCAATGTTCGTCCTTGTGCAACATCAATAATTTACATCAAACAACATCTCTGAAGTCTAAATCACCTGGGCCAAATGTGACCAAAGTTCACAGAAATTGTCCTTGTGAGGCCGTCTTTCATTTTTGTTAAAAGAATTGAATACCATGTAGAGCTCTAGAGCTTATGATATTATAATAGATAATAGATCTGACACTACAGTTTGTACCAATACCAAATCATCCTCTGTACATATTGAGCTTAACCCTTTCCCTGTTCTGTGTTTATTTCAATACCTACTGAATATTCATTAACAAAAAAGTTATAATGAAATATGGAAGGAGGAACATTGTAGCCATTTTAGAAAGTAAAGAAACAGAACTATCAAATTCCATATGCGCAAACAGAGCAGACCCTGATCAGGCGGCTCCTCTAGGAGCCGTCTGATCTGAGTCTACTCTATTTGCAAATGCTTGAAAACACGTTTCTATGAGGGAAAGGGTTATTTTTTTCCTCCATAGGCTATTTTTGACCCAACCTCTTTGAATGAATCTATCCAAAAGGAGCGTTAACTAGAGGAAAGTAAAATTTTAGAATTTTGTAGTTTGAAACCATTGTGATAAATAGAGCATTTGCTACTGTAGGAGCAAATGTTCTATTTATCACAATGATTTCAAGAAGTGGTTATTACAGAGGCGTAGAAAGGTGTATTTATGGAGGAAAGGGTTAAATAAGTAATTTTAGTTTGAAAGTAATTTTTTTCTTCCATTTTATTTCTTATTTTTTTTCTTCAATTTTCCTTTCCAGTAACATGGCATCTTATCTCAGTCCAAAATGTTTACACAGATTTTCACAAATTTATTTCTAGTTTAAACAGATTTTCACACATTTATTTCTAGTTTGCCAAGAATCAATCTCCCTCCTTCAACTACATTGTATCTTCAGAATGCCTTTTTCTATTAATTCAGAGCTACAAATAATAGTGCGTACTCAAATACTAAAATTGTCATTTCTCCACCAAACCCTATACTGGGATCACTCTTTAGAATCGTCTCTTTAGAATCATCCTGTAACTCAGGGTCTGATAAGGATCCAAGCTTTTTGCAACTTGGTAATTAATTTTCTAAACGATCCCAATGCAACAGAACAAAATACGGAGCAATAGATAAACATGCATACTCTAGTAATAAAATCGTCATGTCTCCACCAAACCAAGTCCTATGTTGTGACCAATCTTCAAAGAGTGGACACAACAAAGGGTGTGATGGAGAAATAATGAAGTTAACCCTTTCCTCCATGAATACGCCTATCTATGTCTCTGTATTACTCACTTCTTGAAACCATTGTGATAAATAGAGCATTTGCTCCTATAGGAGCAAATGCTTAATTTATCACAATGGTTTCAAATTACAAAATTCTAAAAACGTCCTTTTCTATAGTTAATGCTACTTTTCGATAGATTTATTCAAAGATGTTGAATCTAAAAATAACCTATGAGGGAAAGGGTTAACCCAATGCAAAGTGAAGGAGACTCCATGTCAGAAAAGAAAGCAGATGAGAGATTAGCAGACGCCATTTTTAAAACAAAATAGTTTGTGTTTGTAACCCAAGTTTACGGAGGGTAAACATATTCAGAAATGTTCACTGGGGTATGATAATCCCGTCATAGGTTGAGTAGACAATTATTGTTTATTGAATAGGAAAGAAAGTTGCTAGTGCTGCATTTGCATGTGATGACACATATGATTGACATCACTTTCACTTAACACTTTCCCTCATAGACTTTTTGTTTACCCAACCTCTTTTAATAAATCTACTAAAAACGAGCATTTACTAGAAAAATGGAAAATTTTAGAATTGTGTACAATGTAGTTTTGAAACTATTATGATAAATAGATTTTTAATTTTGTTATCTCTATTTATCACAATGATTTCAGAAAGTGACCTTTACAGAGGCATCAAAAGGTGTCAATATGAGGGAATGGGTTAAATATGAGGGAATGGGTTAACCCTTTTTTTGAAGACTGTTTAAGGTGGATAATCCTTGTGAACACAGGAGGTTTTTGCTGATTTATTCTACAAGCAAACAGAGCAAACCCTGATTACACAGCTGCTACACTAGCCATCTGATCTAGGTCTACTCTGTTTGCAAAGGCATACAAGGTGTAAAGGACTAAGTGATGATTGACATGGATGCAGTCATTTCTTTGCATTTACAATTTCATTTAAACATTTACTCCATGAATATTCATGTAAGTAGAGAGTACATGTATTAGATTAATTTTTATTTCATCTTTTTTTTTGAAGAAGAAAAATTATGAGCTATTGCCGTACCCGGCATCTGCGTTGTCGTTGATTTTGTCATCATTGTCGTTGTCATCTGGAAATTTTAACATTGGCTATTACTTCATTATTATTCATGCAAATCTTATGAAACTTCACACACCTGTTCACTCTCACATGGGATAAAATCGAACAGACAAGCTGATTTTTAGCTCACCTAAGCAAAACTCAGGGTGAGCTTTTGGGAGACTTGAATGTCCGTCATGCATCATCCATCTTCAACAATTTGCTTGTGAACACTCGAGTGGTCACAATTTTAGTCCAATATTCATGAAACTGTAACAGAATGATTGTCTTGATAAAATCTTGGACAAGTGTGAAATTGGGTCTCAATGGGTCAAAAACTTGGTCACTAGGTCAAACAGTAGAAAAACCTTGTGAACACTCTAGTGGTCTCATTTTTTGTCCATCTCGGACGAGAATGATTGTCTTGATAAAATCTTGAATGAGTTTGAAAGTGGGTCACATGGAGTCTAAAACTAGGTCATTAGGTAAAATGGTAGGAAAACCTTGTGAACAGGCTAGATGTCACATTTTTAGCCCAGTCTTCATGAAACTTAGTCAGAATGATTGTCCTGATCAAATCTTGGATGAGTTTGAAAGTGGGTTAAGTGGGTCCAAAAAGTAGGTCACTAGGTCATAGCTTAGAAAAATCTTTTTTACACTCCAGCGATCACATTTTAGCCCGATCTTTCTCAAACCTGCTCAAAATGTTTGTCTTGATGATATCAAGGTTGAGTTTGATCATGGTCGGGCCGGATGAAAAAGTAGGTCACTAGATCAAATCTTGGAAAACTCACTCTAGAGGTCACATTTTTAGCCCACTCTTCATTGGTCAGAATGATTGTCTTGATAAAATCTATATTCTAAATCTTTGAAAATCTTGTTCTCCAGAACCACTGCTCATGTTCCACTATAACATTGTTCCCATAGGTCAATATTGTTCCCATATCAGCTCATATGCAAACAGAGAAGACCCTGAACTTAGTCTACTCTGTTTGCAAAGACTTTAAAAGCTGTATCTATGGAGTAAAGGGTTAAACGCTGTATCTATGGAGTAAAGGGTTAAAATGCAGATATTGATAAGTTTAGCAGATTATAGGCGCATATTTCAAAGCAAGAGAATAATTCTTGCAAGAAGTTTGTTGAAGTTGTCTATTTGCAGAAGAGATTGTTTTGGCTTGAATTTATTGAAAATCACAGATTTAAATCGCATATTGTTTCATGCAAAGAAAGTTTAGAACATTATAACTCTTTGCCAGCTATCTGTGAAATTGTGATGAGCTATGCAACAGTTTGGATCCAGATGAGATGCCATGTAATTTTGTCTTATCAGGAGCTGAACTATTTGTCCTACACTGGAGCCATCTGACCTTGGTCTGGCATGAATCTATAGGCGTATCTATTGAGCTAACCCATTCCCTCATAGGCTAATATTAGATCCTACCTCTTTGAATAAATCTACCAAAAAGAAGCATTTACTAGAGAAAAGGAAAAAATAGAATTGTGTAGTTTTGAAACCATTGTGATAAACTAAACCATTGTGATAAACTATTTATCACAATGGTTTCAAAAAGTAACATTTACAGAGGCGTCAAAAGGTGTCAATATGGGGGAATTGTTTAAGGATTAACCCTTTCCCATATATAAATGCTCTTTCATGCCCATGCAAAACAGAGAAGACCCAGATCAGGCAGCTCCTGTAGTAGCCATCTGAAGCCAGCAGGTCTCTTCTGTTTGCTTATGAAATTATAATAGATCTGACTCTACAGTTTGTATTAATAACAAAAAATCCTGATCATAATAATTATTATGCTTTTGTTAAAATTCAGCTGAAAAATATTCATGATATCATTATTTTCTCACATCAGTATTCAACAGGAAAATGATTAACTCCTTACTCCATAAATATGCCTTTCTTCCTGTAGGAGCCGTCTGATCAGGGTCTGCTCTGTTTGTTTATGATAAAATATAGATATGATTCTACAGTTTCTTTTATGGCCAAAAATGTGTATGTGTCCATGAGCGAGTATAACAAATATTCTAATAAATACTCATGATGCCATTTCTTACATGAATATTCATTGGGTAAAATATTAATGATTTACATTATATAAAAAGTTACAGCTGCTGGATATCCCATCTAGACAAGCTGTTTACATATAGGTTATCAAGACTTTACTGCTAGTGTGCATAAAGTTAAATTTATTGAATTATACCCTAGGGCATGTAGCGAGCATGTGTAAGAAGCATAAATATTTCAAAATATATTGAATCGGGATGTATTTCCTCATAAAATACACTGTAGGCTTTAATCACTGAAACACTTCATCTCATTTTGTGATGGCTTCTTTAACTCATTGCATGCTCTATACATCCATCCATCTATGCATCAGTGTATCCATCAGTATATCCATCCCCATCCACCCACCCATCCATCCATCCATCCATCTAACCATTTCATCCATCCATCCACCCATCCATCCATCTGTCCATCCACCCATCCATTCATCCATCCATCCATCCATTCACCCACCCATCTATCCATCCATCCATCCATCCACCTGCCGTCCATCCATCCGTCCATCCATCCATCCATCCATCCATCTGTCCGTCCATCCATCCATCCATCCATCCATCCATCCATCCATCCATCCATCCATCCATACACCCACCCACCCATCCGTCTGTCCATCCATCCATCCATCCATCGACATTCAGCCTGCATTAAGCTGCCCCTGTCTGAAAGACCAACACTGATACTGATTCAAATGGCAGGTTTAGATGGGTGTTACAGTACTTAACTATGTACTAATTTATCAGAATTCCAGATAAAATGCGTAAATTTCAACAATTTCAAGAATAACTCCTTCAATTCTCGAACAAACCCTACACTGTGACACTCTTTAGAATCGTCTCTTTGAGACAATTCTAAAGAGTGGTCACAGTATAGGATTTAGTGGGAAAATGACGATTTTAGCGTTTGGGTATGCACCGTTATCTGTAGCTCTGTATTTATTTATTTTTGCAGACAAGCTATTCCGTTTAAAGATGTTCTCTGATGATCAAGGCTCCTGGATGATCATGTTCCTGGTTTCCCTCATCTGTGTGTTCATCATGTCGTGTTTCTACAACTTGTTCCTTCTAATTGGGGGTGATTCCACAGAGCCATACAGAATCTCAGACCTGATGGGCGTGGCCAATGATATCTTTATGAAGGTTGCAGCCTGCGGGACCTGGTGTGGAGATTTCTTCACTGCCTGGATGGTGGGAACCTTGTATTTGTAATTCTTTAACTCTTTGCATGCTAGTGGCGAAAGTGATTATCTATGCAAACAGTGTGGATTCAGATGAAACACCACATAATATGGCGTCTCATCAGAGTCCAAATTGTTTTGACATTTTTACCATAATATTGCACAGAAATGAGAGAAAGTTTAGTTTCAGAATTTAAGCAGACGACAAATGTTACCGACAAAATTTAATTTTTTATCCAGCATGCAAAGAGTTAAATGTTTGCATGCAAAGTAATGGTCGTCTGCAAAATTGTGTATAGCGTAAAAGTCAATGTTTCTTCTATTTTTCGTCAGAGTTTCGATCAGTTTGTATCCCGAGAAGTTGCGGAAATACCCATTGTCTGACTGGAATGCAAACTGTCTGCATGAGTTATGCCCTTATCATGACAATTTCAGCCTCACTCATACAATATCAGGCCTTTTTTGGGGAATTTTAGGGAAAATGCATTTAAATTATTGGGAATTTTTTCGTGCATAAAGCTTTAAACCATTTTGCAATATTTTGGGTCTGCATTGGGATTTTTTGGACAGACCTGTGTAGATAACAGAAAAAGGCCTGAATTTGTCAACTTTGATCCAGAAAGAGAGGCAGAGTCAGGCAGAGTCAATGAGGTTCTCCTATGTATCCAAGCTGTATGCCACACCACCAATAGTTTAGAAGCATTTTAGCATACTCGAATTGGTTATAAAGGGTTATCGCAAAAAATGATCCAATAAACTATTCCAATTTTATTGGCCTTAACGCTTTACCTGTTTAATATTCATGTAGATATACCGTATCTGCAGGAATATAAGACACAGTTTTTTCCCCAGGTTTCGGTACTCAATAAGTTGGGTGCGTCGTATACACAGAATTGGAAAAGAATATATTATTCTCAAGTAAAAATGAGTGCCTCTACCGAATCTTCCAGCCTGAGTCCGCCATCTTGTATCAAGTAGCATAACTCTTGCAAAAAAAAGAAGTAAAGTACCTAGTTATAGTCTACTTTCAGTCCGAATGACCGCTCAGCCGACTGAGTTATGCCTCTTTTTCGACTTAGAATTTTCATTGTTGGTTAAGTCTCAGAATTTGTCCAAGATATTTTGTTAAAATTTGGTATATATGTTAACTATTACAAGGGGAACCCATTTTACAAGGGCAGGTAACCTTAAAATTAAGTTTGGTATAGTTATCTCCCTTTTCCGACTTAGACTTCCACTACACTAATCAGCACTAAAAATATTGTGGAGTGCACTGTCCGCGGACAACTCTTGTTATAATGGTACATGAACATAGGATCTTTTATTTGGGCAGATTCTGTAGAATCACATCTATATAATGCAATACTCAAACAGAGCAGATCCTGATCTGGGTCTACTCTGTTCACTGCCTTAGGGCAGTTTCATCAGTTCGTGGTATATGAGTATATAACTTATTCTTTAGTGAATTTGTCTTGTGCAGAATGGATTACCAATCCTATGCCAATTATGAAGTGAACTTTTCAGTTTCATAATGATACACCAACCATCAGTATTTCAGGTACTTTGATTTGTTGATTAGTGTTCACTCAGGCAAATGAATGGTGCTGTTATTTAGGCATGGTATTGACAATAACACAGGAGCTGATCACCCGCCCACATGTCTCTAATAATCTCTTGGTTCCATGGCAAACTGGGAATAATGATCGGCTAACACTGGATTGATGCCTGCTGTGTTTCAATTGTCCCTTGAGACACTTCCCAATATCCACCCTGAAACCAACTGGACAAAGTCATCCTAGTATTATTTTGCAAACACTTTGGATCCATATAGCCCTTTCCTTCATATAAATGCATTTTCATGCATTTGCAAACAGTAGACTCGGATCAGATGGCTCCTATAGGAGCCCCCTGATCTTGGTCTACTCTGTTTGCAAATGCGTGAAAAAATGCTTTTATATGAAGGAAAGGGTTAACCTTTTACTCGATCAATATCATGTAAGAAATAATGACATTATGAATATTGATTAGATTATTTTATAATGACGCAGTCATGAACACATGAACTTTTGGCCGTGGCAGAGACTGTAGAATCATATCTATATTGTTTCATAAGCAAACAGAGCAGACCCTGATCAGATGTCTCTTACAGGGGCCATTTGATCTGGGTCATCTCTGTTTGCAAAGACCTATAAAGGCTTACGGTATATGTGGAGTAAATGGTTGAGTTTCAATGAAACTAATCGAGTTGCATTTGGTTGAATATTCATGGTAATCGTGGTTAACCCATTGCTAAGTGAGTATTTATGTAAGAAATAATGGCATTATGAATATGAAATAGATGAATTTTTATAATGGCATAATGCCCACAAGAAATAAATTTTGGTCATGGTAAAATCTGTAGAATCAGATCTATATGATTCCATAAGCAAACAGAGCAGATCCTGATCAGATGGCTCTTACAGGGACCATCTGATCTGGGTCAACTCTGTTTGCAAAGGCATATAAAGGTGTATTTATGGAGTATAGAGTTGTACAGTTAGGACACAAGTTCTTGTCAGTGGTGAGTGATGCTGATGGTTGGAATTGAAAAAAAAATGGATGCCTGCTTTTCGTAATATACCCCACATGATGTAAGGCTGTACTGGAATGAGGCTAGCCATCCGTCCTTTATTTATTTGAGGGAAAGGGTTAATAGTTTTGTTCCAAATTTTTTGAAAATTTGAAGTTATTCCTATTATCATAGGAACTGGTGCATTTATTGATTTATCAGACTGCTATTACTAAATTTATTTCCCCGTTGTAGCTCGACTATTTGAAGAATAGTAGAGCTATCCTACTCGTGCCGGCGTCCGCGTTCACGTCGGCGTCTGTGTCATACCTTGGTTAAGGTTTTTGTTAAAATCCACTTTTTGCCTTTAACCTTTGGAATAAAGCTTTGACACTTTTTCACAACCACAAACCTCATCTGTAGGCAACAGTTCGTGGTATATGAGTATAGCATTTTGACAGAATTATGGCCCTTTTAACTTAGAATTTTCGGTTAAGGTTTTTGTTAAAGTTCACTTATTTACATAACCCTTTGAGATAAAGCTTTGAACCTTGGAACAGTTGTTCACCACCACAAGCTTCATCTGTAGGCAAGAGTACATAACTCTGTCAAACATTTTGACAGAATTATGGCCCTTTTTTTCTTAAGTTTTCTTTTTCATTAACATTCTGAATACCGGTACTATTATAGATATTTTACTGTGACTTTGATTACTTGCTTCTAGTATCATTGGACACTTTTTTAGTCCACTATCAAGCATTTTTACACTAACAATTCTAAGAATAGTCGAGCGCGCTGTCCTGTGACAGCTCTTGTTAACCTTTTCCTTCAGATACACGCCTTTTTGTATTCTTTGCGAAGCAATAGAATACAAAGGTGGCGTTTCACAGCCTAACTCATGGTACCCTCTCCGGCCTGACAAAATAGTGCAATTTACTGACCTGCATTTGATGGATACAAAGGGTGTTTAATAACATCAGGAACCAATAGTGGTATACTATATCTGACATGAAAATGCCTCGTAACATAAGCTTCGGCTAAATATGTGCAAAAATCAACAAACCCGACAAAATATAGCAATGCGTAAGAAGGGCACACGGATATACAAATATCAGTTACATGAAGAAATTACGTGATCATACCATGAATGAAAATACTCAATGATGAAAGAAGCGCGAGTCGGATGACCTTATGCAAGCGATTAGGTAATCACGCCAATAACTGCGAGTGGTCAGTGTGATAATAAGCATAGTGGGAAATGGCTGAAGTGTCAGCTGCAACTGTATCATCAACTGGATAGAGTGTTAATGCCTTCCCTTATAGATGTGCAATTCCATACCAAAGCAAACTTATTCGATATCAGATTGATACCATGCAAAGAATACTGCAGCGTCTACAACGCTTTGATTATAAACATGTCTTCAGACGGGATGTATTATGTCGTGGCGCCGTCTGTCTGTCTGTCCGTCCATCCATGCACTTTTGCTTGTCCGCTCTCTAACTCAAACAAATGCAATCCAATATTTTTCAAATTTTGTCAGCATGTTTATTACCATAATGTGTCAGTCAAGTTCGATAACCAGCAAGATTGCCCTGTAGACTGTAGAATTATCTCCCCTTACTTTATGAATTTCCACAAATTTTTGTTTGTCTGCTCTCTAACTCAAACAAATGTAATCCAATCCTTTTCAAATTTTGTCAGCAATTATATTACCATAATGTTTCAGTCAAGTTTGAAACCAGCAAGACTGCCCCAGACACTCCAGAAATAATATCTCCCCTTACTTTATGAATTTCCATGAATTTTTGCTTGTCCCATCTCTAACTCAAATAAATGTAATCCAATCCTTTTCAAAGTTGGTCAACATGTATATTACCATAATGCCTCAGTCAAGTTCGATGACCAGCAAGATTGCCCCCCCCCTCCCCCCCCCTCCCCCCCTCCCCCGAGATACTCCATAATTATCCCCCCCCCCCCCCTTACTTTATGAATTTCCGTTAATTTTTGCTTGTCCTGTCTCTAGCTCAAACAAATGAAATCCAATTCTTTTCAGATTTGGTCAGCATTAATATTACCATAATGTCTCAGTCAAGTTCGATAGCGAGCAAGATTGTCTCTGACACTCAAGAATTATCTCCCCCTACTTTATGAATTTCCATTAACTTTTGCTTGTCTTCTCTCTAATTCAAATACATGTAAATGTAATCCAATTCTTTTCAAAATTGGTCAGTATGTTCTAACTCAGCATGTATATTACCATAATGTCTCAGTCAAGTTCAATAAGTAGTAAGATTGCCCTTGACACTCCAGAATTATCTCCCCTTACTTTATGCCACCTGTTATGGAGTAATGGCATTGCAACTTCCAGACATTTGACCGGTGTATATTGTAACATTTTGGCACTCTTGTCATGCATTTGCAACAGAGTAGACCCAGATCTAAAGGAGGTGTCTGATCAGGATCTGCTCTGTTTGCTTATGAAACTACATGTATAAACTACAATAGACCTGACTCTACACTTACTACCAATACCAAAACATCCTGTGTACATTACCGCAATAAAAGTTTAACTAATAAATAGTCATGGTGTCATTATTTCTTACATGAATATTGAACAGGTTAAGGGTTAACAGTGTCCACAGTCAGGGAAAAAGGTTAGAATTTCAGAGCATATGAATAAGGAGAAAGTTGGAGTGGAGAAAGTGGGTGGGGTTACTTTGGCATACAGTTCTGGTTTGTTTTGCCGCACAGCTACAATTATCAGTGCAGATTGTATTGGAATGATGATAATAATAGGTTTCAGCTCGATATTGTAATGTATAGGCAGGGAAACAAGCACAAAGGCCATTGAACACAGTAATTTTGTCTTGCTTCTTCCATTTTGAAAGATTCACTTATCTTGCCTATAGTGATCAGCTCAGAAGAAACCTAGAAGGGTTTCTTAACCCATTCCCGCATAGGTTATTTTTAGATCCAACCTCGAGCTCTTTGATTAAATATACCAAAAAGAAACAATTACTAGAAAAAATTCTGAAAAGGAAATTTTCAGAATTATATATGTAGTTTTGAAACCATTGTGATAAATAGAGCATTTGCTTCTGTGGAACAAATGCTCTATTTATCACAATGGTTTACAAAGTGACTTTTACAGAAGCGTCAAAAGGCGTCAATATGCGGGAATGGGTTAAACCATACCCTCATATTGACACCTCTGTAAAAGTCACTTTTTAAAACTTTTGTGATAGAGATTTTGTTACATAGAGAAGCAAATGCTCTATTTATCACAATAGTTTCAAAAGTATACAATTCTAAATGTTTCCTTTTTGCTAGTAAATGTTCAGTAGATTTATTCAAAGAGGTCTAAAAATAGCCTATGAGGTAATGGGTTAACCATTTGACTGTTGAATATGGAATGTTTCCATTCACTATGAAAGGTTTGCAGCAGGATTTTGAATGACAAATAGTGAAGATCCTGATCAGAGGATTCCTCTAAGAGCCATCTGATCTGGGTCTACTGTGTTTGCAAATATCAGTACATTTGTTTTCTGCATTGAAAGAGTTAAATGTTACTTTCAAAATACTTATTTTCATTTAAACCTTTCCTCTATGAATATTGAATAAAGAATTTATTACTGTATGAAATTCATGGACTGATGTGTTATAATTACACATAAATATGGAAAGTCTTGGCTATGACAGAAACTTCAGAACCAGATCTACAGTTGAACTTCGATAAGCTTGAAGGGATCATACAAATTAGTTCGAGATAACAGAAGTTTGAGTTATCCGATTTCTGATCTGGACAGTTTCCTAAGATCACAGCTTAAAGAGCAATTCTGTATTGTAAGTTTTGGAAGGACTTTTGGAAGGACTGAACTTTTAGTTCGAGTTATCTCGAAGTTCGAGTTATTCGTTCAAGATATCGCAGTTGAACTGTATATTATCTGTATCAGGATCGACACAGGGTGACATTTTGACGAAATTTTTGTGTCACCTGCCGAGAGGTAGTGTGTCACTTAGGGATCACTTGTCTGTCTGTCTGTCTATCTGTCCATCCGTCCGTCCACCCGTCTGTCTGTCACACTTTCTTTTTTTTGTATTCATTTCTAAACTAGTCATTATAGAGCTTTCAAATTTCACATGTGTCTTCCTATCATTGAGAACCATTGATGTAACTAAGGTCCATCACTCTGCATGCAATACTTTTTGAGTTACAAATGTATTCCCCTTTGTTCACACTTTCTTTTTTTTGGCAGTCATTTCTAAACTTATCATTATAGAGCTTTCAAATTTCACATGTGTCTTTCTCTCATTGAGGACCATTGATAGTCCATCACTCTGCATGCAATACTTTTTTAGTTATTCCCCTTTGTTCTGATTTCACTCCAGCATATTAACAGTTTTTGTGTCAGTTGCAAGCAGGTGACACATGTGTTCCTTCGAACACTTTTGTTAAAGAATTGAAGCAGATTACAATAGTTGCAGACGAAACATTACTTAGTGATTGGATACTTACGGTAATACGATTCTACATTTTCTGCCATGGCATAATTGGTCATTTAGGTCAATTAAACTAATTTGGTAGGAAAATCAAATAGTGTAGACCATGATCAAACTGCCCCCTCAGGAGCAGTTTGATCTAGGTCTAGATTATTTGCGTAAGTTCATTTCTCTTAATTCTATGCACAGTTAGGGTAATGCTGAATTTCCCAGTGGAATGGACAATGATGTATCAGTGTCAGGCAGACCAATTTGCCAACACCAGCCTCAGCTCAGCCTCTCTGTTTGCATCTCACATGAACTCTTTGCCTGCCATCAGCAAATTATCTGCCCATTTATGAACTATGCAAATAGTTCAGATCTGGGTCAGGCCCCATAAAATGTAGGGCCTAATCTGTTTGTCACACAGGCTCAACTTCTGCAAAAAATTATTATTTTAATTAAATGGAAAATTAATAGATGACAAAGCACTTAGCATGGAAAGTGTTAATAAATGTTAACCCTTAGCCTGCCAAATATTTTATATGGGTCTACACTGTTTGCAAATGCAACTATAGTTGTGGCAGGTGATCTAGCGTATGGGTTAATCTGTTAAACTCCTCAGCCCTTCGATAGTCATGTAAGAAATGTTAACATCATGAGTCTTACACTATACTCCATAAATACGCCTTTCTAGTTTCTACACTTTTGCAAACAGAGTAGAACCAGATCAGGTTGCTCCTGTAGGAGCTTTCTGATCTGTGTCTGCTCTGTTTGCTCATGAAATGATAGATCTGATTTTACAGTCTCTGATTTGGAAATAATTTGATAACCACTCTCAGTGGTCAGGGTCTGCACTGTTGGTTTTTGTCCATATTTAACTTATTAAATTTTTAGGTTAGAAATGTTGACCAAGATCAGAGGAGTCATCTGATTGGGAGTCCTGTGATCAGGGTCCATGCTTATAAAGCTTTTAGTTGAGTCTGAGTTTCGTTCTCAAGCTTTTGATTGGTCAGATTTGAGCCAAAGGCTCAAATCTGACCAATCAAAAACTTGAGAACGAACTCAGACTCAACTAAACGTTTTATAAGCATAGACCCAGGATCTGCACTGTTTGTTATTGAAAATCCTCTATCAAATCCATGCCTTTCATGCTGAGTGGACACTGAGGGGGTAAATTCCACTCTGAAATTTCTTGAATACCTTGGTACCATTGTACAGATAAGATGGGTAAATTTAAAACCTTTTCAACAATACTAGCTCGATCCTTTAAACCCTTTCCCTGTTCAACATTTAGGCCAAATTTCAATACCTACTGAATATTCATTAACAAAATAGTTATAAAGAAATATGGAAGGTGGAACATTGTAGACATTTTAGAAAGCAAAGAAACAAATCTATCAAATTCTATTAGCAAACAGAGTAGACCCTGATCAGACGGCTCCTCTAGGAGCCGTCTGATCTGGGTCTACTCTGTTTGCAAATGCGTGAAAACACGTTTATATGAGGGGAAGGGTTAATTCCAAGCCAGGTGGAGAAATGATGCATGGTTATCTGTAGCTCTGATTGTGGTACATTTGCCATGATTACAATGGCGAGGCAATCAATTCAATCCGTTAAACCTTTCATATGCTTGATTAACATATGTAATACTAATATGCTAGTTCTCTCATGGCCCAATAATGGAAATCCAGCAGCAGTCAGTGTTAGGTTTGATCTGATTTTATGCATGCAATTGTGAAGGCAGCCCTGTCAGATTCAGGTTTTGTGCTATTTGCATATCTAGGCAACCGGCATCAAAGAGGTAAGACAGACTGAATATATTTGGTTTTGCAACGACAGAGTACAGTATTCAAGTGAAAGAAGTGCCAAAATAATTGTCGGCCATTCCGATAACCCGTTCCCTCATATATACACCTTTTCATGCCCTTGTAAACAGAGTAGACCCAGATCAAGCGGATCCTGTAAGAGCTGTCTGATCAAGGTGTATTCTGTTTGCTTATGATGGAATATAGATCTGATTCTACAGTTTCTGCTTGAGCCAAAAAAATGTCCAGTGCTCATATGCCATTCTAAAATGTTACGTAATGTAATTAAAGTTTCTTACAGAGCTACAGAGAAGGGTGTGTACCCAAATATTAAATTCGTCATTTCTCCACCAAACCCTTTACTGTGACCACTCTTTAGAATCGTCTCTTTGAGACGATTCTAAAGAGTGGTCACATTATAGGGATTGGTGGAGAAATAAAGGAGTTATACTTGAAAATGTTTAAATTTACGCATCTTATCTGGAGCCCTGTTTCTCACATAATCCCCCATGATTTCCAGAGCAGGAGCATAAAGGTCTGCAGTAAATCCTGTATATAGTAGTCTACACAGTAGAACCTGTCTTACGCAGTCATCAAAAAGAAGTCTTAATTTTGGTAGCTTAATGCACAAAGCTCCAACGGGAGCCATCTGATCTGGGTCCACTCTGTTTGCAAAGGCATTAAAAGGCATATTTCTTGAGTAAAAGGTTAAAAACCTGCATGCAGACTTCATTTGACTTCTCCTTTGTTGATGTCAAAGATGTTGTATTATTCCAGGTTACAGATATCATGCTACAGGAGAAACTTTACCCAGGCTGGGCTCGACCCGTTCGAACATGGTGGAAGAAGGGCTACAACCGAATCATTCTCTTCTGGATCGTCGTGGTGATCACCTCATTTGCTGTCATTTTTGTCATTGCTACAGATTACATCAATTGGGACAGACTGAATCGTGACTTCTTGCCGACCAATGAGCTGTCCAGGGCAATACTGGCGTCCTTCATTCTCATCATGGACCTGTTAATTGTGATGCAGGTGAGATATCTAAACATTTAAATCTTGATATATTGATTGGAATGGTCCAACATTTAACCCTTTCCATGTTCTATGCTTATTCCAAATTTCAATACCTACTGAATATTCATTCACAAAAGAGTAATAAAGAAATATCGAAGGTGGAACATTTTAGAAAGCAAAGAACCAGGTCTATCAAATTCTATTAGCAAACAGAGCAGACCCTGATCAGACGGCTCCTCTAGGAGCCGTCTGATCTGGGTCTACTCTGTTTGCAAATGCGTGAAAACACTTTTATATGAGGGAAAGGGTTAAAAGTACAGTTCACTGAATATGAAAGGATTAGATTTGCTAAAGGAATTTGAATGACAAACAATGCAGATCCTGATCAGAGGGCACTTCTACGAGCCTATGATTTATGTCTACATTGTTTACAAATGTCAGTTAACCCTTTCCCTCATATAAACGCCTTTTCACGCATTTGCAAACAGTAGAACCAGATCAGACGGCTCCTATAGGAGCCGTCTGATCAGGGTCTGCTCTGTTTGCTAATGGAATTGGACAGACCTGTTTCTAAAATGGCTATAATGTTCTACATTCCATATACAGTGAACCCTCGTTACAACGGAGGTGTTTGTTTCCAGACATTTTGCTGGTATAACGAGGTTGCCATTATAACGAGTTTAAATATGAAAGGAACCATATGGCCAGTTTTAAACCTGTTCCAACAGGTGAACGCTTAATGCAGAACACAACAATTGCAAAAAGCACCCTTTGGGAGCTTTTTGCAATTGTTGTGTTCTGCATTAAGTGTTCACCTGTCTTATTGTCATTGCACCTATTTATTCAGTGGTTGTTTCAAAGACTTAACGGTAATTTTGTTTCAATGCATACTGCCGGTATAATGAGGGTGCTATTGTAACGAATGCCGGTATAATGAGGGTTCACTGTAGTTTGTCCATAAATATTCAGTAGGTAACGAAAATTGGAACAAATACAGAGCAGGGAAGGGTTTAAATGATGTTTCTCAGCACTGTCAAACACCAGTGACTGATCCATTCCATTACTCTGCATTAATTGATGAGTCGAGTCAGGTCTGTTATGATTTCATGAGCAGACAGAGGAAACCCTGATCAGATGGCTCCTATAGGAGCTGTCTGATCTGTGTCTACACTGTTTGCAAAGGCATGAAAAAGCATTTGTATGAGGGGAAAAAGGGTTAACGTTTCTTGTCCAGTTACACAAGCTGTTCATTGGCTGATTTCTGAATTGTTGCCAAGGAAACTTTTGAGTGTCAAACAATTCAGATCCATTATGCAGTTTCTCATCTGGATTCAAACTGTTTGCATCATAGTTTTGCTGCCATGCACAGAGTTAGCCCTTTCCTCCATGAATATTAATGAAAGAAATAGTGATCTCATGATTATTAATTAGATTAATTTGTTACAATAGCACATGGACACAAGAAATTTTGGATATGACAGAATCTGAATTATATTTATATTATATCATAAGCAAACAGAGCAGACCCTGATCAGACGGCTCCTATAGGAGCCGTCTGATCTGGGTCTACTCTGTTTGCAAAGGCGTAGAAAGGCGTATTTATGGAGTAAAGGGTTAAATCAGGTTGCTGCATATAACAGCACAAAAGTAGGAACCTTGGGGGCTTTCTGTATTACTTTTGTCCTGTATTATTCTACCACTTGTATTTATAAACCTATCATTTTTAGTGTGTTTGCTTAATTAAAAGTGGTTTGACTACATATTGGTTTCCATATTCTATAAAAATGTGACAGCAATATCTCCATGGAAACTTGTATAAAATGCAAGATTACAGATCCTCTCACAGCTGTTGGTGTGACATTTATTGCTACTGAATGTGAATATAGTGCTTGTCTCCTATATGAAAATGACATTAAGTACATTGATAAATAGTATATGTCCATTTATATAGTTAACCCTTTTCATCATGTAAACACCTTTTCACGCATTGGCAAACAAAATTAGAATTCATCTGACACTACAGTTTCTACCAATACATCTTGTGTACATATGCCATTATAAAATTTCAGCTAATAAATATTCATGATGTCATTATTTCTTAAATGATTATTCATGGAGTAAAGGGTTAAGAACATGTCATGAAGATCTGTGTTTAGAAGTGGGAAGATCCAGATCCAGATCAGATCCAAGCAGCTATGCATGACAGAATCTTCGTTGATTTGTGCATTAACCCCTTCCCTCATAAAAATGATTTTTTATACGCCCACCTAATAAAGGTGGTCGTATATTGTCGTGGCCCTGTCCGTCCGTCCGTTCGTTCGTTCATTCGTTCGTTCGTTCGTTCGTCCGTCAACATTTTGTTTGTCTGCTGCTTTCTGGGAAAACTATTTGACAGATATTAATGAAACTTCACACAAATGTTTAATGCATCAAGATCTGAAGCTGAGTTGATTCTGAGGTTCATTTGATTTTTCATTTCAGAGTTATGGCCCTTGTCCTTAAAAAATATGCAAATAGTTTGTCCGCCGTTTTCTGGGAAAACTATTTGAGAGATATTAATGAAACTTCACACAAATGTTAAATGCATCAAGAATCGAAGCTGAGTCGATTCTGAGGTTCATTTGATTTGTAGTTTCGGAGTTATGGCCCTTTTACTTAAAAAATAATGCAAATACATGCAAATAGTTTGTCCGCTGTTTTCTGGGAAAACTATTTGAGAGATATTAATGAAACTTCACATAAATGTTTAATGCATCAATATCTGAAGCTGAGTTGATTCTGAGGTTTATTTGATTTTTCATTTCAGAGTTATGGCCCTTGTCCTTAAAAAATATGCAAATAGTTTGTCCGCCGTTTTCTGGGAAAACTATTCGAGAGATATTAATGAAATTTACCACAAATGTTTAATGCATCAAGATCTGAAGCTGAGGCGATTCTGAGGTTCATTTGATTTGTCGTTTCGGAGTTATGGCCCTTTTACTTAAAAAAATAATGCAAATACATGCAAATAGTTTGTCCGCTGTTTTCTGGGAAAACTATTTGAGAGATATTAATGAAATTTCACACAAATGTTTAATGCATCAAGATCTGAAGCTGAGTTGATTCTGAGGTTCATTTGATTTTTCGTTTCGGAGTTATGGCCCTTGTCCTTAAAAAATATGCAAATAGTTTGTCCGCTGTTTTCTGGGAAAACTATTTGAGAGATATTAATGAAACTTCACACAAATGTTTAATGCATCAAGGTCTGAAGCTGAGTCGATTCTGAGGTTCATTTGATTTGTCATTTCGGAGTTATGGCCCTTTTACTTTGCAAATAGTTTGTCCGCTGTTTTCTGGGAAAACTATTTGAGAGATATTAATGAAACTTCACACAAATGTTTAATGCATCAAGATCTGAAGCACATATTAGAAAATGTCAACACTTATAAGGCATGTTGAATCAGAGAAAGTTTGCAAGTGGGCGTATTATGTACCGTATGCGGTACTCTTGTTACACAATTGCAAACAGAGTAGACCCAGATCAGAAGCTCATATAGGAGCTGTCTGATCATATACTGCTCTGTTTGCTTATGAAATTATAATAGATCTGAATCTACAGTTTCGGGTCTCCTCTGTTTGCTTATGGTATACATGAACTAATCTATAGATCTAGTTGTACAGTTTCTTCCTGAGCCAAAATGTCCCACATTAATGTTCCATTATAAAAAAAATATCAATATTCATTGATGTCATTATTTCTTGCATGTATATTGAACAGGTAAAGGGTTAAGTGAAGCGATTTAGGGGTTAGGTCACTGGCTTTTCACGTAGGAGACTCGGGTTTGATTCCCCACCAACAGTGGAAATATTTATAGCTTTGTGACCAAGTAATGTAAGAATCTATATATAACAAGGGTAGCTTCTCCCAATAATTGAGGGGAATCGATGTGGTGCATTTACTTTCCATTAGTTTTACTGATTTCACCCATTAACTGATTAAAATGGAAATAGATATAATCTAATCTTACTGTTAGGTACATATGCATGTAAATTGTTGCAGTTTTTACCTCATTTTCAAACTTTTTTGTGAAGGTTCTTGCTGAACATACATGTACGCAGTGAGTGTCTTTTAATGCCTTTGCAAACAGAGTAGACCCCAATTAGACATCTCCTGTAGGAACCGTCTGATCAGGGTCTTCCCTGTTTGCTTATGATATTATATAAATATGATTCTACAGTTTCTGCCATGGCCACAAATTTCCATATATCCATATGCTATTATAACAGTAAATCGAACTTATATTCATGATGTCATTATTTCTTACATGGATATTCATGTAGTAAAGGTTCAACCCATTTCCGCTTATTGACACCTTTTGACGCCTCTGAAAAAAGTCACTTTCTGAAACCATTGTGATAAATAGAGCAATGGTTTCAACTCTATACAATTCTAAAAAAAATCCTTTCCTCTAATAAATGCTCCTTTTCCGTAAATTTAGTGAAAGAGGTTGGGTCTAAATATGAGGTAACGGGTTAAGGTGTAAATGCCCCTCTGGTTCCTGCACTATTTTGATGCCGTTAATCTTTAACCCGTTACCTGTTCAAAGTTCTTGTAAGAAATAATGACATCATGAATATTTATTAGCTGAATTTTAACAGAGTACAAGTTTCAAGGGAATTTTTTATTTTTTTACTTTGACAAAACTGTAGAATCATATCTATATAATGCTATAAGCAAACAGAGCAGACCCTGATCAGACGGCTCATATAGGTGCCGTCTGATCTGGGTCTACTCTGTTTGCAAATAAGGGAAAACATGTACCAGTATATTATGAGGGAAAGGGTTAACTTGATGACAATTCATGTAAGAAATAATGATTGTATCAGCTGACTTTTATAATGGCATTATGGACAATAGAATTTTTTCAACATAGCAGAAACTGTAGAATCAGGTCTATATTATTCCTTAACCCTTTCCTCCATAGGCTATTTTTAGACCCAACCTCTTTGAATGAATCTACCCAAAAGGAGCATTTACTAGAGAAAAGTAAAATTTTAGAATTTTGCAGTTTGAAACCATTGTGATAAATAGAGCATTTGCTCCTATAGGAGCAAATGCTGTGTTTAGCACAATGGTTTCAAGAAGTGGTTATTACAGAGGTGTAGAAAGGCGTATTTATGGAGGAAAGGGTTAAGTACACAGAGCAGGCTGTGATCAGATGGCATCTGTCGTAGCTGTCTGATCTTGATCTACTCTGATTGTAAATGTGTAAAGATGTGTCACTATTAGGTAAAATGTTAACCCTTTCCTCCATGAATATTCATGTAAGAAATAATGACATCATGAATATTAATTAGATACATTTTTAGCTTGTCTGTTTCGAAGAAATCACGAGCTATTGTCGTAACTCCGGCGTCCGTGTCGTCGTTGTCATCTTCCAAAATCTTAACATTGACCATAACTTCTTCAATTTTTCTTTTACAACCTTCATTTTTGGTATGCATGTTCATCTTGACAATGACGACAGATGAGCATTGGCACCCGCTTGCGGTCCTCTTGTTTATAATAACATATGGACAAGGGAATTTGTGGGACCGGCAGAAACTCTAGAGTCATATCTATATTATAAACAAACAGAGCAGGCCCTGATCAGACGGCTCCTATAGGTCTACTCTGTTAGCAATGGCATAGAAAGGCATATTTATGGTCCGTAAAGGATTAATGAAGCTAATGTAGTAGCAAATAGTGTAGACCCTGATCAGACTGCAGCTTATGAGGCATTTTCATCTGGGTCTTCATTATTTGCAAAAACCTTTCATAATGTTGAATGTAAGAAATTATGACATCATGAGAATTTATTAGCTGAATTTTTATAATGGTGTATGTACACTGGATCTTTTGGTATTGGTAGAAACTGTAAAATCAGACCTAGTATAATTTCATAAGCAAACAGAGCAGACCTTGATCAGACGGCTCTTACAGGAGCGTGAAAAGGCATTTATATGAAGGAAAGAGTTAACCCTGTCCTTCATATATATATATATAAACATGTTTTCATGCATTTGCAAACAGAGTAGACCCAGATAATATGGCTCCTATATTAGGCTACTAAATTCATCACATCTCCACTAAACCCTATGATGCTGCCACTCTTTAGAATCGTCTCAAAGAGACGATTCTAAAGAGTGGTAGCAACATAGGGTTTGGTGGAGAAATAAAGAAGTTATTCTTGAAAATGTTTTAATTTACGCATCTAATCTAGACCTCCGAGTATGGTTTCAATACTTATGAGATACAGAAAGGCTTGTGTCTCATTTGGTTACAAATTGTTTGCTAAGATCATCCCTAATTTACATATATATAGCGTAAAGCCGCTAAATCATTAGGTAAGTGGTTTGTGTGTTAGATCTCACTTTGTGGCAATAAATGAAATAGTGGTGTGTAATAAATATTTTCCACACTTTGCTCTTATATTCCTTTGTCAACAGTTTTAACTCATTCCCTCATAGGCTGTTTTTAGATCCAACCACTTTGAATAAATCTACAGAAAAGGAGCATTAGCTAGAGAAAAGGAAATTTTAGAATTTTGTAGTTTGAAACCATTTTGATAAATAGAGCATTTGCTCCTATAGGAGCAAATGCTCTATTTATCACAATGATTTCAATAGGTGATTTTTACAGTTCCATATTTATTCCAAATTTCAATACTTACTGAATATTCATGGATAAGTTACAATGAGCTATGGAAGATGGGACATGGCAGCCATTTTAGAAAGTAAGAAACAGATCTATTTAATTCCATCAGCAAACAGAGCAGACCCATATCAGATGGCTCTTATAGGAGCCATCTGATCTGAGTCTACTCTGTTTGCAAATGCATGAAAAGGCATTTATATGAAGGAAAGGCACATGGACATAGGAATGTTTGACCATAGTAGAAAATGTAGAATCATATATCTATATAATTTCATAAGCCAACAGAGCAGACACGGATCATGTGACTCCTACAGGAGCCATCTGATCTGGGTCTACTGTTTGCAAAGGTGTAGAAAGGCATATTTATGGAATAAAGGATTAACCCATTACCTCATAGGCTTTTTTTGGATACAATCTCTTTGAATTAATCTACCGAAAAGGAGCATTAATTAGAGAAAAGAAAAAAAATAGAATTCTGTAGTTTGAAACCATTGTGATAAATAGAGCATTTGCTCCTATAGGAGCATATGCTCTATTTATCACAATGGTTTCATAAAGTGACTTTTACAGAGTCCTCAAAAGTCGTCAATATGAGGGAATGGGTTAACAGACTCAACATAAGGTTTAAAGCATTACTCCATAGATAGACTGTTTGCATATCGAATTATATTGCATGTATAATGCATTGAAGAACTGATTTTACCATTTCCTCCATAGCCAAGCATTTCTGTGTTCAAATGTCGTTATTCAAATTCATCTAAGAAATATTCATTACAGTATGTATTTATTTCATACATGAATATTCATGGAGTAAATGGTTAAAAATTGTGCTAGAAAAGAAGCTGTCTTTGCTATCGTTTCTCATATATACTGAAAAGAATAAATTGCTGGTTTTCTAATTGCTAGAAGTTAATTTAATATTGTGAGAGGCAAAATGTACAGGTTTATATGAAGAGAAGCAAAAGTCACAATAATTGTGAACACAGACTAAGAAAAACCAGGATTTTTGAAGAAAAAACTCGCCACAAAAAAGCCATCATAATTATAGCTTCTAGTTTTTTATTGCATTTTTGGTGTTAACTTAAATAATATGCGGGAACTGAGTACATGTATAAAAAGACTTTTGCAAACAGTGTAGACCCAGATCAAAGGGCTCCTAAGGGAGCCCTTTGATCAGGGTCTGCACTGTTTATCATGAAAAAAAGATTCTTCGGTGTTAAATTTTGATACAATCTTTTCGTTTAATCAAAATTCAGAAAGGGAGGAGCCAGTTTTAATTATTCAGCAGTTGTTCAGGGTTAACTTTGTCCCTTAGCCTGATTATGCATATGTAGTGCTCACATTGCGAAGTGCTCGGATCCAGATCAGATGTAGAGTAACATATGATTCAGAGCAACAGATAAAGGTGCATACTCAATACTAAAACTTGTCATTTCTCCACCAAACCCTATGTTGTGACCTCGTAGAGACAATTCTAAAGAGTGGTCACAACATAGGGTTTAGTGAAGAAATAATTTACTTATTTTTGAAAATGTTTTTAATTTACGCATCTTATCTGGACCTCTGATGATGTCTGATCAGGATGTGAACTGTTTGACACTTAGCCATTAACCCATTCCATCTTAGGCTATTTTTAGACCTAACCTCTTTGATTAAATCTACCAAAAAGGAACATTAACTAGAGAAAAGGAAATTTTCAGAATTGTGTAGTTTTGAAACCATTGTGATAAATAGAGCATTTTGCTCCTGTGGAGCAAATGTTCTATTTATCACAATGTTTTCATAAGATGACTTTTACAGAAGCGTCAAAAGGCGTCAATATGCGGGAATGGGGTAATCAGCCAAGAAATTTAGTTACATGTATTTATTTGCACATTCAATAATAATTGTCTGCTATGTTTAGCGAGCTTTGTGTTCCTCCATTTATTCCACAGGAGTACAGACCGGGTGCCAGAGTGCCAAACAGTTGTTATGCTGAGTAACTCCGCCTCTTATTTAGATCCAAACTGTTTGCTAAGGTTATCAACAATTAGTCATTAATGGGCAAAGAATCAATCTGATGAAGTTTAACCCTTTCCGTCATATAAACATCTTTTCACACATTTACTAACAGAGGAGACTCAGATCAGATGGCTCCTTTGGGAACCATCAGATCAGGGTCTGTTCTGTTTGCTAACGAAATTTGATAGATCTGTTTCTCTACTTTCTAAAATGGGTTCATTGTTCCACCTTCCATATTTCATTATAACTATTTTGTCTATTAATATTCAGTAGGTGTAGAAATTTGGAATGAACATAGAACAGGGAAAGGGTTGAACATGCAGTAGAAAAAGTTTTTAGTAGACAACAGTTTTCATATAGCAGGTTAAATATTTATTGTTATGTTGATTACAGGACTGGGATTTCCCACACTTCATGAGCGCAATAGACATAAAGCTTCCTGGTCTAAACACGGCCCACATACGCTTTGAGATCCCCAAGTGCTTAAAGCGGGAACACTGGAAGGTTCATATAACAGGTGAGAAGATGATAAAATTACCCATCTTCACTTAGACAGACAATTAAGGGTTAAAACAGTGCAAATATTGATCATCTCAACTATTTCCCCTCATACTTATACCTTTTAACCCTTTTACAGTAAAACCTCTCTATAACGGCCACTAAATTACATCAAGTATTTTGTGTAAAAGGCAGGTGGCTGCTTAAAGCAAAGTGAAAGTAAAACAGAACACTCCTATAGGAGCGTTCTGTTTTACATTCACCTTGCTTTAAGCAACCACCTGCCCTAAATACCAACTAATAAACATAATTTAGTGGCCGTTATAGAGAGATTTTACTGTACTCCATAAATAGGCCTCTCTACGTCTTTGCTCCTAAAGACCTTCCTACCTTGTAGTGGTTCTGGGGCTAAATTGTCACGGGGGATGTTTTTGTTTATCTGACGGCGATAATCCCCTCTGCCAAGAGTTTAAAGGAAGGCAGGCCGGTGGTTTTGATCCCATGCACTGCTTTTCAGCGAATGAGATTAGCCAAAATCATCTTCCTGAAATCATCCCTCAATAAAAAGCTCATCATCACATCATTTCATAATTCATCGGCGCTATATGGCCTATTCAGTGTCGCAGTGCTGTAAAACCCAACCCACTCTAAGCCTTTGCAAACAGAGTACAAACATGTAGACCCAGAAAGCAGTATGGGTTCAGATTACTTAGGCAAATCATGCAAAATCCAGATTAAACTTCACTATTTGCTACTATGTCAGTCTAGTTTTAAGTCATAAAAATGGTGTCAATCACTTTGATGAAGTTGGGTGTCTAAATACTTAACCCTTTACTCCATAAATACGCATTTCTATGTCTTTGCAAACAGAGTAGACCTAGATCAGACAGCTACTATAGGAGCTGTCTGATCAGTGTCTGCTCTGTTTGCTTATGATATTATATAGATATGATTTTACAGTTTCTGCCATTGCCAAACGCTCCTGTGCCTATGTGCATAACAAATGTATAACAATTAATCTAATTAATATTCATGGTGTCGCTATTTCTTACCTAAATCTTCATGGAGTAAAGGCTTAATGCCTTTGCTGTTAGGGTAGACCCAGATCAGAAGGCGCAGAAAGGCGTATTTATGGAAGAAAGTGATAAATAGACACCCAAATCATTGTGATAAACAGAGCATTTGTTCCTATGGATCAAATGCTGCTTTTATCACAACGGTTTCAAAATATGACTTTTACAGAGGCTTCAGTAGGTGTCAATATGAGGGAATGGGTGAAGGGATGTGGAGCTGTCTGCAGTCGCATGTGTTTGTTGTGTTAGTGCCAGTTCCAAAGTTTCAATGATCATTAAATTGCACCTTCTAAATCGCTCACAATTTAATGAAGAAAACTGTGTTTGCAGTGTCCTACATTGATTTTACAGTTCAAGCTTTCACAGCTCAATTATTTGCATAATTGTAGTAATTGTAAAATGTTTTGTCTGGTGCCATTCTGAAAGTGTTTTTTTCTCTCGTTTGCTTCAAAAAATGCAGTCAGAGTCTTGATCAGCTTGGTTCCTGGGTCCATGCTTATAAAGCTTTTAGTTGAGTCTGAGTTTCGTTCTCAAGCTTTTGATTGGTCGGATTTGAGTTCTCAAGCTTTTGATTGGTCAGATTTGAGCCTTTGGCTCAAATCTGACCAATCAAAAGCTTGAGAACGATCTCAGACTCAACTAAAAGCTTTATAAGCATGGACTCTGGTTAGCCAAAGAGTTTCTCAACACTTTATTTGTATCCAAACTGTAAATGCATATTTAGATCTTGTCTTCATATAAATGCCTTTTCACGCCATGGCAAACAGAGTAGACCCAGATCAGATGGCTCCTGTAGGAATCATCTGATCAGGGTCTGCTCTGTTTGCTTTTGAAATAATATAGATATAATTCTACTCTTTCTGCCATGGCATTAAATGTAATGGCCGTGTGCTAATATAACAATTATCTAATTAATATTCATGTTGTCATTATTATACCCCCCTTTTGAAAAAATGGGGGTATGTTGCTTTGCACATGTCGGTCGGTCGGTCGGTCAGTCGGTCAGTCGGTAGATCGATGGTTTCCGAACGATAACTAATAAACGACTTGGCATAGAGTCTTCAAACTTGCTGTGGTGGTTGGTCATGACAACTAGATGACCCCTATTGTTTTTGAGGTCACTAGGTTAAAGATCAAGGTCGATATGACCTTAACTGGTGAAATAGTTTCCGATCAATAACTGCTCAAGGATTTGGCTTGGGATCTTCAAACTTGCTGTGGTGGTTGGTCATGACCACTAGATGACCTCTATTGTTTTTGAGGTCACTTGGTCAAAGGTCAAGGTCACCATGACCTTAACTGGTAAAATGGTTTCTGATCAATAACTGCTCAAGGGTTTGGCTTAGGATTTTCAAATTAGCTTAGGTGGTTGGTCATGACAACTAGATGAGCCCTATTGTTTTTGAGGTCACTAGGTCAAAGATCAAGGTCATCGTGACCTTAACTGATGACATGGTTTCCGATTAATAACTGGTCAATGGTTTGGTTCGGGATCTTCAAACTTGCTGTGGTGGTTGGTCATGACCACTAGATGACCCCTATAGTTGTTGAGGTAACTAGGTCAAAGGTCAAATGTGAAATGTGTTCAGATCAATAAATGATCAGTGGTTTGGCTTAGGATCTTCAAAGTTGCTGTGGTGATTAGTCATGACAACTAGATGACCTCTATAGTTGAGGTCACTAGATCAAAGGTCAGGGGGTCTGGGGGGTATACATATTTTACAAACATTTCTTGTTTTACCTTATGCAACGATGTTGCTGGGGTATATTGTTTTTGACCTGTCTGTCATGAGGAACCACTTTTTTTCTCTTGACAATGTTGTGGCATGGAGTATGCGAGCTTGCTGAGTAATGTAATTTAATTTTTAACATATGTATTCATGTAGTTAAAGGTTAATCACATTATGAGAGTTGGAGACCAGGAAAGGGTCTGTCATGTCAAAAAATATCTGGTCATTTGTTCAGTATGACCAGACACTCATTTGAAAACAGTATGGGTTCAGATTACATATGCAGATCATGCAAACCCCAGATCAAATATGTCATCATGTCATTATTTCTTGCATGAATATTCAACAGAGAAAGCGTTAAATAGGGAAAATCAGTATTCCTAATTCCCTAAGTCTTTGGGTTAACTGTGTCCCCCATGTAGATGAAATTACAAATAGAGTAGATCCAGATCAGACAGCTCCTGTAGGAACTTTCTGATCTGTGTCGGCCCTGTTTGTTTGTGGAATAACATAGATCTGGTCTTGAAGTTTCTGTCACAGCAAACATGTCCTTGTTTATGTGTAATTAAATTTAGTTCATGAGTATTCATGCAGTAAAAAATTCTTTAATTAATAATCATGGGGGAAAGGGTTTAACCCTTTCCCTGTTCAACGTTTGTTCAAGGCTTTATAACCTCATTAGTAAATCATGGTCAGATTTGAGTTCTCAAGCTTTTGATTGGTCAGATTTGAGCCACAGGCTCAAATCTGACCAATCAAAAACTTGAGAACGACCTCAGACTCAACTAAAAAGTTTTATAAGCATGGATACTGATCTAAAAATGATAAAAGCAAACAGAGCAGACCCTGATCAGACAGCTCCTTCAGGGTCTACTCTGTTTGCATAATGCATGAAAATTGTTTACAAACAGAGTAGACCCAGATCAGGAAAGGGTTAAGGCAATATTCATCTAAATCACTATTGTAACTGAGCCAAAAAATCTTCATTACATCAGTAGTTGCCAAATTATTTTAGCGGGTAATACATTATAACGATTAATGTTCTCTGTCTAGACTTAAAGGAAATTTAATGTGCTTTTATTGGCTGGTCTGTGCATGCTGTGCAAATGTTGTACATTAACCCATTCCCTCCTTTTGACGCCTCTGTAAAAGTCACATTTTGAAACCATTGTGATAAACAGAGCATTTGCTCCAATGGAGCAAATGCTCTATTTATCACAATGTATTCAAAAATGCACAATTATAAAATTCTTCTTTTCTCTAGTAAAGACTCCTTTTCAGTAGATTTATTCAAAGAGGCTAGGTCTAAAAATAGCCTATGAGGGAATGGGTTAACTCTTGGGTCACTATAGTTCTATTGCAAACAGTTTGGGATCCAGATGGTGTTCCAACAAACTTGGCATTCAGGATCCAAATTCTTTACAGTTTGTCACTGATTTTTGTGCCCCCATAGCTAGGCTTTGTGACATATAGTAATTGAGCCGTCCATCCGTTAGCTAGTTAGTTACTGTGTGTGTTTGTGCAGATTTTGCTTGTCAGGAGCATATCTCCTACACACACTTAACCCTGGCTAGGATCACCAAATATGAGGTATGAGTACATTTTGGGATGGCAGAGTGTCGCATACTATTTATAGGTCAATGTGACTTTGATCTTAACCTTGGGCTTCATTTTCAAAAAAACTTGTCTGGAGCATACATCCTATACCAAATCAGTTAGGATCACCAAAAATGGTGTGTGTGTTCATCTTGGGATGGCGGAGTGTGGTGTACTATTTTTAGGTCAATGTGACCTTGACCTTAGACCTCATTTACAAAAAGCTTGTGCAGAGCATATCAGTAAATCCTACACTTCTTCACTTAGGATCACCAAATATGGTGTGTGAGTACATCTTTGGATGTTGGAGTGTCACATATTATTTATAGGTCAATGTGACCTTGACCTTTGGCTTCATTTACAATAAAAGCTTGTCTACAACATATCCTACACCAGATCAGCTGGAATCACCAAATATGGTGTGTGAGTTCATCTTTGGATGGTGAAATATCGTGTACTATTTGTAGGTCATGTGGCCATGACCTTGACCTTTGACCTCAATTACAAAAAAGCTTGTTGTTTGGGGTAGCTTGAGTTCAAATTCTGGTCATACTATGCAATCTTTTCTTTCATTTTGCAGTTGTATATGCAGGCCTGCTTACAGAACACATTTCATTGTCAGTGCTTTGCCTCAGGGGCATTTGTCACCTACTGTGACACATTTCTTGTTTTTAAAAGAAGTGCAAAAAGAGTAGACCGAGATCCTGTAGCAGCCATCTGATCAGGGCCTGCTTGTTTGCTTGTGAAGTTATAATACATCTAACTTTACAGCTTCTGCCAATACCAAACATGTATTTATTCATATACCATTATAAAATTCAGCTCATAAATATTCATCATGACATCTTAGATTAATATTCATGAGGGAAATAGTTGAACATTGATAATGGATAATTTTCTGAGGTGATTGTAACTGAGCGTTTCAGCTGAGTTTATTTGGGTTGGAATGTAGACTTTTTATTGCCCCTGTCTTTGGTCATTATTAAGCTGGCGGTATGTATCAATCATTGCCTCGTTCATTGCAAATATTGATCTGTTCGAGCTAATGTACACACCGTGGCAGGTGCCAGTCCCAACGCTAGGAACATTGTCAGTTTCCTGCTAGCAGTAGCTAATTGCACCATGATTTCAGATGTAACCCTTTCCCTATTCTATATTGTGCCCAAATTTCAATACCTACTGAATATTCACATACAAAATAGTTAAAATGAAATGTGGAAAGTGGAAGATAGCAGCCATTTTAGAAAGTAAAGAAACTGAAGTAACAAATTGCATTAGCAAACAGGGCAGACCTGATCAGATGGCATGTATTCCTTTGCAAACATATGAGCAGTCTGATTAGGATCTACACTGTTTGCTTATAGAATTATATAGATTTCATTTATGCCATGGCCAAAACCAAAATATCCTGTGTTCATATACAGTAAAACCTCTCTATAACGACTACTAAATTGTGTTAATTAGTTGGTATTTAGAGCAAGTGGCTGCTTAAAGCAAGGTGAAAGTAAAACAGAACGCTCCCATAGGAGCATTCTGTTTTACTTTCACCTTGCTTTAAGCAGCCACCTGCCTTTAACACAAAATAATTGATGTAATTTAGTGGTTGCTATAGAGAGGTTTTACTGTACTTTATAGCTATATTGACAATAATTACAATGTAAAAGAAATTCAGATGTTTTAATCTTTACTCCATGAATATTCATGTACAGTAAATATATTTTTAACCCTTTACTCCATAACTATGCCTTTCTATGCCTTTGCAAAAGGAGTAGACCCAGATCAGATGGCTTCTTTAGGAGCTGTCTGATAAGGGTCCAGTGTGTTTGCATATGATATAATCATGCACCAATTATCCCTTAAAATTAGCAGATGATAATACATGAAAAAACACATGTTAATCATTTGACTCAAATATTTATATAAAAAATAATGTATGTATGAAAACAGATTTGTTCCTGCTAAAATCTGTAGAATCAGATCTATACCTCTATAATTCTGTATGCAAACAGAATAGATCCTGATCAGACGACTCCTTCAGGAGCTGTCAGATCTGAGTCTTCTCTGTTTGCCAAGGTGTATTTATGGAGTAAAGGGTTTAGACAGGTTTTACTGTTTTGTTTATCCCTGGTTATATATTAACCCATTCCTCCATATGCTATTTTTAGAGCCACCCTCTTTGAATGAATCTACCCAAAAGGAGCATTTACTAGAGAAAAGTAAAATTTTAGAAATTTGTAGTTTGAAACCATTGTAAATGCTCTACATTTGTATTTATCACAATGGTTTCAAGAAGTGGTTATTACAGAGGCGTAGAAAGGCGTATTTATGGAGGAAAGGGTTAATTAAGTATTTTTTCAAGAATAGTTCCTTTTTTCCATACCAAACCGTACGTTAAGACCATTGATTAGAACTGTCTGTCAATTCTGAATTGTGCTCAGAATATAGGGTTTAGTGGAGATAGCAGATGTCAAAATAAGAGGTGTAAATCAAAACATTTTCAATAATAGCTTCTTAATTTCTCCACCAAACCCTATGTTTAGACATACATTTATGGAGTAAGGGGTTAAGCTTCCACCTATATTTTTTATGCTCCCCAACAACGGTGTTGGGGGGAGCATATAGTCGCCTCTTTATCCATCCGTTCGTCCGTCCGTCCATCCGAACTTTGTCAGGAGCATACCACAAAAACTGTAATAGATAACAATAGATGCACTTGTGCAGTGCACAAGAACCATCACTCTCTTTTGCATAATTCAGGAGTTATTGTCCTTTGTTATTTTTCATACTTAAAATTTGTCCGGAGCATAACTCAGGAGCATACCACAAAAACTGTAATAGATAACAACATGAAACTTCATAGGTAGATTGATCTCGATGAGGAGAAGTGCAGTGCACAAGAATCATCACTCTCGTTTGCATGATTTAGGAGTTATTGCCCTTTGTTATTTTTCATACTTAAAATTTGGTTGCAGTTGGGGAGCATCCATCGGTTCTACCGATTCTCTTGTCTTTATATATATATCCAGGACTCTGATTTGTTTTACAGGTAAATGGTTTAACTATGGAGTCCTGTTCCTTGTTATGTTATTGGATCTGAACATGTGGAAAAATCAGATCTTCTACACTCCCTACGACTACGGGCAGTATGTGGGACCGGAGGACCGCATATATACAGTGCAAGACCACTACAGCCTTGATAACTTTAATGAAAGCCAGATCACCTATGCTTTTAGAAGTGTTACCATTGACAACACCACGGGGTTGACTTTTGAGGAGAGTGACACACATATGAATACCAAATATCTTAACTTTTCTATTGGGGTGAAAGCTGTAGCATTCTTCCCCAGTATCATAGTGTTTATTATTTTTGGTGTCTTAATTTGGCAGTTTGGACGTTTTAGGCCAACAGAACATGATCCATATGCTGGGCGTCTGAAAAAGAGAATCAAGAAGAGATTGTCATTCAGATTGCCATGGAGACGAAGGGCTGAGGTAAAAAGGAAGATTCACGCTGTGCCTAAACTTTTGTATTTTAAAAAGAAGAAGAACGACACTGAAGCAGCAGAGGTCAAAGAAATTCCGTCGGAAGGATTTTCATCCGATCATGAGGAGAAGCCGGCCCAAATACCAACAGTGACTGCAGTTACAGAAACATAATCAAATTTGATGTCCTTTAGTAGTAGCAACAATATAATTTACCATTCACTTACATTGCTGAGCAAGCCTGAGCTCAAACAGCTGTAAACCATACATAAAGGGACTATTACAGTACAGTACAGCAAATGTATAAATTTAAACATTTAAAAAAATATCTCCATTATTTTTCCACCAAACCCTATAATGTGACCACTTTTTAGAATCGTCTCTTTGAGACGATTCTAAAGAGTGGTAACAGTATAGAGTTTGGTGGAGAATTGATTTTCTATGTAATTGAATCACTATTGTGTGGGTTTTTTTAGCCCTTGTTTTAGCTCTCATAAGCAGTAAACAATTATCCATGATTGGAAAGTGTATGGTTTTGTAATACTCCTTTTATCATGCAGTTGTTGCTCAGTGTCATATCCACATATCATATTCTCCCTAATAAATGCCTCTATTGTAAAATGATCAATAAAACAACTAAAACCCTATGTTTTAGCCATTAAAAAAAGAAAGCTACAGGTGTTAGCTTAATTAAGACTGAAAGCAATGCCGAAAGAAACCACCTGTGTGCAAATTTCAAGATGCTCATTTAATTAAAAAAATCAGGTGTTTGCTTAATGCAGACTGAAAGCAATGCAGAAAGCAATCACCTGTGTACAAAATTCAAGATGTTCATTTAAAAGAGTGTGACACCCGGGGCATTTATTAGTGATGATGTGGTATTTGCTAAAATGACATTGTCTCCAAAGATCTGTGGCTGGCAATGCACACAGCACTGTCTAGCATTACTGGTAAAAATGTTGACTTTCCATGTGTTCTCATGTAATTGTGTTGTGATACTGAGACTTTCAAGCCCTTCTCTTCCTTTGTGATAAGTTTCATCTGCTGTGGTCTGTTCTTGAATCAAGGAAGATAACTCTTGCTAAAAAATGTAAGGGAGACAAGTCTAGATTAACTATTTTTGTATTACTTGGCCAAAGGTATTGTCACATGTACAAAACCAGCACTTTTGAAAACTGGTCTCACTGTAGATATTTTTGTATTATTTACTGTCAGAAAAATTGGCATAGAAGTATTTTTGTAGAATTTTTATGGAGAAAGCTACTGTAACCCTTTACCTCATGAATATTTATAGTAGAGTTTATGATATTCATTTTAATACTAATTTTTTGTAATGATCAATGAATAAGGGAGTTTTTGCCATTTAGAAATTGTTGAATCAGGTCTATATATAATTTCCATAAACAAACATAATGGACCCTGATCAGATGTTGCCTACAGGTGCAGTCTGATGTGGGTCTACTCTGTTTGCTAATGTGTGAAAAGTCATTGATTTGAGGTAAAGGGTTAACCCATTCCCTCATAATGACAGCGTTTGATGCCTCTGTAAAAGTCACTTTTTAAAACAAATGTGATAAAAGAGGAGCAAATGCACAATGGCTTCAGAACTACACTATTCTAAAGTGATCCTTTTCTCTAGTAAATGTTCCTTTTAGGTAGATTTATTCAGAGGTTGGATCTAAAAATAGATTATGAGGTAAAGGGTTAAGACTACAATATTCATTGTTGGACTGTTCACAACTTTGGAATCTGGAAAGCCAATTAATTAGTAGGTGTTTTCTTCCTCAGTATGTGTTGATGTTTTTTTTTTCAACTGAAAAGAACATTATCTGATGTGCCAAGAAGTTCTTAATAAGCATTTGCTTAGTAAGGGCCACTGTCAGAGTATTTTTGAGTACTTGTCATCCACGTCAAATACCCTAAATATTGGGACACCCAAACTCCCTTCTCCTAGCTTTTAAAGCTGAAAACAGTTTTGTGCTATTTTGATAACTTCAACCCTTTACGCCATGAGTATTCATGTAAGAAATAATGACACCATGAATTTTAATTAGATCAATTTTTTTATCTTATATCACATGGACACAGGAATGTTTGGCCATGACAGAAACGGTAGAATCATACCAACATTATTATCATAAGCAAACAGAGCAGACCCTGATCAGATGGCTCCTGTAGGAGCCATCTGATCTGGGTCTTCTCTGTTTGCAAAGGCGTAGAAAGGCGTATTTATGGAGTAAAGGGTTAAAGGAAACTAATGGAGTAGCATGCGGTATAGATCCACATGAAAGTGCTCCTTCAGGAGCTGTTCGATTAGGGTCTGCACTGTTTTCAGAAGTTTGAATGACCTTATATACAGGGTAATTACGGTAGTATTTTTATCTATAATCCTTTACAATAGATACTAAACCCTCTATTTGTCTTAGTGCCTAATTCATCTATATCTTTTGTATTGCTTAACCCTGTACTCCATCAGTATGCCTTTGCAAACAGAGTAGACCCAGATCAGATGGCTCCTTTTGTAGCCGTCTGATCAGGGTCTGCTCTGTTTTCCAATGAAATAATATAGATCTGATTCTACAGTTTCCGACTTTGGCCAAAGTATCCTAGGCTCAAATGTCTTTATAAAAAAAAGTCAGTCAGCTAATTAATATTCATGATGTTATTATTGTTTTACATGAGTATTGATGGAGTAGTGGGCTGAATTATAAGCTGTCAGGTCCTGAAACCCAATAAAGAGAATTTGTTTGTGATGTCTTTCTCCTTGTGCAATTCTGAAGTTTGTTGTATTGTTATAGTAGGTGTGGTATGGTAAAGTTGATACTATTGTTAGTTCAGGTGGTGAGATATATTTTATTATGTTTTTAGACTTACCCATGTAACAGGGGTTGTAGGAGGGGTTCAGTGTTGAAATGGGATTTGTCTAAATTTTAACCCTTCCCTTCATATAAACAGCTTATCACGCATTTGCAAACAGAGTAGACCCAGATCAGACTGCTCCTATAGAAGCCGTCTGATCAGGGTCTGCTCTGTTTGCTTATAGTATAATATAGATATAATTCTACAGTTTCTGTCGGGGCCAAAACATCCAGTGTACATAATTCGAGGGCTTGGTGCAAAACTATTGTAACTCTTTCACTTTGTGAAGGAGTTACAATAGTTTTGCACCAAGCCCTCAATATGCTATTATAAAAATTCAGCTAATAAACATTCATGATGTCATTATTTCCTACATGGACATTAAACAGGGAAAGGGTTAAATGATCTGCCACAAATAAAGTTGATATATTATCATTTATAGTTGTTAATTGTTTTACTTGTAATCATTATTCTTTTCTTTTAGCCCTTTACTGGATGAATATTCTTGAGGAGACAATTTTAAAGAGTAGTACTAAGGTTCTAAGGTACAACATAGGGTTTGGTGGTGTACTAAGGTACAACATAGTGTTCGGTGGAGAAAATATTTTAACCCTTTACTCCATAAATGCACTTTTCTATGCCTTTGCAAACAGAGAAGACCCAGATCAGACGGCTCCTGTAGGAGCCGTCTGATCAGGGTCTACTCTGATGGCTTATGACATAATATAGTTATGATTCTGCAGTTTCTGAAATGACCAAAACTTCCTGTACATGTATTATTATAACAATTAATCTAATTGATATCCATGATGTTATTTTTTGCATGAATATTCATGGAGTAAAGGGTTAATTTATGTGTCTATATTAGTAGACAAGAAAAGAGATAATCCTTTCCCTCATATAAACACATTTTCATGCTTATGTGAACAGAGGAGACGCAAATCAGAAGTTTCCTGTAGGAGTGACTAAGGACACATCTGATCAGTGTCTGGTCTGGTTTGGTAATGAAATTATAATAGATCTGATTCTACAGTTTCTACCAATACCAAAATATGCAAATATAAAAATTCAGCTGATAAATATTCATGATAACATTATTTCCTGTATGAATATTCAACAGGGAAAGAGTTAAATGTAAAAACCATGCTAGAGGGTAGTTTTGCTATTTATAGCTACTTGCTAAATCATTTTATATTGTAGTAGATATTTTTTAATAATCATAGATATATATTTATGTATTGTATGTTTAATATGACAGTTAATCAGCATGTATAGTATATTGATTTCATTAGTTTGTATAGTAAAACCTCTCTAAAGCAACCACCACAAAGAGATTTTATTATAAGTTCTAAAGGCAGATGGACACTTAACCCATTCCCTCATATTAAAGGTATTTTTAGATCCTACCTCTTTGAATAAATCTACCAATAAGGGGCATTTACTAGAGAAAAGGAAACGTTTAGAATTGTGTAGTTCTGAAACCATTGGGATTAATAGAGCATTTGCGGAGCAAATGCTCTATTTATCACAATGGCTTCAAAAAGTGATTTTACAGAGGCGTCCATAGGCATCAATATGAGGAAATGGGTTAATGCAGCATGAAAAGTTTTGGACCTGCATTAAGCAACCACTTGCTGTAAAAGACATCTATATTTATTCATAAAATGGTGGCTTTAAATGGGTTTCACTGTATTTTGTTGTCTGTTAAACATGAAATATACATGTATGAAAACTATTTCTCATTTTATGCTGTATCGACATATATCACATTTACATGTACATGTATATTGAGTAGAACTTTAACCCTTTACTCCATATATGCACCTTTCTATGCCTTTGCCAACAGAGTAGACCCACTACAGATGCCTCCTATAGGAGTCTGGTCTGTTCTGTTTGCTTATGATATAATATAGATTCTACAGTTTCTGTCCTGGCCATGTGCTATTGTTGTCCATCACAACTTCAATTCTTAGAGGTCTCTCTTTCCCTGCATTGATAAAATTGTACATTATATTATATATATTAATAGTGTGTTAAAAAATGACAGTGCATTGTTTGAAACATTCCCATTGGAAATGTGTATTAGCTGTCACCACATTCGGACTAGCCATTGTCGTCATGAATACATGTATTTGTTAAATAGATAAACACATCATTAATATTCATTGGTTAAATTTATAATGAAATATGAACACAGGATTTTTTTGCCAAGGACAGAAACTGGAAAATAAGATGTATATTATTTGATAGGCAAACAGCAGATAACCATCAAACGAGCCATCTGATCTGGTTCTACTCTGTTTGCAAAGGCATATAGAAGTGTATTTATGGAGTAAAGGGTTAATCCATATCCTACTGACTGCAACCTGATTGGCATCCAGATCAGATGCCAAGCTAACCCTTTACTCCTTAAATATGCCTTTCTTCTCCTTTGCAAACTATAGGAGCAGTCTGATCAAGGTCTGCTCTGTTTGTTTATGATATATAATATAGATTTGATTCTACAGTTTCTGCCATGGTAAAAAAGTTCCTGTATCCATGTGTCATTAACATGATTAATCTAACTAATAGTCAGTATTCATGTTGTCATTATTTCTTACATGATTATTCATGGAGTAAAGGATTAACCCTTTCCCTGTTCTATGTTTATTTCAAATTTCAATACCTAATGAATATTCATTAAAAAAATAGTTATAAAGAAATATGCAAGGTAGAATATTGTAGACATTTTAGAAAGCAACGAAACAGATCTATCAAATTCTATTAGCAAACAGAGTAGACCCTGATCAGACGGCTCCTCTAGGAGCCGTCTGATCTGGGTCTACTCTGTTTGCAAATGCGTGAAAACACGTTTATATGAGGGAAAGGGTTAAGCTTGAATGAATTGGAAATAAAGCAAACATAACAGCATATCAGGCATATTTTTGTTTTAGTAGGATAAGGGAGGAACTTGCAGACATGTACTATTTGTTATGTAGCATATTGAATATCCTCTATATGTATATATTGTAAAAGTTATGCAATGGTCTACCTGTAATGTGTGACAATGACAAACTTGCTCAGGGTTTTCCCTTGACCCCTTCAAAAAGACCAATTTGAGGGTCCTCTTGACCCCCTCTCTATAAAGTAAAGAACAGACGCTCTTAATTTTGAGGGTCGTTTGTAAAATTTGAGGGATGTTTTACTAGAAAAAGGGAGTAAGGGAAAACCCTGCTTGCTACTTATTTTAGCCCATTCCCTCATATTGACGCCTCATTAAAAGCCACTTTGTGAAACCAATGTGATAAATAGAGCATTTGCTCCATAGGAGCAAATGCTCTATTTATCACATTGGTTTCAAAACTACACACTTCTTTATAAATGCATATATCCTATGTGAAAGAGTGCTATATAAATGTGGTATAATAATAATAAAAACAAATTTTATTAAAAAAAAATAATCAAGTAAATGCTCCTTTTCATCACATTTATTCAAAGAGTTTGGGTCTAAAAATAGAATGTGAGGCAATTGGTTAAGAAAACAGTTTGTAGTCGAAAGTATTTTTTCATGATGATCATATTTTACATAAACTACTTCTACAGTTATTTAAACACCAAACACCCTGTTGTATGTATAACTTTGTACTAAATTATGAAAATTGTTTTCGTTCAAATTTTTATACAGTGAATTTTAGGTCCTACAGTAAAAGGGTACAATGTTTCTCATATGGACCAAGAATTGAGCTTTATATTTCCTTTAACTGAAGAAATTTTCACAATTTTTTAATGTTTTTAATGTAAAACGTAAGTTTGTTTTACATGCATGAAAATGTTTTAACAATTACTGTTTATAACTAATAATGAAAGTTTAATCTGAAATTGGGGCCATTTTTACATTGACACAGCTTCTATGCTGGAACTTTCCAACATTTGTTTTTATCAGGTCATGTTTATCTACTTAAATATTTTATCAGACAGAGACACATTGTCACGCCTTTGCAAATAGATTAGACCCAGATCATACAGCTCACATAGGAGCCATCTGATCAGGCTTTGTTCTGTTTGCTAATGAGGTAATATGGATACGAGTCTATAGTTTGTGGTATAGTCAAACATAATATCATTATAAACAGTTCAGCTAATTAATATTCATACAATCCCTATTTTTACATGAATATTCATGAGATAACTGATATTTCACTGTATGTTTTTTTTTAACCCTTTACTTGATTAATATTCATGCACGACTCTATCTACAGTAAAACCTCTCTATAACGGCCACTAAATTGTGTTAATTAGTTGGTATTTAGGGCAGGTGATTGCTTAAAGCAAGGTGAAAGTAAAACAGAACGCTCCTATAGGAGCGTTCTGTTTTACTTTCACCTTGCTTTAAGGAGCCACCTGCTTTTAACACAAAATACTTGATGTAATTTAATGGTTGTTATAGAGAGGTTTTACTGTATTGTTATAAATCATTTTTTCTGAATTTAATTCTTGTATTGAAAATATAAAATGAGAAAAATTATTGCTTTGTCAAACAGAATAGAATCAGATCCCCAAATATATCAGCAAACAGAGCTGATCCTGACCAAACAGCTTCTGCAGGAGCTGTCAGATCTGGGTCTGCTTTGTTTGCAAAGGCATTGAAAGGTAAGATTTAACTTTCCTTGTTCTATTTTTATTCCAAGTTTCAATACCTACCAACAGTTACTATTCATGGATAAAATAGTTATAATGAAATATGAAAGGTAGAACATGGTAGCCATTTAAATTCTATTAGCAAACAGAGCAGACCCTGATCAGACAGATCCTATCTGATCTGGGTCTACTCTCTTTGCAAATGCATGAAAATGCATTTATATGAAGGAAAGGGTTAAAAGTAAAATGTGTTAAGTAAAGTGCATGAAGTAGTGAAGGATATGTTTAAGCTTCGTAAATTCTGTATCATGATTTAAAGCCATTTTGATATCTCAATGTGACAATCTTGATAATGCAAAAGCATTAGAGTATTACAGTGGTTTATTTTCTTTGCAGAATATACCGGTATGTATTTGCTGAACAATCTTAAGGTAATACAGATACGAATTGACTATAGTACTTTTTTTGAGCTTGTCTGATTTTAGAAGAAGAAAAATCTAGGTATTTTGCCATGGCCTTTGAGTTGATGTCTTGGATGTTGTTGTTGTGTAAATACTGACATTTTTTTTCATCAACACATTTCCTCCTAGTGACGCATTTTGGTGCCTCTGTAAAAGTCACATTTAGAAACTATTGTGATAAATAGAGCATTTATTCCATAGGAGCAAATGCTCTATTTGTCACAATGGTTTCAAAACTACACCATTCTATTTTTTTCCTTTTCTCTAGTTAACCCATTCCCTCATATTGACAACTTTTGACGACGCTGTAAAAGTCAATTTCTGAAACCATTGTGATAAATAGAGCTCCTATAGGAGCAAATGCTCTATTTATCACAATGGTTTCAAACTACAAAATTCTAAAATTTTCCCTTTCTCTAGTTAATCCTCCTTTTCGGTAGATTTATACAAAGAGGTTGTATCTGAAAATAGCCTATGAGGTAATGGGTTAATGCTCCTTTTCAGTAGACTAATTCAAAGAGGTTTGGTCTAAAAATAGTCTATGAGGGACTGGGAGACGAGCATTGGCATCTACACATATGGTGCTCTTGCTTCATACATAAACATTTTTGCACTCTTGCAAACAAAGTAGGCTCAGACCAGACATCTCCAGTATGCTGTAGATTTAATCTACACCATACACTGTTGCCATGGCAAATATTCCCTTGCTTTATGTGCCATTATAAAAATGACTTAATAATCAATGTTTACATGAGTATTCATGAAGTACAGGGTTAACCCCTTCCTCCATAGGCTATTTTTAGATCCAACCACTTTGAATAAATCTACCAAAAAGGAGCATTAACTAGAGAAAAGGAAAATTTTTAGAATTTTGTAGTTTGAAACAATTGTGATAAATAGAGCATTTGCTCCTATAGGAGCAAATGCTCTATTTATCACAATGGTTTAACAAAGTGACTTCTACAGAGTCGTCAAAAGTCGTCAATATGAGGGAATGGGTTAAAGTTAAGCTTTCAAAGAGTAAAATATGGATGCATGTTTGTGTCACACTCTTCAGTAATGGCTTGAATGTACTTATTGTATGATAATCTAGTATAGTTTATGACAGGATTTACAACAATCATTGTACATGTATTTTAATTCCTGGATTCAAACCAGGAACATACATCTAGTAAAATTATTAATTCATTGATAATGCATAAACATGTAGAGCAAGTCACATCACCATCAGTGTCAAAGGTAAATATCTGTATTTTGTATTTCTAATCCCATTTCTGTTCTGCTATAGCTGACAGAGCTACAGATAAAAGTGTACTAAAATCGCCATTTCTCCACCAAACCCTATGTTGTGACCACTCTTTAGAACTGTCTCGAAGAGGTGATTTTAAAGAGTGGTCATACATTAGGGTTTGGTGGAGAAATAAAGATCTTATCTGGACCTCTGGTTGATATTCATTAGGGCTGTTAGCAGCTTTAGAATTGCTATGTCTTAACCCTTCATCTGATAGAGATCATGTCTATTGACACCTTTGCAAACAGAGTAGACCCAGATCAGACTTCTCCTGTAGGAGCTCTCTGATCAAGGCATGTTCTGTTTGCTTATGGAATTATACAGATGTGAGTCTACACTTACTGCCATTGCCAAAAATTCATGTGCTCATATGCCATTATAATATAACTCTGCTAATAAATATTCATGATGTCATTCTTTCCTACATGAATACATGTATAAGGTAAAGGGTTGAAGCATATATGTTCATGTCTTTCCCATAATTCTTTCTCATCTGAGACTTCCTGTGTGGTGCTCGTGGTTACGAAAGTAACATACTTAAGTCTACATGTGCAAAAATAGAGTTATATTTGTTGGTTAGAGACACTATGCTAGTGCAGTTATTTTCATAGAGATATATTTTTAGATGTTCACTTGTTAAACTCTCAACTGTAACTAACTTTATGCTTTCTCGTTATACTGTTACCTGCTTGCAATGTAAATATAGCCCTTTAACTCATAGGGACACATTCTGGCACCTTTGCAAACAGAGTAGACTCCTGTAGCAGCCATCTGATTACAGGAACCATCTGATTAAGGTCTGCTCTGTTCGCTTAAGAAATTATATAGATCGGTATCCATGCTTATAAAACTTTTAAGTTGAGTCTGAGTTTGTTCTCAAGTTTTTGAGGTGGTCAAAAGCTTGAGAACAAACTCAGACTCAACTAAAAAGCTTTATAAGCATGGACCCTGATTTTACAGTTTCTGCTGTGGTAAAAAAAATCTTTTGATCATGACGCCATTATAAAAATTTAGTTGATTGATATTCGTGTCAACATTGTTTCTTGCGGGAATATTCATGAGGGAAAGGGATAGTGCCAAATGATCATTTAACAGAAATATCACAATAAAACTTCTAAGGGGATGGCCAGAAAGAAACTTGTCTTCATGACAGATGGTAGCTTAATGCAACATGGAAGTAATGCAGAAAACTCACAGAGGAGCTTTCTGCATTGCTTCTTTCTTGTATTAGCCCTTTACATCATAGAGGCACCTTTTTTACTCTTTTGCAAACAAAGTAGACCAAAATCAGATAGTTCTTGTAAAGATCTGATCCTTTAGTTCCGGCCATGGCCAAAAAAAATCTTGCGTTCATATTGAGGGCTTGGTGCAAAACTATTCTAACTCCTTCACAAAGTGAAGGAGTTAGAATAGTTTTGCACCAAGCCCTCGATATACCATTATAAGAAAGTAGACCCAGATCAGATGGCTCCTGTTTTGGTCTGATTCTACAGTGTCAGTGGTGGTCAAAAAGTCATGTGCATTATAAAAATTCAACTGATATGTATTGATGGTGTAATTATTTTTTACACAAATTCAATGTTCTTCAGGTAAAGGGTTAAGCAGCCACCTGAGTTATTTGTGACCAAAATATTCATATGCCGTTTTAAAAAATAAGTCTTAACCTATTCCCTCATATTGACGACTTTTGACGACTGGTCTACTTTGACGAAACCATTGTGATAAATAGAACATTTGCTCCTATAGGAGCAAATGTTCTATTTATCACAATGGTTTCAAACTACAAAATTCTAAAATTTTCCTTTTCTCTAGTTAATGCTCCTTTTCGGTAGATTTATTCAAAGAGGTTGGATCTAAAAATAGCCTATGAGGTAATGGGTTAATGGGTAAGAAAGCAACAGGTAAAATGACATTGGAAAACAGTTTTGGATCCAAACCAACATTCACAGTAAATGATCCTTTCATCTGGATCAGATTTTTGAGATATTTATTTTTATAGAGAAGTTGAATAAAGGGTGTGTATAAATATTAAGCCATTACCTGAGGTATATTTTAATAAGAAATATTGACCTCATGAATATTTATTAGCTGATTTTTTATAATGGTATATAAACTCAGGATGTTATGGTTACAGTAGAAGCTTTAGAATCAGATCTATATAATTCCGCAAGCAAACAGAGCAGACCCTGATCCGACTGCTCCTGCAAGAGATGTCTGATCTGGGTCTTCTGTTTGCAAAGAGGTCAAATGATGCCTTAATCTAGGAAAGGGTTAATATGTATTGGACTATGGCTTAAAATAACAAATAATTAGCATTCCTCAACACTTTATTCCATGACTATTCATGTAAGAAATAATGACATGAAATATTTAACACATGGACACAAGAAGTTTTGGCCATGGCCGAAACTGTAGAACAATATCCATATTATATAAGCAAACAGAGCAGACACTGATCAAACTGGTCCCACAGGAGCAGTCTGATCTGAGTCTACTCTGTTTGCAGAGGTATAGAAAGGCATATTTATGGAGTAAACGGGTTTATTGGTGTATGGGTTTTTTGATAACCATTACAAGTAGTTTGGATCCAGATGAGATACATAGTGACTCAGCCTTTCATCAAGATATACCTAAAGACTTAAATAGGAGCCATCTGATCTGAGTCTACTCTGTTTGCCAAGACGTATAGAGGCGTGTCTGTGACATAAAGGGATAAGTATGATGTAGCCAACATTAGGCATAGCCCTTTCCCTGTTCTATGTTTATTTCAAATTTCAATACCTACTGAATATTCATGAACAAAAAAGTTAAAATGCAATATGGAAGGTGGAACATTGTAGCCATTTTCGAAAGTAAAGAATCAAATTCCATTAGCAAACAGAGCAGACCCTGATAACACGTTTATATGAGGGAAAGGGATAGCAGATGTAACATCTTCTGCTTTATTTGTGGAACATTGATTCTAACTACTCGTTAGTGCTCTGTCACAGGAAAACTCCTAGCTCTTTGATAAGCTTAACTCTGTGCATGCTTGCAGCTTATTTGTGATAGCCAATGCAAATCGTTTGGATCTGGTCAAAAGGCATCCAACCTTGGCATCTGATCAGGATCCAAGCTTTTTGAAACTCGGACACTGTTTTTTGGAGAGAAGTGTAAGAAAAACATAGTTTAAGACTTGTAGCAGACAACACTTGTTGCAGACTGAAGTTTCCGTTTCTAAGTATTGAAAGGTTTAATTTGTGGCTCAATAAATCATTTCCTGCAATCATCTTCCAGACGATTAGCTAATTACAGTGTAGGGATTGAAAATTTATGACCTGGGGAAAATTCTTGAAATCAATATATGATGGATTTTGATCTATTGTTCTCTGTGAGGAAAATTTATTATACAAATATTTTCATTACTCAATTTTGATAAGCAGTTGCACTGTTATCAGGGCTGCAGAAAAGCGGGTTAAATTAAGTCTCAATCTTGTTTTCTTCATTTCTCTACCAAACCTGTTATTGTGACTACTCTTTAGAATCGTCTCAAAGAGAAGGTTCTGATGAAATGTCCGAACTATGGGTTTGAGAAATGCAGAATTTTGTATCTTATTACTTAACCCTTTCTTAATGACAAACTATAGAATCAGATCTATATAATTTCACAAGCAAACAGACGCTGTCTGATCTAGGTCTACTCTGTTTGCAAAGGCGTAAAAGGCATTTATGTGAAGGAAAGGATTAACACTCTTCTCCATAAATACACCTTGTTACGCCTTTGCAAACAGAGTTAATAGAGAAGTTTTTGATGCATTATTTTGTAAACAGAAGAAACATTTCTCATCAAATTTTAAATTGACAGGTCTGATAGATTTTTAAGAGAGAGGGAGAGAGAAAGAGAGAGAGAGAGAGAGAGAGGAAAAAACAACAACAAAATTGTACTTTTAAGATCGAAGCTTGTAGCTAGATGATACTTCTGTAGCATGCAAAGAATGATAACGTAACTTTAATATGCCAAGGATGGGTCATGGAATATGTTGTAAAAAGCTGTGCTGTGTGTATTTGTTGTAAATGAGTTAGAGAGCAGAGATCAAAAATGATTATCTCAGTACAATAAATGTCAAATTAGGGGGAGAATTGAATTGTTGAAAGAGCTTTAATCAACTCATAGAAAGTGTTAATCCTTTTTATGCTGGAAATGGGTTGCATTTGTTATTACTGTTGCTCGAGCCCTGATTTAGTTCTTCATGGTTTGTCTTTTAAAATCATTGCAGCACAATGAACAATTAATTTACTACAGGCAAAATTGTGAGTTCCTTTGCAATTTGAAACTTGACGAGATGCAGAATATATCAAAGTGTAATCAGGATCCAATCAATCTGGCACTCAGATTGTACATTAGCTTAACCCGTTCCCTCATAGACTATTTTTAGATCCAACCTCTTTGAATAAATCTACCGAAATGAGGATTTACTAGATAAAAGAAAGTTTAAGAATTGTGTAGTTTTGAAACCATTTTGAGAAATAGAGCAAATGCTCTATTTACACTCAGATAGATGCAACTACAGAGCATAAACCATGTTCGTGTATAGAAATAGATATACATGTATTGGTATATTGTTGATATTTTCCCATCGATATAGAAATTTCCACCAATGACACCTCTATCAAAAGGCATCAATATGAGGTAATGGGTTTGTATGTTTTGAAATACGGGGCAAGCCAAGTTTCGAGAGAGCGAAAATTCACTTGAAGCAGGTGGAAGGTTGAACACTTCAATTAAGTATACAAAGGGTCTAACCATTTACTCCATAGATACACCTTTCTATGCCTTTGCAAACAGAGTAGACCCAGATCAGACGGCTCCAATGGGAGCTGCCTGATCAGGGTCTGCTCTAGTTGCTTATGAAACAATATAGATCTGATTCTCCAGTTTCTGCTTTGGCAAAAATTGCATGTGTTAATATGCCATTTTAAAAATTAATCTAATTAATATGCATGATGTCGTCATTTATTTCATGAATATTCATGGAAGAAAGGGTTAATATCAGTGTGAAAAACTGCAAACAAGGAGCAGATGTCAATCATAGAAACATATACCCAAAAAGTCTACCTTTTTAACCCCTTTACTTCATGAATATTTATAAAAGAATTCATGACATCATGAATATTAATTAGATTTTTTTTTATTATAGAATATGAACACAGGATTTTATGGCTGCCAGAAACTGTAGAATCAAATCTTTATTATTCCATAATCATGTCTGTATTATTACATAAGCAAACAGAGCAGAACCTGATTAGACTGTTCCTACAGAAGCCATTTGATCTGGGTCTACTCTATTTGCAAAGGCGTTAAAATGCATATCTTTGGCTGTCTTATCTTTTTGTACTTGTTTGCAAGGCATACATATGGAGTTGTGGGATACTGGGTGGAGTCTCACATGAATATTTATCAAGTATAGGATTAACTCAATGTCACACTGCTATCATGAAAATTTGTTATTTTGTTTACCCCAAGTATCAACATCTGTCACAAACAGTTGAAAAATGCACCAGAATTCCTGGGGCCCTTCTTATGAAAGATTGTATTACAGAAATTATCATACATACAGCATCGGTGAATGCTCTAATGTACAGTGATTGCAACTAGAACAGGAGATTGTCATGTTTGAACTTGTGATAATTTGTCTCACATTTTAAGCCTTAACCCATTCCTTCATATTGATGTCTCTGTTAAAGTCACTTTTTGAAACCATTATGATATATAGAGCATTTGCTCAATAGGAGCAAATGCTCTGTGTATCACAATGGTTTCTGAGCTACACAATTCTAACAATTTTCCTTTTTCTAGTAAATCCTCTTTTTAAGTAGATTTATTCAAAACCTATAAGTTTAAGTAGATTTATTCAAAACCTATAAGGTAATGGGTTAATTTGTGCATGCTAGAATGGTCAATATTTCAGACTATGCCAGTAGTAGTGATTATTGTGATATCAGACTTTTTGTTGACACAATCTTTTGTTAGACAGGCCCCTGCTGTTTTGGAGACTTCTGTGCAAGTTTCGCATTTTGTTAACCTCATGTATTGACTGACAAATAAAGAATGATCACCCTCCTAGCCATCAAAGCATTGTGATAGCTAATAAAGTAGGTATACATTGCTAAAAGTGAGTTTGTTTTTATCTCCTGTCCTAACTGCCATTTTTAGCTTACCAGAGCACAAAGTGCTCAGGGTGAACTTTTGTGATGGCCTCACCCTCACAGGTACCCATTTTAATCCAAGGGTGGAGAGGAGGTGCATGTGGGAGACACTGTAAAGTATCCCTGAAATTTCTGGGAGAGACCACCATTTGAACCCCAGACCTCCGGATTGGTAGTCAAGCTCGTAAACGCTAGACCACCACACCTGTAGGAGCCGTCCGATCAGGGTCTGCTGTATGCTTATAATGTAATATATATATATCCGATTCTAGCTTCCACCATGGCCAAAATTTCTTGTGCTCAAAAACTATTCTAATAATTAATCCAATTAATCTTCATTATGTCATTATGTCTCCCCCATTTATGGGGAGATGTATTGTTTTTGCCAGAGTTGTCTGTCTGTCCGTCTGTCTGTCTGTCTGTCTGTCCGTCACAAACTTGTGTCGCGCGTATCTCTGAAACCAGTTGGGCTAGAGTCACCAAACTTCACAGGAATGTTCACCAGCATGAGTTGTTGTGCACCTGGGTTTTTTGAATTGTCTCCCCCTGATAACTTTGGAGTTATTGCCCCTGATGACTTAAAATTAGAAAAACTTTGTGTCGCGCGTATCTCTGAAACTGCTAGTACTAGAGTCACCAAACTTCACAGGAATGTTCACCAGTATGAGTTGTTGTGCACCTATGGTTTTTGAATTGTCTCCCCCTGATAATTCTTGAGTTATTGCCCCTGATATGAATACTTAAATTTATACAAACTTTGTGTTGCGCGTATCTCTTAAACCAGTAGGGCTAGAGTCACCAAACTTTACAGGGTTGTTCACTAGCATGAGTTGTTTTGCTCTTGGGTTTTTGAATTGTCTCCCCCTGTTAACTTTGGAGTTACTGCCCCTGATGACTTAAAATTAGACAAACTTTACTTAGTGTCGTGCATATCTCTGAAACCACTAGGGCTAGAATCACCAAACTTCACAGGAATGTTGACCAGCATGAGTTGTTGTGCACCTGGGATTTCTTAATTGTCTCCCCTTGATAACTTTGGAGTTATTGCCCCTGATATGATTACTTAAAATTGAGAGAAACTTTGTGTCATGCATATCTTTAAAACCACTAGGGCTAGAGTCACCAAACTTCACAGGAATGTTGACCAGCATGAGTTGTTGTGCACCTGGGTTTTTTTAATTGTTTCCCCCTGATAATTCTTGAGTTACTGCCCCTGATATGATAACTTGAAATTAGAGAAACTTTGTGCTGCACATATCTCTGAAACCAGTAGGTCTAGAGTCACCAAACTTCACAGGAATGTTCACCAGCATGATTTGTTGTGCATCTGGGTTTTTTAATTGTCTCCCCAGATAACTTTGGAGTTACTGCCCCTTATGGCATAAAATAAGAGAAACTTTACTTTGTGTCACATGTATCTCTGAAACCACTAGTACTAGAGACACTAAACTTCACAAGAATGTTGAAAAGCATGTTTTTGTGTACCTGGGGCTTTTGAATTGTCTCCCCCTGACAATGCTGGAGTTATTGCCCCTGATTACTTAAAAATTAGACCCTGATAAGTTTGGAGTTACAGACATTACACTTGTGTATTGGAAAGAGGATGGGAGGGGGAGACATCTGTTTTTGTGACAAAAACAAACCTCTAGTTATTTATTACATGAATAATCATGAAGTGAAGGGTTAATTGTATGTTAACCTGTTACCTAATAGGTACACCTTTTTATGGTTTTGCAAACAGAGTAGATCCAAATCAGATGGTTCCTACACCTTTTTATGGCATTACAAACACAGTAGATCTAGATCAGACCGATCCTGTAGGTGCCATCTGATCAGGGTCTGCTGTTTGCTTATGAAATTCTACAGTTTTTACCTGAGGTTAAATATTCCTCTCTTCATATGCTATTATTAGCTGGATTTTTCGAGAAAAATCTCGGCTTATAGTTTGGCGAAAACCGGGCGGGCGTGCTGTCGTTAACAAAACTTTAACATTGCTTATAACTTTTGAATTACCTAAGCTAGACCATTCATATTTGGTATACAGATACGTAGCTTGAGTGAAGGCCTTTCACTTGATACAAGGATACATGAAATCAGGTCACGGTCAAGGTCACTATTTCCAAAACTTTGCCGTTTTTAACAAAACTTTAACATTGCTATAACTTCTGAACTACAAATGCTAGGCAATTCATCTTTGGTATACAGATAGCTTGGGCGAAGGCCTTTCACTTGGTACAAAGATATATGAAATCAGGTCAAGGTCAAGGTCACTATTTCAAAAACTTTGGTAAAGGTGAAGGCCTTTCACTAAATACAAGGATACATGAAATCCGGTCAAGGTCAAGGTCACTATTTCCAAAACTTTGCCGTTTTTAACAAACTTTAACATTGCTATAACTTCTGAACTACAAATGCTAGGCAATTCATATTTGGTTTATAGATAGCTTGGGTAAAGGTCTTTCACTTGATACAAGGATACATGAAATCAGGTCAAGGTCACTATTTCCAAAACTTTGCCGTCATTAACAATACTTTAACATTGCTTATAACATCTTAATAACTTAACCCTTTCCCTCATATAAACGTGTTTTCACGCATTTGCAAACAGAGTCGACCCAGATCAGACAGCTCCTAGAGGAGCCGTTTAATCAGGGTCTGCTCTGTTTGCTAATAGAATTTGATAGATCTGTTTCTTTGCTTTCTAAAATGTCTGCAATGTTCCACCTTCCATATTTCATTATAACTATTTTGTCTATGAATATTCAGTAGGTATTGAAATTTGGAATATACACAGAATAGGAAAAGGGTTAAGCTAGACCATTCATATTTCATTTTGGTATGCAGATAGCTTGGGTGAAGGCCTTTCACTTGATACAAGGATACGTGAAATCAGGTCAAGGTCAAGGTCACTATTTTGACAAGTTGGCCATCATTGAAATTTTTTTTTTTTAACTTACTTTTAATAATTTATGCTAGACAATTCATATATGGTATGGAGATACCTTTGGTGAAGGCCTTTCAGTTGATACAAGGATACATGAAATTGGGCCACGGTCAAGGTCACTATTTTGAAAAAACTTGACTTTTTAACAACTTTAACATTTTGCTATAACTTCTGATCCACAAGTGCTAGGCAATTCACCTTTGGTATTCAGATAGCTTTGGTAAGGACATTACAGATGACATAAACATACCTGAAATCAGGTCAAGGTCACTATTTTAAAACATTGGCTGTCATTAAAATGTTGTTATAACTTCTGAACTACATGGGCTAGACAACTTTGGTATGCAGATAGCTTGGGTGAAGGCCTTTCAGTTCATACAAGGATAAATAAAATTGGGTCAAGGTCAACAAAAAAAAAAAATCCGGCTTTAATGCGGTGTCCACATTTTTTTGCTTGTATAGAATCAGCTTATCAGTATTCATGTATTCTTTATGTTTTACATGAATATTTATCAGGTAAAGACTTATCCTTCATATACAGGCCTTTTCATGCATTTGCAAGCAAACAGAGTAGACCCTGATCAGATGGCTCCTACATGAGCCGTCTGATCAGGGTCTTATACGTTTGATGTAAATCTAATTCTACAGTTTTTGTCAAAGCAAAACATTTCCTTGAAAAGTTTTAATCATAAAAAGTCAGCTAATGATTACTTACATGATTTAATGATGTTAATGATTTCTTACATGAATTCTGAACAGGGAAAGAGTTAAAAGTTGCAAAATGCTAGAGATTTTGTTGTGCCCCATGTTGAATATCAATTGTATACAGTTCATCTTTGATATCTCGAACTTGAACTTCGAGATAACTCAAACAAAAAGTTCAGTCCAAAACTTACAATACAGAATTACTCTAACAGGTATCCTTACAGATATCTAGAAACACATGTGACAGCTTAATACAGGTCTAAGCGAATACTAAAAGCTCCTACAGGAGCTTTCAGCATTACTTTAGACCCGTATAAAGCTGTGAACTCCAGAAATTGTTCAGATTAGAAAGTGGCAACTCGAACTTTCAAAAACAGTTTGATCTGGGTCCTTGTAATTTGCCTTTTGATCTGGGTCTGCACTATTTGCCCAACTTTTTAAAGTAATTAGTGTGGTTCAGGTCTGCACTGTTAACCCTTTCCCTGTTCTGTTTATTACAAATTTCAATACCTACTGAGTCTTCATGGACAAAATAGTTATAATGAAATAAAGAAGAAAGAATATTGTATGCATTTTAGAAAGTATAGAAACAGATCTTTCAAATTTCATTAGCAAACAGATCAGACCCTGATCAGACAGCTCCTACAGGAGCCCTCTGATCTGGGTCTACTCTGTTTGCAGATGCGTGAAAACACATTTATATGACGGAAAGGGTTAAGTGTTATGGTGATAATGTTTAACCTTTCTCTCATACAAATGCCTTTTCACACATTTGCAAACAGAGTAGACCCAGATCAGACAGTTCCTTAAGGTGTCTTGTCAGATTCTGCTGTTTGCTTTTGACAAGATATTGATCTAATTTTACAGTTTTTGTCAAAGCAAAAGGTTTCCTTGAAAAGTTTACGTTATGAAAATTCAGCTAATAAATATTTCTTACATGAATATTGAAGCCTCAACAGGGAATGGGTTAAGCCCTTATCTCATGAATATTCATGTATGGCTCTGCCCAAATATTATTTTAAATTTATTGCCAGAATCTGTAACATACAGATGTATAATCTGGGTTTTCTCTGTTTGCAAACATTTCTCTATCAAGTCAAGGGTGGCTCATAAGTTTTCTACCATGATGCCAGAAAAAGGGCAAGTTAACCCATTCCCTCATAGGCTATATTTAGACCCAGCCTCTTTGAATAAATCTACCGAAAAGGAGCATTAACTAGAGAAAAGGAAAATTTTAGAATTTGTAGTTCTGAAACCATTGTGATAAATAGAGCATTTGCTCCTAAAGGAGCAAATGCTCTATTTATTACAATGGTTTCAAAATGTGACTTTTACAGAGGCGTAGAAAGGCGTATTTATGGAGGAAAGGGTTAAGGAAAGAAATATTCACAATAAGAAAAGCTTATGTTCATACAATTTTTATTTTATCTTTGACATCGAGCATAAAACCAACACAAAGTAGTTTTAATCTTCATGTTGCTATAATAAAATTGTGTGAGAAACTTGATCAGATTTCATTTTAACTGAATAATCTACTTTTGCTCTTTTTTCAAAAGTGTTAACAACATTGCAAATAATTGATCTGTATCTTGAATATAAAGTAGGAAAATACATGTACTTCAAAACCAGAGCTACAGATAAAGGTGCATACCCACATACTAAAATCGTCATTTCTCTACCAAACCCTATACTGTGACCACTCAAAGAAATTATTCTTAAGAGTGGTCACAGTATAGGGTTTGGTGGAGAAATAAAGGAGTTATTCTTGAAATGTTTAGATTTACGCATCTTACCTGGAGCTCTGAAAACCATATAAAACCTGTCTACAACCACCCAAAAGTGGTATCATTCTGTAATCTTATGACAGGTGATAGCTTAATGCAAAAAGAAAGTTCTACAGAAATCTTTCTGCATAACTTTTATCCTGCATTAAGCAACCACTTGCTCTTACAGACCTTGTGTTTATTCATTATATGGTTTCTATAGACAGGTTCCACTGTACTTCAAAGCCATGGTCAATTTACAGTACCATTTCCAATACTATATTTCTTTTGTCACATACATAAAATGGAACAGTTTACAAATACATAAAATGATCAAGATGTTGGGGGAGGTGGAGGAGGAGGAGCCATAGGTGGCATCCCACTTGGTTGTGACATTGGGGGAGGGGGCGGTACTGGCGGAGGAGGCGGTGCTCCCATTGGTGGTCCAACTGGCAAACCTCCAGGAGGCATTGGAGGTGGAGCCATGGGAGGAGGTATGGGTGGCCTTGGAGGAGGAGCCATGCCCATAGGTGGAGGCGGTCCACTCATTGGAGGAGGTGGCATCCTTGGAGGTGGCGGAGGCATACGAGGAGGAGGGGGCATTTGTGGGGGCCCTGAGGGAAGCTCCCTCTCTTCTTCCTTCACTGGTGGTGCCTCTTTCTTTGGAGGAGGAGGAAGAGGAGGTGGTGGCTTGAGATCAACTTTGAATGCAAACTGCAGGAAAAACTGAAAGAGAAAAGGAAACAATGGTAATATCTTTAAACAAAGAAACAGCAAATATAGTCATACAGGCATGTATAGAAATTATTCTATGAAGCAGCGCTACCAACAACTTGCTTTGAACAGTCAGAGATAAATTGTACATTATGCTTTGGTCTACTTGGGAGTATTTTTTAGACCTTTCTGTACCTTTTGTCTCATCCTCAGTCACAGAAAAGTTTCTTTAAATTATTTTCTTAACATCCTTTGGCACTACATGACCCTTTTAGTGTCACACTGCCCTAAATGATGTCATGTGGAACAAGCAAGGAACAGTTCTTAGAAGGTCGAGTGCAAGTGCACATTTCATTTGTGCTTCTGGTGTTGCAGTGCAGTTGTGTGTCATTGTAGAACTTGCATGTTATATAGGTCTGACAGTCAGTTCGTCTATACTTGATAATCCCAACTTTTTATGTTTTTGCAAACAGAGTAGACCCAGATCAGGAGTAATCTGATGAGGGTTTGTTCTGTTTACTTATAGGTTACTGACCCGATTCTCCGCTACCTGACATAGCAATACAATTCCTTATTTTACATTCTTAACCCGTTCCCTGTTAAATATTCATGTAAGAAATGGCTTCATGAATATTCAATGGATTAATTTCTATAATGGCATATAAACATAGGTTGCGTTGACTCCGACAGAAACTGCAGAATCAGATCTACATTATACCACTGACAAACAGAGCAGACCTTGGTCAGATGGCTCCTATAGGATCTGGGTACCAAAAGGGGTAGAAAGGCATCCTTATGGAGTAAAAGGATTGATAAAACAATTGAACTAACCAATTACTCCATGCATATTTTATGTATTAAGAAATAGTGCCAGCATGTGTACCAATTAGGCATAATTTTATAACGGTACATGAACACAGGACATTTTGCCACAGAAACTATAGAATAAGATCTATACTATTCCATAAGCAAACAAAGCAGACCCTGATCAGACTGCTCCTAAAGGAGCCATCTGATCTGGGTCTACTATGTTTGCAAAGGGGTTAAAGACGTATTTATGGTGTAAAGGGTTAATCGATATTCATAAAGAAAAGACAAGCTAATATGAATATTCTTCCATTTGTATGTGAAAGGTACGTTGGTTTTTGACATATTGTCCTACATATAATAAAAGTCCTTGACACAGCGACCACCAAAATAGGACTAATTCTAGGGTTTTAACCCTTTTCTCCATAGGCTATTTTTAGATCCAACCACTTTGAATAAATCTACCCAAAAGGAGCATTAACTAGAGAAAAGGAAATTTGTTAGAATATTGTAGTTTGAAACCATTGTGATAAATAGAGCATTTGCTCCTATAGGAGCAAATGCTCTATTTATCACAATTGTTTCATAAAGTGACTTTTACAGAAGTGTAGAAAGGCATATTTATGGAGGAAATGGTTAAGACAGGCAGAAGCTCAACCATTTACTCCATGAATTTTAAATAATGGCCTAAAGCATATTAGTTAGATTAATTTTGAAAACATGAACTTTTGTCTATTGCGTAAGCAAACAGAGCACACCCTGATGAGACGGCTCCTATGGGAGCCATCTGATCTGGCTCTACTCTGCAAAGGTGTGAAAAGGTGTATTTATGGAGTACAGGGTTAATGCAGGATGAAAGTTATTATTATCATTATTATACCACATTTATATAGCACTCTTTTCACACTGGATATGTGCGTTCAAAAGCGCTTCACATGGATGAAATCACTAACCGGCACGAGCCGTATGATTATCTATCCAGGCAATGAAAGATATACAATAGATAAACAATATATATGAAATCACTAGCCGGAAGGAACATGATTGTCTATCCAGTCAATGAAAAATATGCAAAAAGAAATACAATAGATATGAAATCACAAACCGGAAGGAACCCGCATAAACTGTATTAAAAAACTTGATACAGACAAGTTGACTGAAAGCCATGCTCATCAATATAAATTAGAATAATTGAAACTGAAAATCATTCCATTTATTTGACTATTGGGTCAACTATTAGCTTAATAGAAGCTTTCTGCATTACTTTAATCCTGCATTTAACAACCACCTGCTCTTATAGACTCCAATGTTTATTCCTGACATGGCCACTGTAAACAGGTTCTACTGTACATTTCTAAGATGCATTGACCGCTGAATGATATTGAAAACTAATATACTGAAAATAATATGAAAAGTTCAACAAGTCAACATCGATAAAACAAAAATTCAAGCATCAACCCTTTCCCTCATATAAACGATTTTTCATGCATCTGCAAACAGAGTAGACCCAGATCAGATGGCTCCTATAGGAGCCGTCTGATCAGATACTGTTCTGTTTGCTAATGGAATTTGATAGATCTGTTTCTTTAGTTTTTAAATTGGCTGCAATGTTCCACCTTCCATATACCATTATAACTATTTTGTCCATGAATATTCAGTAGGAAATGAAATTTGGATTTAAATATGGAACAGGGAAAGGCTTAAGGCCTTTTTGAAATTCCAATTCGACAACTGTTTAGAACACAACTATTACAATGTATTCATTGCTAATGATGGCTAACCTGTTTGGTCTCTTTGTTCCAGTGACTCCAGAGTTTCTTGGGGTCCTTATCAACTTCTCTGCTGGGTACCTACAATACAGTTAAAGGATGACAAAATGAGATGGTGGTTTAACCTTTTTCTTCATACATTTTTTATAATTTCGCAAACACAGGAGACTTAGATCAGACGGCTCCTGTGAGAGCCGTCTGATCAGGATCTGCTCCTTTTGCTTTTAGAATTATGCAGATTCAGATCCTAAAATTTTTGTCCAAAAAAATCATTTTTGTGAACATTTTACATTATAATACAAGAAAATGTGTCCATAAGACATGGAATGCAACCGCTAAACGACAGACCTGAAAAGGGGAGACACAAGCCAAGAAATCTTTGAAGAAAATTTTACAGGACTCACAGACAACGGACAAGAGTAAAACTTAATGCCCCTGTCGCCTAAAGGCTGGGGCATAAAAACTAAGCTAATGAATCAGTATCCAATCGGTACCATTAAAATATTCATTACTCATTTCACGCATACATGTTCACTGGGAAAGGGTAGCAAACCCATGTTTCCCCTCTAAAAGTCGTAGTACTAAAGTAGGATTGTTAACCCTTTACTCCATGAATATTCGTTTAAGAAATGATGATGTCATTAGCATTAATAAGATTATTATAATTGTAAATTAACATCAGAATTTTTGACCATGGCAGAAACTGTAGAATCATATCTATATTATATCATAAGCAAACAGAGAAGACCTTCATCAGACGGCTTCTACAGGAGCCATCTTATCTGGGTCTACTCTGTTTACAATGGCACAGAAAGGCTTATTTATCCACTGATTTGTACAGCTGAATATTAAATTTGGCATAATTTTGATAACTGTAAATCACACTAACATAGTAGCTTATAATATATATATATATATATAATGTATAATGTAGATCCTGATAAAACTTAACCCTTTACTCCATGAAGTTTCATGAAAATCTCACCAAAGCTTTTGGAGAAACCGCGCGGACAAATTAAAATCGGACAGATGGACGGACACCATGCACAAAAACAAAATGTCTCCCCAGTATACTTGGGGAGACATAATTAGGTCTGCACTATTTGCTCAGAAATAATTAGAGCATATCATTCTATCAAAGCATCTATCAAAGCATGTTATTACAAAACCAACAATACTGCTTTGAATTTTTGGCAATATTAAGGGGTCTTGCTTGCAACAATCCTTACGGCGACTATAACACTACTCCATGAGTATTCATTAAAAACAAATGACATCATGAATATTAATTTATAGAACAATTTTTATAATGGCATATGAATACAGTAATTTTTCACCATGGCACAAACTGTTGAATCAGATCTATATCATTTCATAAGCAAACAGAGCAGACCCTGATCAGACGGCTCCTACAGAATCTACTCTGTTTGCAAAGGCTATAACCCTTTTCCTGTTCAGTATTTATGTAAGAAATAATATAATGACATCATGAATATTTATAAATTAAATGTAAACCGTTCAAGGAAACATTTTGCTTTGACAATCAGATCTATACCATGTTAAGAGCTACAGCGCAGACCTTGATCAGACAGCTCCTACAGGAGCCATCTGTTCTTGGTCTACTCTTTTTGCAAACACGTGAAAATGTGTTTATATGAAGTAATATTATGTAGCCATCATAATACATGATGTATGTCCATGTGATACAAAAGTTAAGCGAATAGAGACAGATCTACAGAGGCCAAAATAAGATGTGTAAATCAAAACATTATTAACCCATTCCCACTTAGGCTATTTTTAGACCTAACCCCTTTGATTAAATCTACCAAAAAGAAGCATTAACTAGAGAAAAGGAATTTTTCAGAATTGTGTAGTTTTGAAACCATTGTGATAAATAGAGCATTTGCTCCTGTGGAGCAAATGCTCTATTTATCACAATGGTTTCACAAAGTGTCTTTTAGAGAAGCATCAAAAGGCGTCAATATGCGGGAATGGGTTAAGAGCAGTTCTTTTATTTTTCCACCAAACCCTTTGAGATGATTCTTAAGAGTAGTCCCAACATAGGATTAGGTGGAGAAATGACGATTTTAGTACTTGAATACTATTAGTTATACAGATCATTGGTGGAGTATCTGACTTTTTGTTTCCTGAGGAGGAAAATCATGTTGCCCGAGCCGTTAGGAGAGGGCTACATGTATTTTCCTTAGCGGGGAATAAAAAGTCAGATATCCCGCCAATGATCTGTATAACGATTTTATTATACTGCAAAGTTTAATTTTGTAGCAGTTAATTAGCGTTGTTAATGTAGGCGTCGTTTTGTTTCCCCTCAGGGGCCTCATGCTGTAAGGTAAGGGCTTATATCACTCTGCGATCCTAATTCACCGTGTATAATAACCAGCTCATTACATTTGTGGATAGAAAGGGATCTTCCAAGTGCATTAGTTTCTCAAAGGATTGAAAGAATCAGATGTTAGTAAAATTTTCTGAAGATCAGCGGTTAAGCATACACTATTTTTCAGCATGAGAACGGTTAAACTTAATATAGGGCATGGTGCAATTCCGACGTCATTTGGATGACGTCAAAATGACAGTTTTATAATATTCAAACAAATGGGCATTGGAAGGAGCGGCTATACTGCAATTTACAGGTATGTGTATGCATAAATAAAATCTGAATCGAATTGGGTGTGGATTGTCTTTGTAAAAGCGGGGGTTTGGGGGCTAATCGGTACGTGCACAAGCACTTTGACAACATTTGCAGCATTAGAGCAAAACGTATCGGGTTCATTTACATTGTTATACAAGAACTATAACAAAAATGTTTCTCAATGGATAACTTTGTTCTGCCCCAAACTCTTGTTATTTCGTTTGAGAGCGGTTGTTTGGATCGAATCGATGAAGTGAAGCTGGTCGGCCATTTTTATTTTGTTGTAGCAAGGAAGTGAGGCCCTTGATGGGGGAAATTCCATTGTTGCTCATGACTCCGTATATACATCAGAATTTAGAGGAATACACAGCTTTTATAAATGGCTAATTGACCAATAAAAATCGAGGATTTTACTTTGCAGTATAATAAACACCTTTATCTATTGGCCTGACTTTCTGATATCAACTCCTACTGTCCCTATTCCTACCTTGAATGCAATGGTCTCATATGGCTCTGCAGCAAACAACAGGTACTGCCATTTTCTGTCCGGAGGCTCCACCTTCTGTTCGTATGCTGCCATAAACCGATGCCGCGGTACTATCCCCTCCACTATCTCTGGGTAATCAATCTATTGACAACAATAAAGACAAAATTAAATGTTGTTTGTTTTATGCAATCAGCAACAGATAAACAATAATAGTCATTTTTCCACCAAGCCCTATGTTGTGACCATTCTCAAGAATCGTCGCTTCAAGATGATTCTAAAGAGTGGTCACAATATAGGGTTTGGCGGAGAAAATAAAGAAGTTATTCTTGAAAATGTTTTAATTTACGCATCTTATCTGGAACCCTGATGAATATTCCTGAAGTAAAGGCTAGAATAAACAGTTTTGTAAAATCAATAGGAAATGCCAAGTACAGTGATGTCTCGTTAATCCGGAATTCGTTAATCCGGAAAACTCGCGATCCGGACGAAAGTCGTGGGGAACGGATTTTTTGTGCAGTAAATTGACTCGTTACATCCGGAAATTCGCGTTCCGGAACCGGACATAGATTTCCGGTAACCAATCTATGTATTAACCTGCATTTGTGACTCGTTAATCCGGTCGGTCTGTAGCACCGGGGCTTAATTGCCCACCCCTGACACTTAACAATAGTGCACCACGGAGGTGCGAATTCTTGTGTTTACAATCACGGGAATGGGTAAAACGACCCCCGACTGTGTGCAAACTGTTTAATTGGTGTCGGCTATTTATCAAAGCGTTGCATATGGCACGCATGTAGTGATGTTTGATATTCATTAATGTTCCTTAATGACATGAACTCTCGCCCAATTAATTTGTTACGTTAAAACCGCGCCGCCATTGTTAAACTGTTAATCAGAAACAATTCTGAAATTCAGAAATTACAAGGCTATATTAATTGGGGATTCCCGCTAGGAATTCCCTAAGATTCTAACTCACGCGTGAGCTGGCTGGTTCCCGACTTCCGCCTTACAAGTACATGTATGCGGATAGAATATTAGGGAAACCAGTCATGTCAAACATGGAGACCTACGTCGATTTTACAAAATTTGCCCGCAGGCAAATTCGATAATCCACATTGTATTACTCAAATGAGAGAACTGGCACTTATGGATAGGGTGCAAAAAGCATTTAGAACGACAAACAAGGCAATTAATTTGATATGACTTGCGATTATTACGGGCATATGCACACATGAACGTTACAAGAAAAGACTTCTTGATGCGAAAGTAAATGTGTACATATACATTATACATATGTTTATGATTGAGTTGATATTTTGCAGCATACGACGGTGATTCGTTAATCCGGAAAATTCGTTAATCCGGAAATTTCGCGGGGAACGAACGTTTCCTGATTAATGAGACATCACTGTACTATTCAGTACTACTTAACCCTTTCCCTGTTCAGTATTCATGTAAGAAATAATGACAACATTTATTAGCTGAATTTTTATACAGTAAAACCCCGCTAATGCGACCACTTAATAAACAGTCACTGATGTCGTCTAAAGCAGGTGGTTGCTTAATGCTGGACGAAAGTTATGCAGAAAGCTCCTATAGGAGCTTTCTGCATAACTTTTGTCCTGCATTAAGCTACCACCTGCCTTTGCCACCCAGAATTATGCCCCTTTTTGGTGGTCGCATTAGCGGGGATTTACTGTAATGTTAACTTTTCAAAGGAATTTTTTGCTTTTCCAAAAACTACAGAGTTAGATCTATATCATGTCAAAAGCAAACCCTGATCAGACAGCTCCTACAGGAGCCGTCTGATCTGGATCTAGTGTTTGCAAATGTGTAGCAAGGGGTTTATATGTGGGAAAAGGTTAACATGCACATACCTGGAATAACAAACTCTGCTGTCCACTCTCAAGGTCCCTCTGCTTTGTAACTGAAACATATAAATTAATTCTTAGCTTCTCACACAAAAAATGGTCACAACAAGATGTGTTTGTGAAACACTATGCCCCCTCATATATTTGACCTTTGACCTTGAAGGATGACCTTGACCTTGACATCTCACCCCTCAAAATGTGCAGCCTCATGAGATACACAAGCATGCCAAATATCAAGTCTCTATCTCAACTGGTCCAAAAGTTATGGCCAATGTTAAAGTCGGTGATTTGACCCATATATTTGACCTCTGACCTTGAAGGATGACCTTGACCTTGACATGTCACCCCTCAAAATGTGCGGCTTTATGAGATACATATGTATGCCAAATATCAAGTCTCTATCTATACTGGCTCAAAAGTTATGACCAATGTTAAAGTTGCTGACAAACAAACAGACAAACAGACAAACAGACAAACGGACAAACAGACAAACAGACAGGGCAAAAACAATATGCCCCCCCGACTATCGTCAATGGGGGCATAAAAAGCATATAACAATTCATGGGCTGTCTGATCAATGAAAATGTGAAAGTATACTTGATCAATCTCACAGAAACTACTGTATTTCAGTATCACATGTAAGATGGCAGTTTTGTCTTATCAGTATTATTAACTATATATAAAAATGTCATTAACATTTTCCTTTATATAAACCCCTTTTCGCGCATCTGCAGAGTAGACCCAGATCAGATGTCTGATTAGGGTCTGCTCTGTTTGCTAATGGAATTTGATAGATCTGATTCTTTAGTTTCTAAAATGGCTACATCGTTTCACCTTCCATATTTCATTATTACTACAAATGTATTTTGACCATAATATTCAGCAGGTATTGAAATTTGGACAAAATATAGAACAGGGAATGGGTTAAACAAAAACTGGATGATGATGAAGAAGCAAATTTTAGGCAAATTCATATCCCCTGCCGAAAGGAGAACAGACTAGAGTGATGTGGGAGATGTTTTGTGATGGGTACTTTGCCATTTTTTAAGACATTATATTGAATATAAGCATAATTTGAATAAAGTTAAAATAAGCCTTTCAGATATGCGATTTGCAAAATGCCAAATGCTTAATGCCAAATGTCAATTGCTATTTAGGGACATCTAAATGCTAATTGCTAATCACATTGCACTGAATGGTTGAACTGGATAAGTCAATATGGAAGGTGACATCTACATCTTTTTCCAATACACATGTACATACAGTACTATATATTTTTCTTCTTTGTGTGTTGAAATAGCATAAACTGATATCTATGGAAGGCTGGTGCACCATGCTAAGTGCGAAATGCAAAATAAGATATGCCATTTGCTAAATGCCAAATGATTGAAACCGCCAAAATCTCATGTTTCACATGAGACAGTGCTTTGGTCTGCATAAAGAGGGATAAAGATAGGTATACTTAGAGACAATTTATTTTTCGCATTTTAATGATGGGTTTTTAATGAAATTCAACCAATGTATTACCTTTGTAACCTGGTCGACCAATTTTCACAAATTTCTTTATGTCAACGCGGGGTTTCTCTGGGGCTGGCTGGGCAGGAGCCTCTTTGGCTTCCTTGGCTGCTCTGCGTGCTCTGTAAACAAAGATAAACTTTGATCATGTAAACAGGTTTACACAGCTCGTGAGATTAGGCATAATGTTCTATCTGATTATTTTACTTCCTAACTAAATCCCATCTTGTCGGTACACATCAGAATAGACAACTCTAATGAATACCAACCAGACTGGCAGAGAACTTTGGTAAACATTTATCATAGTTTTTCTTATTTGGCCTTTTCTGCAAACTAATGGGCTTAGATAGTCAATGTTATGGATAAATATCATATTTCATTCAATCCACTCCCACATAGGCCATTTTTAGATCCAACCTTTGATTGCATCTATCAACACGACAACGCTCGTCTGACTTGGTGCTTGTCCAGCTAAATTAAACATTTTTGAAAAATATAAAGGGCCATAACTCCAAAATTTTGAAATCAAGAGTTATGGTTCTTATGTAGGGGCCTTCCCCTCAATGAGATCTACTAACCTATGAAGTTTCATGTAGATACCTCTTATACTTTTCGAGTTATGGTCAATGTTAAGATTTCGGACAACAATGACGACAACACGGACGCCGAGTTACGACACTAGGTCGTACAGACGAGCTAAAAAGGAACATTTACAAGAGAAAAGTAAATTTTCAGAATTTTGTAGTTTTGAAATCAATTGTGATAAATATCACAATGGTTTCAAAAAGTGACTTTTATGGAAGCGTCAAAAGGCGTCAATATGAGGGAATGGGTTAATCCATAAATATAACTTTTAACCCCTTTGCAAATACAATAGACCCACATCATACAACTCCTGTATGAGCTGTCTGTTCAAGATCTGCTCTATTTGCTGATGGAATGATATAGATCAGATTCTACAGTAATGTCATTTGAAAGATATGAAGTTTGACCTTGACCTTCATCTACAGACCTCAAAAATAAATAAAAGTCAAACATTTATCCTGACAAAACTCTCAACAAAATATCAGAAATGCAGTTTTCCCATCAAGTAAACACCTTTTCGTGCTTTTGCAAACAGAGTAGACCCAGATCAGACAGCTCCTGTAGGAGCTCTCTGATCAGGGTCTGCTCTGTTTGCTTGTGACATGACCCTACAGTTTGTTTTCAAAGCAAAACATTCCCTTGAAAATTTAACATTATAAAATTCAGCTAATAAATAATCATGATATCATTATTTTCTTACATAAACATCCAATAGGAAAAGAGTTAAAAGGTTGATTAATTATCAACTGAAAACTATACGGCCTATCAACAAACAAGACCTTATATTGCTGGTACTCATTAGAATCACTTCTCCAAGACAATTGTGATGAGTACCAGCAGGATAGAGTTTGGCTGAGAAATTAGAGATTTAAACCATTACCTCATAGGCTATTTTTAGATACAACCTTTTTGAATAAATGTAATGAAAAGGGGCACTAACTATAGAAAGGGATTTTTTTTTAGAATTTTGTAGAGCAAATGCTCTATTTATCACAATGGTTTCATAAAGTGACTTTTACAGAGGCGTCAAAAGGCGTCAATATGAGGGAATGGGTTAACCCTTTCTTTGTTCAATTTTCATGATATCATAATTACATGTACATTTGCTGAATTTTTATAATTGCATATGAACATAGGATGTTAGGTATTGGTAGAAACTAGTCTATTATACTTTTGTAAGCAAATACAGCAGATCCTTGGACCTGATCAGATGGCTCTTACAGCAGCCATCTGATCTAGGTCTATCTCTGTTTCCAAAGGCATGGAAAAGCATTGGTATGAAGAAAAGGTTTGAATTGATCAGTTTCTTCTCATCTACAGTTGCGATCATTGGCAACCAACTTACAGATTAGCCTGATGCTTCTTGCCCTGTGTATGAGCCAGGTAGCTTCCCTCATTGTTGTGTAGTGTTAGACATAGCTTGCACTCATAAGAGCCCAGATGGTTCTTCATAAAATATGGATCCTGCAACAACATTCAGTCTCTACAGTTACTTCAAAACTATAATGAACAATAATCCTTTCCCTGTTGAATATCCATCATAATGACATCATGGTTCATTATTTACAATGGCATATGTCCACATGAATGTTTGGTAGTTATAATAATTGTAGAATTATATAGATGATTTCATACGCAAACAGAGCAGACCCTGATCAGATGGCTCCTATAGGAGGTGTCTGATTTGGTCTACTCTGTTTGCAAAGGCATGAAAAACCATTCGTATGAAGGAAAGGGTTGACTATCTTCAGGGTCCATGCTTATAAAACTTTTAGTTGAGTCTGAGAACGTTCTCAAGATTTGATTGGTCAGATTTGAGCCTTTGGCTCAAATCTGACCAATCAAAAGCTTGAGAACTCAAATCTGACCAATCAAAAGCCTGAGAACGAAACTCAGACTCAACTAAAAGCTTTATAAGCATGGACGCTGATATCCATGATGAATTCATTCTAGTATCTCTATTCATCATATAATTATAGAGAAGCAGAATCAGTTAGGAATAAGTACTCATTAAAACCCATTACTCCATATATAAATGTATACACACCTTTCTACAGCTTTACAAACAGAGTAGACCCAGATCAGAAGGCTTCTATAGGAGCTGTCTGATCAGGGTCTGCTCTGCTTGCTTATGATATAATATAGATATGATTCTATAGTTCCTGCAATGTCTTAAAATGCCTGTGTCTTTGTTCTATTAAAACAAATTAGTTTTAATAATCATTACATCATTTTTATTATATGAATATTCATGGAGTAAAGGATTTAAACTGTACATCAGCAAAACATATATATGCAACTTTGTATCTATTTTAGCATTACAAAAATTAAGAATGAAATACTTAACCATAGATACACCTTTTATCACCTTTGCAAACAAAGAAGGCTAAGATCAGATGGCTCCTGAAGGAGTTGTCTGATCAGAGTCTGCTCTGTTTGCTTATGAAATAATATCTGACTCTACAGTTTCTGCCTAGGTCAAAATTTCCTGCAGGGCTTTTTCTGACCATTTTGGGAACATGACCCATACCCCTAGCATTGGGAATTTTTTGCATTGTTTTAACAAAATTGGGAAAATAGAACATATCAAAATAAGTTTTGCAACAAATCTTATAGCATTTTACACCATTAAATCCACTCAAAGAATGCACAAATACCTTGTGGACCTCAAAAATGGGCAATTAGATGACATATGAATACTTTTTGCCTCTTTATTACATTTTAGTCTTTTGATTGGGAATTTTTTCCTTCAAATTGGTAAAAAAACATACTTTTTGCCATTGGGAATATAGCCTTAAAACGGCTATAAAATCGACCGAAAAGAAGCCCTGTCCTGCGTTCATTTGAAATTGTTGATATTCATGATATCATTATTTCTTACATGAATATTCGTGAAGTAAATGATTAACAAATGTGCTTCAAAGAAAAAAATATGTTTGGGACATATTATTATTATTATTATTTAAGTTATCTTTATTATTCAGAATTTACTATGTCAGATAATAACCCTTTACTTCATGAATATTCATGTAAGAAGTAATGACATCATGAACTTTAACTTAATGGCTATATACATTATGCTCTTTCCATATATGAAGTTACCTTGTAAAAAAATTTTTACAAGGGGCTATAACTCCTATATTAGTGAAGCCAGAGTTATGGACCTTGTGCATGACACTTCCTCTCATTATGCTCTTTCCATATAAGAAGTTTCAATCAACTGGCATCAGGCATATTGAAGTTATCGTCCAGACAAAATGTGTGACGGACAGACGGACAGACAGACAACTCTCACGAAAACAATATGTCTCCCCCATATAAATATGGGGGGAGACATAATACTGGGGTCAAATTTTATCATTTGTCTGGAGTGGTTAAAATTACCTTGTTCAAGTCTATTGTTTCCAGAGCCAGTTGGCGGAGTCTTTCTCTGCGGTCACGGTTTGTCTCAGAGGCTGAAGCAACGCCCCCCGACCCAGTCTTACCTCCTGCCCTATTCTGGAAATCCATCTTGCACTCTCAATATCTGAAAAATAGTAGCTGAATCTAAAAATAAGTCCATTTCAAACCTACAGAACAGAAAGGATTCACTCCTCCCTATTTCCTGTTGAATATTTAGTCCAAATTTCAATACCTTCAGAACATTGATGGGACAAAAGAGTTATAATGAAATATGGAAGGTGGAATATTGCAGTCATTTTAGAAACTAAAGAAACAGATCTATCAAATTCCATTAGCAAACAGAACAGACCCTGATCAGATGGCTCCTACAGGAGCCGTCTGATTTGAGTCTTCCTTTATTTGCAAATGCGTTTCGCTTCCCTGACCTTTTCACTAGTCATTTCGCTACCCACCGGAAAGTCATTTCACTACCCTGACCATTGCGCTACCTGTACATTTCGCTACCAGTCGAATGTAATAGGAACAACAATTTTGTTGCGGCGGTGATAAGTGATTTGAGAGTCGAATTTATTAACATAGAATAAATATTTATATTCAGATGTACCAAAAAAAGAAGAAATCTTTGAAAAATAAAGTGTTATATTAGAGAATGAATGATATGTCTTTTAGATGTACAGACCCTGTATAAATGTAATATAAAAAACGACTTAAAATGAATTCGGTGTGATTATGTGCATGAGATACGTAATGTTCAGCGTGATTTTATGCTTGGGATATTATTATATTCTTCCTCATATCTCTTTTTTTCTTCAGGCATACCACTCGGACAATTCAGGGAACGTGTGTTCAATCCTTAGCTTGCTAATCACATTCATAAAATCATGTGCAAACATGTTGGATCCATATTCATGAGACCTCATTGAGAAATCATTCTTTAGCAGAGCCTTCAATGTAGTAATCAAAGGGTTAAATGCATGATACATGTATGTGGGTGCTTATGTCATGTTTTGTTTTATTTACGTAAAGTGTGTACCAATAAAGTGAAATACTATATCATTTGGTTACTTTTATTATTTGTGGTAAATCAAATTTGTGGAAAATGCAGCAAACGAGAATTCGCACATGTGCAAACTCTCATAGCAGGCTATTATAAACGGGTTAAATTGAGCCCGTTGTACATGCAGCCTATATATACAATAGAACCCTTGGTCTACTTGGGAACAAAATTTTGCGTAAGTGCGAACTCTTGTCCGTTTCATTTTTCTTTCTTTTCACAATTTCTCCTTTTATAGAAATGTTGACTGGGTTTCAAACAGTCTGGACCCGGATGAGACACCGAGCTACTCGGTGACTCATCCAGTTCCAGACTGCTTGCATATGACTCTACGGTCGTGATTAACAGAGAAAGGAAAATGAGAGAATTACTCACCCTTTTCGTCACTGTTAATAAGAAATGAAAGTTTAAGGGATAAAATTTTTTACGCAGAACAACTCCTACTGTAGCGGCATATCGGCGTAGAGAAAATAAAGATTAAAATCATAATAAAATTTCTGCACCAACATCATACATTCGGGATTCGGACTGTTTGTGGAAGACATAATAATAATTATAAAAAAAATATAATGATTATAAAAACAACAGAAATATATTTTTAAAATAAATACATATAATACATGTGTCATTATTGGTGCCTCTGTGATATTGCTGATTGAATTAAGTCACCCGCTGCTTTCGTATTTACACGTGCCAATTAATACTGTCCGCCCCGAGATCATAGGTACCGCCAATAAGTAATAACATTGGCATGTATACCGGTATGTGACACTGGTTGAATAAACAAATATTGCAAGTGGGAAGAAAATATATATGCATCACTGTAAAACAAACGCAAAATGCATTTTTGCTAATTTTTCATTGGTATAAAATACATTTTTCTAAAGAGTTCTGACTAAAAAAAGACATGTTGAATCGTTGATATGTGCAGTGCATTACAAGCTCATGAAAACGCAATCATTACGTATTCACTTTTATTTCAAGGTCTGTTAGCCATTTACCTGCTATAGAAGTGTACAAATGCGCAAACTCTCGTCTCTTTAAGTTTCACATATTCTCTTAATTCTAGTTAGAAATGTAGACTGAGTATCAAAGAACTTGGATTCTGATGAAATGTCGAATTACTTGACATCTCACCTGGATCCAAGCTGCTTGCATATGACAAATGATCTAGGTAAATACTATTCACAATGTTTGGTTTATTTTGAATACAGAATTAGAAAATCTACGTCATTTTATATAATTACAGCTACATGAAACATGTCTAATTCTTAGTTTTGTGATATATCTACGTTGAACATTATTCCGAACAGTTAGCCCCCTATCTTATATGCGAATTAACTCATTACTCACTCGAATCCAAACTGTTTGCCTATGCTGCTACGATTGGTAGTTAAAACTGGTAAATGCATATCTTTTCATCTGTTAAACTATTATAGCCAAATCAATGAAATGTGTGAATAATTATATTTAACTGGGTGACAAAGTGCAGGGTAGCAAAATGACTTCCCGTAGGGTAGTGAAATGGTCAGGGCAGCGAAACACTGGGTAGAGAAACGTCCGTAAATAAAAAAAATTATATATGAAGGAAACGGTTAACGCTTTATTCCATAATTAGTTGAGTAAAACTCAACCCTCTTGGCATATTAATCATCTTAGATAGTATTTTGATATGTATACACTGGAAAATATTTCTATGAGTATAAAGGGCAGAACAAACTCAGGTATAAATGATCCCGGGTGAAAACAGTGCAGACCCTGATCAGACAGCTCCTACAGATCTGGGTCTTATCTGTTTACAAAGGCACTGAATAGTGTATTTATGATGTAAAGGGTTAAGCTTCCTTTTAGGAAACTCAGTAAAACATAACGTTTTAAAGGAAGCCTACAAAAAAGTCAGCGAAGAGCAGCAAGATGGACCACCTCCAACTTTTCTTACAATCAGAGCGTAACAGAACTATAGCAGTCCCTCGGCTGGCCGACACTTAGTGACAGACGTGACACAGGAAAGGTCGTCATGTTTTATAAGATCGTGTATGGTTTAGTCGCCGTCCCATTACCATCGTATCTCAGTAGACCTGTGAGAATGACTCGCCATATGCACCCCTTATCTTTCCGTCAAATACACACCTCTGTAAACTACCTTAAATATTCGTTTTTCCCTTGTACAGTGGTCATGTGGAACAGCTTGCCAGCATCTGCTGTTATGCAGCCAGATCTAGAGGGGTTTAAATCAGTATTATCGCCCTCTCTTATTTCAAACCGCCCCTAAATGTATGGAATCGTGTGTTTTACCTGATTTTAATCCTCACCTTGTTTTAACATTATCTCACTATACTCTTTCTCTCTATCCCACTTTTGAAGTCTCACTTTCACAACTTTTATAGCTTTTATTCTCGCACGGCCTGCACCTTTTCATGCCAGTAATACGCGAAAGCGGAGTCAGGCATTATATAAAGATAGATAGATAGATAGATAGATAGATAGATAGATAGATAGATAGATAGATAGATAGATAGATAGATAGATAGATCAGATAGATAGAGATAGATAGCCTACTTAATACACTCGCGAATTCCCATGACACACACATTAATGTCTTAAAAATTGTTGAATGGTACATTCCATGACATAACCTTGAAATAAAGTATCAACTACTGAAATTCAATGATAAAACTTACTTTTCAATTAAAAAGAATTACAAAATATTTAATATTTCATTTTCTACCGACGTAGGGCCCACGCCGATGTGTTTGTTTCTAGCTGTTTGATGCACAAAGTAACGAAGAAGGAGTTCGAACGTTCCATATCTTCACTGTATCTGTTTGTGGCGTAACGTTCAGTAAAATCAAAGACTTATTAAAAGACAAAAAAATATTAGCCTTTACTCCATAAATGCGCCTTCTACGCCTTTGCAAACAGGGTAGACCTAGATCAGACGGCTCCTACAGGAACCGTCTGATCAGGGTCTGCTCTGTTTGCTTATGATATATATAATATAGATATGATTCTTCAGTTTCTGCCATGGCTAAAAACTCCTATTTCCATGTGCTATTATAACAAATTAATCCAATTAATATTCATGACGTCATTATTTCTTATATGCATATTCATGGAGGAAAGGGTTAAAGTTCTTTTAATAAGTGTTTGGTAAAATTTAGAACATTACTCATCGTGACAGGGCATGAAATACTATCACATATTGACACATGTATAAATATATGAACTGTGTATTGATAACCTGTATGAACAGGCCTGAAAGATGTACATGGAGATATACTATATGCACTCACAAAGTTCTAAATACATAAACTTTGTTCATGAATGTACATTATATAATACCCCCAGCAGGGGTTTGATTTATTGGAAGATATATAGATATTTCAATATGTCTTTTTTTTTATTCAAACTTAGTGCACCGCACTGCAAAGGAACACAATATGTAACACTAACATGGTGAAAAAGTTGTGACTTGACTGGGACTTGAACCCAGGGTCTCTGGCTTACCATGCCAACACCTCTAGATACCGACTGAGCTACCAAGCCACACAGTAAAGCCTATTAACTTATTTCACCACAATCTCTATGTACCCAGCTACAACACAATGCAGCACAATATGCAAAGCAATGCAGTAAATGCACAGTGGTAAGGTAAGGTAAGGTACGAGGGGTGTTCCATAAATAATGTCATCTGTGCTTTATTTCGCGGAAATCGTGCAATTCATGCACAAAACCACCTCGTGTCGATTGAGTGATCACTGGCTCGTGACACAGGTAAATATCTCGTCCACACGTTCACTTGCCTCGGTACAGTGTACATCGTTTCATAGCCTATTCGTTAGACTATACACAAAATGACAGGAAAACGAGCTGAAAATGTTCTTGAAATTAGGGCCTATATAAAAGGTAGGTCATTACTCGGCATAAAGGCTGTAGATATTCACCGCGAGGTGTGTGACATTTATGGGGAGGGCCATTAATGTCCCACAGGACTGTTTGTAGGTGGGTAGCTAAATTTAGTGCTGGGCAGCAGCAACTGAAAGATGCTGCTCGCCCAGGTCGTCCTGCAACAACTACGACCAAAGGTAACATAGAAAAAATCCGAAATATCCTCAAAACTGATGCTCGATTCACCGTAAGACAATTGGCTCGAATGACAAACTTGTCGTTAGCAAGAGTTCATGCAATTTTGTAGAAACACCTAAAAGTTAGAAAGCTAAATGCAAGATGAATACCCCATTTGTTAACGGATGAGCAAAAGAAGACGCGTGTAACAATGGCCAAACAACTTCTCAAAATGTACCCAAAATATAGTAAAAAGGCTTTTGATAATATAGTCACTGGTGATGAGACCTGGGTGTATTATTTTGAACCAAAGCGGAAGGTTTCCAACCGAATATGGGCCACTAAAAATGCCAGACGCCCAAGTATTGCCAAACGAATACGAACGGTAAAGAAGGTTTTGTATGCTATTTTTTTCACTAATAAGGGTCCAGCTATTCAAATCCCGGTGCCAAAAGGCAGAACGGTCACAGGCAAGTTCTATAAAAACGTTGTTCTGAGAAAATTGAAGAACTACTACAAAAGTAGCCGCCCCAAAACAGGACTTAAGTATGTCCGACTTTTGCATGATAATGCACCCGCTCACAAGGCACGTATTGTGACTGACTTTTTGGAGTCAGAGAAGGTTACCGTCCTTCCGCACCCTCCGTATTCGCCAGACTTGGCCCCCCTGCGACTATTTTCTCTTTCCAAAACTTAAATATCATTTATCTGGAAGGAGATACAATTCGAGAAATGCCCTTGGATCTGCTGTTTATCAGTGTCTGATGGGTGTCCCCATTGAAGAGTATGAAAAATGCTTCCAAAAATGGATTGACCGGCTAAAAAGGTGTATTCTGGCTGGCGGAGAGTATTTTGAAGGGCAGAGCAAATTAAAATGAACAAAAGCACTTCCGATATCGCTATATGAGCACCGATGCAAGTGACATTATTTTTGGAACACCCTTCGTATGGTGGACAGGCAAGTGCATCGGTACATTGCAACTCAACACAATGTAATGCAATACATCCTGCCATAAAATGTGAGTTAAGTAGTACACTTGTTGTTTCATCTGGATCCAAGCTACTTGCAAATGTCTATTAGGACACATTCTGCAGAATGAGGCTAAATGAATCATCATATGTTAACTCACTTGTTCATAGGAACATGAACACGATGGAAGATATGCAAATCAAGTTTGTGTATCCCCAGTCTGTCTAGTCGGGTACCATGCAAAAAGATTAATTCTTGTCCAATTTGCTGAGTAATTACATGGAGTAATATACAATGAAGCAGTCTGGAGATTGTTTACAGGGAAACAAGATGGAGGCATCAAATTCCCACAGACATTTGCCGGGACGTAGAAAGTTTGATTCGATGTTAACTTTTAGATGAACCTTGTCACATGGTATATCTTAATACTTTATCAAAATTCGTATGCTACTCACAGTTCGTTTGAAAGTTTACTTATTGCTCACTCAAGTCTCTGAGTCTTTTCGAAAGAATTCGCCAAAACGGCAATATTTCCAATCGTTTGGAATACAGTACAGAGTATAAAACAGATTGATAAACACAATAAACCTGACAAACAAACAGACAGGACAGATATTTGCATTATTTACCTGAATACTCACATCAGTTTAACCCTTTCCCCCATAAATGTATACGCCTTTCTAGCTACGCCTTTGTAAAAAACACCTGTATCTTATACGTTGTAGAACCCGATTACGGTTTTTATACAATGGGAGGGAGAGCGCCGATGACTTGCTTATCGGCGATGGTTCCCTAGAGCGGTCTTGAACTCCTCCAGGGAAGTGGCGCATGCGATATCCTCGGGTAGATGGTTCCAGTGTATGACGGTGTCAACGAAGAAAGAGTTTTTGTTGAAACCATTGTGATAAATATAGCATTTGCCCAGGAGCAAAGCAAATGCTCTATTTGTCACAATGATTTCAAAGTACAAAATTCTAAAAATGTTCCTTTTCTCTAGTTAATGCTCCTTTTCAGTAAATTTATTCAAAGGATTTACGGACGTTTCGCTACCCAGCGTTTCACTACCCTGACCATTTCGCTACCTTTGCAATAGTGCTTAAATGCTTGCAATTGTGCTTGATTTTATGTGTAGTCTTAATTATGCATGCTTGTTTATAGTTGTTTTTACTTGTTATCTGTTGATTTATATTTGTTTTGTCGGAATAAAAGCCCTACAGGGCTTATGTTGTTTTGTTTGCCGTATCCGACAGAAAATAAAATTTGTCTTAATAATGTCTATTTCGCTACAGTCATTTTGCTACCCTTTGGGAAGTCATTTTGCTACCCTGCACTTTTGCCACCCAATTAAATATAATTATTCACACATTTCATTGATTTATACTAGTTTAACAGATGAAAAGAGATGTGTTTACCAATTTTAACTACCAAGCATAGCAGCATAGACAAACAGTTTGGATCCGAATAAGATAGGTGGCTAACTGTTCGGAATAATGTTCAACATATAAATATATCACAAAACTATCAATTTGACATGTTCGGTATAATTATATAAACTGTCGTAATTCTATATTCAAAATAAATCAAAATCGCGAATCATATGATATCATCTGTCATATGCAAGCAGCTTGGATCTGGGTGAGATGTTGAGTAATTCGATGTATCATCCGAATCCAAGTTCTTTGACGCTCAGTCAACATTTCTATGAATATTCATGTAAGAAACAATAATGTCAGGAATATTATTTAGATAATTATATAATTTTTTATAATGGCATATGAACATTTAGGAATTTTGGCTTTGACAGAAATAATCAGATAATTATTTTATTCAATCTGCAAACAGAGCAGGCCAAAATCAGATATTGGTCTACTCTATTTACAAAGGTGTTAACCCTTTCCTTCATACAAATGCTTTTTTACGCATTTGCAAACAGAGCAGACCCAGATCAGACAGCTCCTATAGGAACAGTCTTTTAAGGATCTACGCTGTTCGCTTATGATAGATCTGACTCTACAATTTCTACCACTTTCAAAAACTTCTGTGTACAGATACCATTATAAACAATTCTGTTAATAAATATTCATGATGTCATTACTTCTTACATGAATATTGAACAGGGAAAGTGTTGAAAGATATTTCCATGGCGTAATGGTTAATTTTGCCTATTTTGGTACAAGTTAACAGTTCTCGACCATCTTATAATGAATATTCATGTAAGAAATAATGACATCATGACTATTAGTTACATTAATTTTTATGATAGGTAATGGACACATGAATTTTTGACAATGGTAGAAACTGTAGATTCATATGATTCATATCTATATTATGTCATAAGCAAACAGAGCAGATCCTGTCAGGCTGCACCTTTAGGAGCCATTTGATCTGGGTTTTCTCCGTTTGCAGATGCATAGAAAAGCATATTTATGGAGTAAAGGGGTAAAGAATCTGGATTAAGTTTCAATGCTTTTATTTCAGGATTTGATACAATGGCAGACATTGAGAAAGACACACCCAAAGTACTGGATGATCTGCGTCAGAAACGATTGGCTTACTTTGAATCAGGGGGCAGTGCTCAATGTTCCCAAAATGATGCTGAAGAAAATAAGTCAACTACAGGTATTAATTGGAAATCTTTGAGTCATCCTGCCATTCCTGCCGGCATACCCACCTTAGATTCACCGGGGGAATCAAAGAATAGAGATGAAGAAGATTTGGTCAAAGCTTGTATTTATTCAGAAAATATTTCTGAGAAAATATATTCTTCAATGAAGCAGTTTAAAACATTCACAACAGGTGACACAGAATCGGTGCAAAGGAGTGAGGATAAGTCTGCACATCACATAAGTGAAAGTATTAAGGATAGTAAATCCAACAATGTATTCCATTCAGTGCCTATGAAAACTAGCTCATTTTACTTATCTAGTCCATACAAGAAAGAAAGTCAAATAATTGAAAGTGATGGTAAAAATAATGGAGAGTTGACAAGTGTTGTAGAGCCATCTTCTCGGCACCCTATCCCTACACACATTGAAGTCACTAGGGAATCTGGAGGCCAGGAGGATGGTTATAATGAGACTGTTGAGAGACTTATTAAAGCTACTAAGGATGAACTGCTAGGGTTGAAATCAAGTGATGATATATGGACAAGTATAAGAAAAACACCTCTGGCAGGATCTACATCAACATTGGACAGCATCCCAGTGCAAGCTAAAACAAATACCATAGAAACTAGACAAGAAAATGTGAGTAATAAGCAGGAAATTAATGAAGTCAGGTCATTCAAGCAGCAATGGCAATCAAATTCTGAAAGTTTTGCAAATGAATATTTATCTGCATCAATGAGCAATATTCATGATGCAGAGAAAGTAAAGAAGCCTAAACTATTCTCACAGAACAGTGTTCCAGTTGGTGCCACTCACTATGGTTTAGAAATGCATCCTGTTGAAAGCAAAGTTGACCCGCCTTTTACCAGATATCCAAAACCAAACCAGGATATGCATAAAAGCTTAAATACTAAAACCTTAGAGGAACTGTTCAGCTCAAAACAACATGTGTCTGGATCAGTGGCTGTGCACAATGGTAATATACAAGGATCACAAGAGTTTGAAAAGGCTATTCCATCACTCCCAGTTCATCAGCAATCACTAGATTTTTCAGACCTTGGTTTGTCAACACACCGACCAGAATCTGACAGAAAAGAACACGTGAAAGTGGATGCTGATGATTTAAATCTAGGTGACACTGTTTCTCAAGAGTTGAGAACACTACTTGGTGAAGAAAAATTTCAACAATTTTTGGTGAAGTCAAAAAGAGACTTGGATGATCTTCATCAGGATAAAATGAGTGATATCTCGGATGGATCTGCGAGGAAAGACAAAACTCCAAGACTGTTAAAAGACAGATCATCTATTCCAAAGAAACCAAACACTCCTTCAAGTGACAGAAAACCATTAAAGTCAAGTACTGATATATTGAAAAAGAAACCAACAAACCAGAAGGACATACCACAAACTAATACACCCAAGGAAAAAGACAAGCCAAATGTAGCAATAAAACCAGAAAATACTGCCAAAAAATCTGAAGAATTTACGCCAAGAACTCCTGATGGAGAAGTTGTAAATAGTTTGATCGGAAAGTATGTGTTAAACAAAACAGATGTAGACCCTAAATTTGTTTCTAATCCAGCCCAAAAGGCAAAAAGCAAAGCTGTGGAAATGAAGGAGGGAAACATAATGCCACCCCCAAAACCTGTACCCGACCTTAACCTAGAAGCTCTACAGGAAGACTCACCAAGACCTAAGCTTAACCGTCCGAAGTATGAACCTCATACAATTTACAGTGAGACACAAAAAGCTGAACACAGTGATAGAGAATCTGTTAGCAATTCCTCTGAAGACAAACCAAGTCCTGGCAGAAACTACGAACAAGTAGTAGTTTCAAGAAATGTTGCTTTCTCAGCCAGTGAAATCTACCACCAAGCGTATGGTGTGAATTTTGCCAGTCAAGCTCGAACAGTTCCAATGAGTCCATCTGTTTTAAATCGAGGACAGCAACATATACAATTTGCTGGATCACATTATAGTGCTCCTCTTACCCCTAAGACTCCGTCTGGATCTGCCCCGGCAGCTGAATCTTTGGGGTATAGTCCATACCAAAACAATATGCAAGGTCAGATCTACCCACCTGTATCTGGCTTGACCTACCATGGAATGCCTCAAACACTAACTACTCCTCAAGAGCCAGTACCACAGATGTTTGCAACTCGAGAAGAGGAAGCCAGTCTGAAGCAATACATTGCCAACACACAGTTTAGATCAATGGCAGCAGAAAACACCCAATCCTCAAATCAGCCTGTAGCATATGGCCCATACAGTCAGATGTTTGGCATGATGTCAGATTTTCGAGGTTATCCTCTCCATTCAGGTAGAATGGATCCGCCTACTGGATTTACCCCTCCCACAGGAATGACCACACCCACTAATATGGTACAACCTAAAGGAATGCCTACACCTGCAATGCATGCATCTGTTAATGTCATGCCAGCCAGTTACCCAATGAACATGGTCCAGTCAGTCAGCATGCCATCATCTTATAATACTACCCCTCCTACTGTTACAACTCCAACATTTTCTGGGCCATTGGCGAGTTTAGACCAACCCTTGCATATGCCTCACCCACCAGTCTCAACAGCTACTGGCCAGCAGTTCAGCCAGCCCAGTGGGACCACAGTGTTCTCTAGTCCCCAAGGAGTGCCCATAGCTTATCCATACCCATACCCAGTAATGGTAATGGCACCTCACCCACCAGGTGATCCACCAGCGACTCCATCACAAGTCCAATTCCAGACTCCAAGGATGTCACATGCTGAAGTGCAGACTGAACTGGAAGTAGAGAAACCAGCATTAGATGACAAAGGTACTATCATCTCAAAAGTGTTTATTCCATTTCTCCATGAATATTAATTTCAGAAATATTCATGAATATGAATTACTAAATAATTAGTTAATTTATTATAATGACACATGAATATAGGAATAAATTTTTGGCCATGGCAGAAACTGTAGAATTATATTTATATTAATTCATAAGCAAACAGAGCAGACTATAGGAGATGTCTGATCTGGGTTTGCTCTGATTGCAAAGGCGTAGAAAGGCGTATTTATTGAGTTAAAGGGTTTTTATCTGTAGATAGAGTAACAAGGACATGGAATTTCTGTCGCCGTTTAACCCTTTCCTTCATATAAACACTTTTTCAAACATTTGAAAACAGAGTAAACCTAGATCTGATGGCTCCTATAGAAACCATCTGATCAGGGTTTTCTCTGTTTGCTTATGACATGATATAGATCTGATTTTACAGTTCTTGTGAGAGCAAAAAATTCTCTTGAAAATTTTACATTTTGAAAATTCAGCAATAAATTTTCATGATGTCATTATTTTTTATATGTATATTGAATAGATAAAGGGTTAACCCTTTTTTTCATATAAACTCATTTTTATGCTTTTGCAAACATAATAGATCCAGGTTAGACAATTCCTGTCAGAGCTGTCTGATATGTTCTCTTATGGAAATATATCAATTTGATTCTAAATCTATCAATATTTTTCTCAAAAACAAACTGTCAGTGGGCCTGGTTAATGTTTAACAATATCAAATGCATGTCATAGCAAACCTATTAATTATAAATAATTTCAGTTTCTGAGTAAAGATTAAAGTACATTTATCATAAACATAATTTTTACTTTATGTTTATTGTTGTTTGTATTATTTTGCCCAAACTATACACATAAACACAAAGAAAAACTTCCATTTTTCCTGTTATTTGTATTTATTTATATGGAAATGTAACATTTATGTTTTCAGTAACTCTTGTAGAAGAGTCTACATTTACCTCTGTCAGCCAAATCAAGGTAGATGATGACATCTTGGTACCCCACCCACCTAGTACGAAGAAAGGGTCAAGGTCATCTCCTCGGAAGCCCCCAGCAGTTAATCCAGCCAAGAAAGGTCAACAGACTAAACGGCATATTGAGGGCATCAGACAGCATCATGAACAGAGGTAGCTTATTACATAATTTTACAGTTGAACTTTGATATCTCGAACTCGAATAACCCAAACTTTGGGATAACTTTATGTAACAGTTTGGTCCTTCCAAACTTTACAATAGAGAGTTGTTCTAAAATGTATTATTACGCATATCTTGAAACACATGTGACAGCTTAATGCAGGTTGAAAGTAATGCTGAAAACTGCTACAGGAACTTTCAGCATTACTTTAGACCTGCATTAAGCTGTGAACTTAAGAATTTGTTCGGTTTAGAAATCAGATGACTCGAATCTCTGTTATCTCGAAGTAATTTGTATGGTCCCTTGAAGTCTGAGATATCGAAGTTAAACTGTAGTTCATTGACCATGAATTCACATGATCCAAACACAGTATTCATGATGTCAAAACAGCTTCATTTGTGATGCCACCACCTGTTCTCAGGTTTTTGTTTTAGTAACCATTTCCTTCATTTAAATGCTTTTCCACTCATTTGCAAACAGAGTAGACCCAGATCAGACAGCTCCTGTAGGAGCTGTTTGATCAGGATCTACTCTGTTTGCTAAAATAATTTGATAGATCTGTTTCTTTACTTTCTAAAATGGCTATAATGTTCCACTTTCCATATTTCATTGTAACTATTTTGTCTATAAATATTCATTAGGTATTGAAATTTGGACTTAATATTGAATAGGGAATGCGTTAACCCTTTACTTTATGAATATTCATGCAATACTACGTCCATTATGAATAGTGATTACAGTAAAAACCCTCTAAAGCAACCACCAAAAACAGGCATAATTCTGGGTCATAAATACAGATGGTAACACCCTTTCCCTGTTTTATGTTTATTCCAAATTTTAATACCTACTGAATATTTTAGCCATTTAAGAAACTAAAGAAACAGATCTATCAAATTCCTTTAACAAACAGAGCAGACCCTGATCAGACGGCTCCTATAGGAGCCGTCTGATCTGGGTCTGTTTTGTTTTTGTAGATGTTTGCACATTTATATGAAGGAAAGGGTTAATGAAGGATGAACATTATGCAGAAAGCTTGCATAGGAGTTTCAGAGCAACAGATAAACAGGCATACTCAAATACTAAAATCGTCATTTCTCCACCAAACCCTATGTTGTGACCACTCGTGACTGTTTAGAATTATCTCTTGGAGTTTCTTGCATTAGTACCTAGTGATTCATGCTGATTGACTGTCTTACAATTGACAGAACATAACCATAACTTTAAAAGACTTTAAAAGATTTAATATTCAACTGACTAAGTATAATAGTTTTCCTTTTTTGCACAGCAATGAATTACAGCAGTTTCCCAGTTAATCATAAATTATTAACTAACTGTAACAACTCAACCTATGCAGGTTCTCTTTATTCTCATTTGAGCCTATGTTCACATTGATTTTTCCTTTATCTTGTCTGGGCCTCCAATAACCCTTTGTATGTTGAAAATTAGTGTACTTATATTTGCAAACAATGTTGTTCCAGATCAAATCAGATAAGTGTATCCTCTGATCTGGGTGAAGCCTGTTTGTTATTCAGAATTCTCCAGCTAATTTAAATCCTTCACACCGAATGGACTGTTATAGTAATGTAGCGAAAATATCATTACCAATGAAAATGGTTTGGATCCAGATGAGATGCCACATAATTAAGTATCACAAACTGTTTGACACTGTGACCATATTTTTGCAAAGAAATGAGAGAATGTAATTAAATATTCATGATGTCACTATATTTCACATGAATATTAATGGAGTAAAGGGTTAAACACAGATTGGCCATTCCTACTTTGAATAGTCATCATTTAAAAGATTTATTTATTTCAGAGAGATGCCTTTTCATGCCTTTGCAAACAGAGTAGACCCAGATCATATGGCTCCTGCAAGAGCTGTTTGATCAGGGTCTGCTCTATATGTATATGGTCCATATGATATGCAAGATAGATCTGATTATTCAGTTTCTAAAAATTCCCCTTATGTGCATTAAAAATATTTGGTTAATTTATATTCATGATGGCATTATTTCTTACATGAGGTAAAGGGTTCAAATAAAGGTCAGAGAAGGGAGACACACAAACATATGAGCCTAGTAAAGGTACAGGTTTGCCTTTGGATTTAAATGCAAAATGCAAGTACTGGCACTTTGCATGCCAGCGGCTATACCGTGATTATTTATGCAGTTTGTATCCAGATGAGACGCAGCATAATGTGGTGTATCATCATTATCCAAACTGTAGAACATTTGATCCCTTCTAAAGAGTGGTCACAACACAGGGTTTAGTGTAAAAATAAAGGAGTAATCCTTGAAAATGTTTTAATCTTCACATCTTATCTAATAAGTAATTTCTGACTACTGTATATCAGAAACTGAAGAATCAGATGTTTTATTATCCCATTAACCCTTTCCTCCATAGACTATTTTTAGACCCAACCTCATTGAATGAATCTACCCAAAATGAGCATTTACTAGAGAAAAGTAAAATGTTAGAATTTTGTAGTTTGAAACCATTGTGATAAATAGAGCATTTGCTCCTATGGGAGCAAATGCTCAATTTTCACAATGGTTTCAGGAAGTGGTTATTACAGAGGCGTAGAAAGGCGTATTTATGGAGGAAAGGGTTAACAGACAGAACAGATCCTGATCAGATGGCTCCTACTATGTTTGCAGAGGCATTGAAAGGCATATCTATGTGGGAGTGGTGGTCCAGTGGTAGGACGTTAGACTTGGGATCGAAGGGTCCCCGGTTCGAGTCCTGCCATCGGACTATCAGAATTTTTCTGAGCAAAAAATGCATCCCACGTTTGCTCCTCTCTACCCAGGTGTATAAATGGGTACCTGTGAGGGAAATAAGTCAATGTGCCATGGCTGCCTTAGGCGCCGAGTGTTAATGGCCGACTTATAACCCAGTGATCAGGGGGTCAATTGTGAAGTCGGGAGAATATGTACACTGTATATAGTTCCAGACTATAAACCTCACCTTTACCTTTACCTTTTATGTGAAAAAGGGTTAAAAACATAAACCTCTTGTTAGGATAAAGTGTCTTACTCAAAACAAATGAGCTGTTAAATGACATAGGGGGATCAGTAAACAGTAAAGACCCAGATCAAATGATCTTCCAGTTTTGATACTCGTATTCACTTCATCTTTGTCAGTATGTGAATATTATTGTATGATGTTCTTTCTGTCGCTTTCCCCTTCAGTCCTTTCAAAAGTGCTGACAGAGGATCTGCTGACATAAATTGATTGCTGAATAATAGATATAATTTGTCAACTGGAACTAATGATCATCTAGTGTGTTCAATACCATTGAACTCTATGACTTGCTATTAAGCAGAGACACACATAAGATTATTAAATTGAACGTTTTTCAAGAATAACTCTTATTTCTGTACCAAACCCTATTGTGTGACCACTCTTTAGAATCGTCTCTTTGAGATGATTCTAAAGAGTGGTCACACCGTACGGTTTGATGGAGAAATGACGATTTTACTATCTGAATATGCACCTTTATCTGTTTGCCTACTGTTCAGTATACTTCTTTAATTAACCCTTTCCCTCATATAAATGTGTTTTCAAGCATTTGCAAACAGAGTAGACCCAGATCAGACGGCTCCTAGAGGAGCCGTCTGATCTGGGTCTACTCTGTTTGCAAATAGAATTTGATAGATCTGTTTCTTTACTTTCTAAAATGTCTACAATGTTCCACCTTCCATATTTCTTTATAACTATTTTGTTAATGAATATTAAGTAGGTACTGAAAATTGGCCTAAATACAGAACAGGGAAATGGTTAAAGAATGTCTTAAGTCAGGTAATGTTCAGCAGATTACCTCATTTGCTAAATTATTGGGGTTAGGTCTGAATTTCCCAAATTGTTTTATCACTAGTATACGTGTATTTGTTTTAACCCTTTCCCTGTTGAATATTCATGTAAGATAATTATAATGTCATCATGAATACTAATTATTGGCTGAATTTTGAATTTTATTGATGGCATTATGTACACAGGATTTTTTTTGTATCAGTAGAAACATTAGTTAGATCTATTCATAAGTAAACAGAGCCGGCCCTGATCAGATGGTTGATCTTGGTCTACCCTGTTTGCAAAAGGTGTGAAAAAGAATTTATTGGAGAGAAGGGATTAAGTCAGGTGATGTTTAAGGGCTTACCTCATCTACTAATTTAGGTCTTAGTTTCCAAAATTGCATTATCACTTGTATACATGTATTTGTTGTGACTTATTATACCCCCCTTTTGAAAAAATGGGGGTATATTGCTTTGCACATGTCGGTCGGTCGGTCTGTCGGTCGGTCGGTCGGTCGGTCGGTCGGTCGGTAGATCGATGGTTTCCGAACGATAACTAATAAACGACTTGGCCTAGAATCTTCAAACTTGCTGTGGTGGTTGGTCATGACAAGTAGATGACCCCTATTGTTTTTGAGGTCACTAGGTCAAAGGTCAAGGTCACCATGACCTAAAATGGCGAAATAATTTCCGATCAATAACTGCTCAAGGGTTTGGCTTGGGATCTTCAAACTTGCTGTGGTGGTTGGTCATGACCACTAGATGACCCCTAGTGATTTTGAGGTCACTAGGTCAAAGGTCAAGGTCACCATGACCTTAAATGGTTAAATGGTTTCCGATCAATAACTGCTCAAGGGTTTAGCTTAGAATTTTCAAACTTGCTGTGGTAGTTGGTCATGACCACTGGATGACCCCTATTGATTTTGAGGTCACTAGGTCAAAGGTCAAGGTCACCATGACCTTAACTGGTAAAATGGTTTCTGATCAATAACTGCTCAAGGGTTTGGCTTAGGATCTTCAAATTTGCTTAGGTGGTTGGTCATGACAACTAGATGAGTCCTATTGTTTTTTAGGTCACTAGGTCAAAGGTCAAGGTCACCATGACCTTAACTGGTAAAATGGTTTCTGATCAATAACTGCTCAATGGTTTGGCCTAGGATCTTCAAATTTGCTGTGGCGGTTGGTAATAACCACTAGATGACCCCTATTGTTTTTTAGCTCACTAGGTCAAAGGTCAAGGTCACCATGCTCTTAACTGGTCAAATGGTTTCCGATCAATAACTGCTCAAGGGTTTGGCTAAGAATCTTCAAACTTGCTGCGGTAGTTGGTCATGACCACTGGATGACCCCGATTGATTTTGAGGTCACCAAGTCAAAGGTCAAGGTCACCATGACCTTAACTTGTAAAATGGTTTCTGATCAATAACTGCTCAAGGGTTTGGCTTAGGATCTTCAAATTTGCTTAGGCGGTTGGTCATGACAACTAGATGAGCCCTATTGTTTTTTAGGTCACTAGGTCAAAGGTCAAGGTCACCATGACCTTAAAGGGTGAAATGGTTTGCGATCAATAACTGCTCAAGGGTTTGGCTTAGGATCTTCAAACTTTCTGTGGTGGTTGGTCATGACCAATAGATAACCCCTATTATTTTTGAGGTCACTAGGTCAAAGGTCAAGATCACAATGACCTTAACTGGTGAAATGGTTTGCAATCAATAACTGCTCAAGGGTTTGGCTTAGGATCTTCAAACTTGCTAAGGTGGTTGGTCATGACAACTAGATGACCCCTAATGATTTTGAGGTCACTAGGTCAAAGGTCAAGGTCATCATTACCTTAACTGATGAAATGGTTTCCAATTAATAACTGCTCAATGGTTTGGTTCGGGATCTTCAAACTTGCTGTGTTAATTGGTCGTGACCACTAGATGACCCCTATAGTTGTTGAGGTCACAAGGTCAAAGGTCAAGGTCACCATGACCTTAACTTGTGAAATGTTTTCAGATCAATAAATGATCAGTGGTTTGGCTTAGGATCTTCAAAGTTGCTGTGGTGATTAGTCATGACCGCTAGATGACCTCTATTGTTTAGGTCACTAGATCAAAGGTCAGGGGGTTTGGGGGGTATACATGTTTTACAAACATCTCTTGTTTAACATTAACATCAAAACTAGGGTTCGACATGCTGTCAATGTGCATCTAGTTCAGCAATGTTATAGTGCTTATACATGTGCTGCAGAGTATGGTTGGCATTAACAGTGTCTATTCTAGGATTTGAAAATAAAGGGGAGATTTTGACAAAAATTCAGATATCACACCAATTTAAGCAAATTTGCTTTCTTTATCTATTTAGAAAATTCATCGCTCCCACAAAAAATATAGTGGGGATTTTCAAAATAGTGGGATGAATCTCCCATCCCCCTCCCTAGAATAGACACTGCAGTAACCCTTAACTTCATGAAAATCTGTTTAAGAAATAATCATTAATGACATCATGAATATTAATTAGCTTAATTTTTATAATGGCATATAAACACATTTTTTTTTCACATAGACTGAAAGTATAAAATCAGAGCTATATACAGGAGCTCTCTGTTTGCAGAAACATAAAAAGGTGTATCATTTGAGGAAAGGATTAATTACATGATTTATTATAGTGACTACGATTCCCTTATTTCAACAGAAAATGGTAATTGTCTACTATCAGACTTCTTAACTGTTAACCCATTCCCTCATATTGACGCCTTTTGACACCACTGTAAAAGTCATTTATTGAAACCATTGTGATAAATAGAGCGTTTGCTCCATAGGAGCAGATGCTCTATTCATCACAATGGATTCAAAACTACACAATTCTAAAATTACCTTTTTGTTAGTAAATGCTCCTTTTGGGTAGATTTGTTCAAAAGGTTGGGTCTAAAAATAGTATATAAGGGAATGGGTAAATGGTCCTAAATATGTTTTTCTGAGTTGGATATGTTTGTATTTCTTTTAGCAATAGAAACTTTCTCCTGTATTTTAACCCTTTCAATGCTAATTTGTTAGAGTGGACCAATTCATCTTTGCTTATTGGTTACTAAGAGTCCATATAGTATGAAAGGGTAAAATTTGTGACCGGATTTTGAATGACAAACAGTGCAGACCCAGATCAGAGGTTCCTGTAGGAGCCCTCTGATCTGGGTATTCACTGTTTGTAAAGGACAGTGCTTGCATTTCCTGCATTCAAAGGGTTACACTAAATAAACTTTGAGAACTTACTAATTTGCTAAGTGTGCGATTGATTAAACCTTTCCTTCATATAAACATGTATTCACGTATTTGCAAACGGAGCAGACCAAAATCAGACGGCTCCTATAGGAGCCATCTGATCAGGGTCTGCTCTCTTTGCTGGTAGAATTTGATAGATCTGTTGCTTTACTCTCTAAAATGGCTACAATGTTCCGCCTTTCATATTTCTTTATAACTTTTTTTGTCTGTGAATATTCTGTATGTATTGAATTTTGGAATAAACATAGAATAAGGAAAGGGTTAAAATGATACCCTTGTAATACGTGGTGTGTTACGAGAGAAAAAACAGTTTGCTAAATGTTAGAAAGATTGACTTGAAACATTTGGTATATTACAGAAGACAGCAACAGGAGGAGGGGAAGATGTCGGAGGAGCAGCTGGTGGAGAAACAGAGGAAGTTTGCCAAGCAATCATTGGAGCGTTACTTCTCCTCCCTGGAGAACCTTTACATGGCCTCTAACAAAGTTAGCAAAACCCCCAGTGAAGAACCACTACCCAAGGCTGATATAGAGAGTGAAGAAGAGACAGAGGAACCTCTGCCTGACACAGACAGAACAAAGGAAGATGATGGTATAGTAGATGATGTTACCAGCGAAACAAATGTGCCTAGGGCAAATCAGTTCAATTTTGTTGTACCTGGATTCATGGATTTTACAGAGTTTCAAACAGATCCTGTTGTGACAAAGGAAGTTCTTAAGTTAAATTTAGACAACAATGTGAATAGGTCTGAGGCTAAGGAAGATGAAGCTTCAGAAAATATTGATTATGAAACGGTGGTAAATAGTGAAGTAACTGGTGTCAGTATAAAGGCCGGAGGGTTGACAGATAGACTCAGAGATATTGGAATTGATGTTCATAGCAGAGAGCATGAGGACGGAAGAACAAATGAAACAAACAAAAGTGCTGAAATTGTAGGAAAGAAACAAGAAGGGAAGCGAGGGAAAGTTTTAATTGTATGTCCTGAGTGTCAAGGATTAAACAAGGAATACATGTCTTGGTGCACTCATTGTGGGGAAATTATAATAGGTGTTGAACCTATGTTAGTCAGTAAGAATAAGGAGGGAAAGATTAGAATGAAACCTTTAGAAAAGTCCCAGTTGAAATCACAAACTCAAGTAGCAAATGATATACATATTTCAGTTGAAGATAGCAGAGAATCTAAGCAAAATATTCCAGTATTGGATAAAGTTGAAGATGAGGAAGAGCTGGAAAAGCCCTTCACTTTAAATCTAGAAGTGATAAAATCTCCAGTAAAAGATTCCAATGAAACTTATAATATTTCCCCTAGTAAGTCAGATGGAAAAGACAGTGGAAGACCTTCAAGTGATGACAATGATTTACTGAATTACAAAATTGAGCAGGAAGTTGTAAATGATATCTGTGAAACTATCACTGATCCTGTACTGAAGGGATATGTAAAATCTCATTTTGCCAAAAAGAGCCATGCAGTATTAGAGAAAAACAAGGATAGACTGTTTATGCCTGAAAGTTTGATACCAACAAAACAGGATATTGTTCTTGCTAGAGTTGACTCAGAAATGATAAACGATCAAGGGGCTGCTAATAAAAAAGTAGAACCTGACTTACATGACAAAAGTCATATTCCTGAGAGAATGAATGAGGTTGGTGATAAAATGACCTTTACTGTGGAGGCAAAGGCAGCTACAAGCAATAAATTCATAGAGCCTGCTGTAGATAAACAGGAACCAGCTTATGAAGTATTTAATGCCACAGAAAAAAGTACTCACTTTCATCAGATGAAAAGTGAAAATAGTGTAACGAAACTAGTTGCTCAATTTGATAAAAATACTCATATACAATCTCATTCAAACACTGCAATTTCAGACAAAATAACTTCAGCACCATATGAAAAAGAAGTGGTTACTCGACTTCCTTCAGTGGAAGAAAAGCACTACCATGAAGAGGAAAAGTATGAAAGCAATATGAACAGTATGGTTGATATCAGTAAAGAATTTGGTACAGGCAAACAACAACCAGCTGTTGATTCTGAAACCGTAAACAAAAAGGAGGACAGTTTTCCAATCCCTCCCCCAATACCAAATTTCAGTGTTGCAGCACCTGTACCCCGCACAGACTTGGATGAGCTGAGAATTAAGATCCCCTTGAACTCAATGGACTTTTCTGAGGATTTCTCCCAAGCAGACTCAATTGTTATAGACAATACCAATGCTGAAGAGATGAAGAAAGCAGAGAAGAAGAAACAGGCAAGAGAGGAGAGGCGACAAGAGAGGAGAAGAAACAGGGGGCATGGTGCAATTGATGTTGAGGTGTTTGGTTATGAAGAGACCAGGGAGAGCAGGAATTCTAGTCGAGGCCTCCGGCTGGTGCCTATACTGAACCTTGCTGGTAAGTGAATACTCATTCATAGTTATTTGCATGCTTAACCCTTCCATGAGTATGCCTTTTTATGCCTTTGCAAACAGAGTAGACCCAGATCAGATGGCTCCTATAGGAGTCGTCTGATCAGGGTCTGCTCTGTTTTCTTATGAAATAATATAGATACATGTATGATTCTACAGTTTCTGCCATTGCCAAAAAATTCCTGTGTTCATGTGTCATAAACTTAAACCAAGTAATATTTATGGTGTCATTATTTCTTACATGAATATTCATGGAGTAAAGGGTTAAAACGGGTTATAATCAGATCTATGTTACAGTAAAACCTCTCTAAAAAGGAATTCTTGTAGAAAAGAATTTAGATACTTTAGGCAGGTGACTTCTTAATGCAGGGTGAAAGTCATGCAGAAAGCTCCTAGGGGAGCTTTCCGCATGACTTTCACCCTGCATTAAGCTGCCACCTGTCTCCATGATTGATATTTATACCAAATTTAACGTCCAGTTTAGAAAATGTTTTATTGCATATCATAAGCAAACAGCAGAGCCTGATCAGAAGGCTCCTATAGAAGCCATCTGATCTGGGTCTACTCTTTTTGCGCATAGAAAGGCGTATTTATGGAGTAAGGGGTTAAACCCAATATTATGACCACTTTGTATTTTTATACGCCCGTTTGAAAAAACGGGAAGTATTATGGAATGGCACTGTCTGACCATCCTTCTGTCCGTCCGTCTGTCTGTAACATCTCTAACTCAAGTTCTGCTTGGTGGATCCTTCTCAAATTTAACCACAATGTTTATCTGGACATGCTACAGTACCATGTCCAGTCCTGGTATGTATACCCAAGGTCAAGGTAGAACAATTTGACTTAGAATTTGCATTTAGCATTAATTAAGCAAATATGTTAACCTGTCTGTCTGTAATATCTCTGACTCAAGTTCTGCTTGGTGGATCCTTCTCAAATGTCACCACAATGTTTATCTGGACATGCTTCAGTAGTATGGATGTGTCCCAGTACGTATATCTAAGGTCAAGGTCGTACAATTGGACTTAGAATTTGCGTTTAGCATTTGTGTTAAGCAAATATGTTATCCTCTGTCTGTCTGTAACATCTCTAACTCAATAACATAACATATTCTTAATTAAGGACACATGTCTTACCTCTAGTTTGGCACCAGTTTCAAACTCTTAGTGCCCCAAATAGCATAGATGTACTACATTATAGCCTTTACCCACCGTAGTTGTCCAATCCGCTAGTTGCCATGGAAATGGTAGAAATACCCATAGCAGGAATGAGTTTTTTCATGGGTACATTTTTGATTTCCATTCAGCAGATCCTACCAAACACCCTGGTACCCATGAAAAAAAGTCAGACGGGGTGCACGGTAACCCTATCTGGCCCCCGGGGTATTATAATGAAATATGGAAAGTGGAACATTGTAGCCATTTCAGAAAGTAAAGAAACAGATCGATCAAATTCAGTGATACATGTATTCTCCTATAGGCGCCGTCTGATCTGGGTCTTCTTTGTTTGCAGAAACATGAACACACATTTATATGAGGGAAAGGGTTAACTTGCAATTCTCACACAACCCTTTACTCCATAAACATGCCTTTTAGTTTTAACACCTTTGTAAATAGTGCAGACTCAGATCAGAGGGCTCCTTTAGGAGCTGTCTGATCAGGGTCTATTCTGTTGACTTATGGAATTGTATATACATCTGATTCTATAGTTTCTGTCATGGCCAAATTTTCCTGTGTTTCATGTGCTATCATAAAGAATAATCAGATTAATGTTGATGACATTGTTATTTCTTTCATGAATATTCATAAAGTAAAGGGTTAACCCTTTACTCCATGCATATTCATGTAAGAAATAATGACATCATGATATTAACCCTTTCCTCCATAAATACGCCTTTCTACGCCTCTGTAATAGTCACTTTATGAAACCATTGAATCTATTTATCACAATGGTTTAAAAACTACAAAATTCTAAAAAAAAATCCCTTTTTCTAGTTAATTGTCCTTTTCGATAGATTTATTCAAAGAGGTTGGATATAAAAATAGCCTTTGAGGGAATGGGTTAATTCTAGAGTAATTGTATAATAAGCACATGGACACAGGAAGTTTATGCCATGGTAGAACCGGTAAAATCATGTCTATTATTCCGTAAGCAAACAGAACAGACCCTACAGGAACCATTTGATTTGGCTCTTCTGTTTGCAAAAGTGTACAAAGGCGTATTTTGGAGTAAAGGGTTAACCCCTTTACCTTATCAATATTCATGTAAGAAATACTGATTTCATGAACATTTATTAACTCTTTCGGCGCCAATGTCGCCTGTTGGCACCTTTGAAAATAGTGCAGTCCCAGGGCAGATGACACCTTTTTAAGGCGACATCTGACCTGGTACTTCACTGTTTTCTGTATTATTTTAGCCCAAGCATACAGGTTTTTAAAAACAAATGTTTTACTAATATACCTTTATTTTTTAGTTTAGAATTATATTTAATATGAAATTATTATTGCAGACGACACCTTTAAATTTGGCGCCAAAAGAGTTAACTGATTTATAATATTGGTACTTTTTGGCTTTAGCAGAAAATGTAGAATCAGATCTATATAATTCCATAAGCAAACAGCAGACATTTATCAGACGGTTCCTACAGGAGCCATCTGAGCTGGGTCTACTGTGATGGCAAATCTGGTAAAGGGTTAAGCCACTTCAGCATCTTGGTTTTGGGTCTCCGTGTACCTCCGTATTTTAATAAGAGGTATTGTACCTTTCATCTATGATTTATATTACACCTGCAGTATATGAGATCAAATATTATGTATTTTGTACACTATTTTTGTATGATATATAAACCTTCATTGTATTATGTACCAGTATTACATTTGTATTTGTATTTTGTTGCTAGGCAGTAGCAGCGAGGAAGAAGATTGGGGTACACTCAGTGATACTAACAGTTAACCATTCACCATGTTCTCTAACCCTTTACTTGTCATCACACCCTTTTACACCTTCACAAACAGAGTAGACCCAGATCAGACAACTCCTGTAGGAGCTGTCTGACCAGGGTCTGCTCTGCATGTTTATATGACACAGATCTGTTTCTCAAATATTTATTTTGACATACAGTTGAACTTTGATACCTCGAACTTGGATAACTTGAACTTCGGGATAACTTGGAAGAGAAAATTTGGTCCTTCCAAAATTTACAATACTGATTTGTTCTAAAATATATCACTGTGCATTTCTAGAAACACATGTGACAGCTTAATGCAGGTCGAAAGTAATGCTGAAAGCTCCTACAGACATGCATTAAACTGTGAACTTGAGAAATTGTTCATATTATAAATCAGATGACTCGAACCTCCCTTATCTCAAACTAATTTTTATATGGTCCCTTGAAGTTCGAGATATCTAAGTTCAACTGTATTTAATACAAACTGGTATTCAAAATGGGAAGAGTCGTGCATGAATATTTATCAAGTAAAGGGCTATAACATGACACACAATATTTGCAGTCAACCACTTCACATAGTGATCACTGTGATTTCTCCTTTATTTTCTCTTCTGTACTAAATATAAACTGTTTAATATCTAGTCTTGAACATATTCACTGGGTGTTTAAGAGTCAAATATTGTCTTGGAGTTTAACCCTTGGAATACAGAATTTTTAACGCTTTACTCCATAAATACACTTTTCTATGCATTTGCAAACAGCCAATTTTTGTTGCATTTTCCCTGTCCATAGAAAGAACTCATTTAAGGAAGAGTAATATGATTGAAATAGATCTCATAAGTCTCAAGCATACATTATATGTTCTAGCAATGACAGTAAGATTTCAAACCTAAGAAAGAGTTAACCCTTTACTCCACAGATTGTTTTCTATGCCTTTGCACACAGGGTAGACCCAATATCAGACGACTCCTAGAGCAGCTGTCTGATCAGTGTCTGCTCTGTTTGTTTATGGTATAATACATATATATTTCTACAGTTTCCGCCTGAACTAAAATACAGTAAAACCTCTCTATAACCGCCAATAAATTACATTAAGTATTTTTGTGTTAAAGACAGGTGACTGCTTAAAGCAAGGTGAAAGTAAAACAGAACGCTCCTATAAGAGCGTTCTGTTTTACTTTCACCTTGCTTTGAGCAGCCACCTGTCCTCAATACCAACTAATTAACACAAATTAGTGGTCGTTATAGAGAGGTTTTACTGTATCCTGTTTTCATAATTATGCCATTATAAAAATCTAATTAATATTTATGATATCATAATTTCTTGCACAAATATTCATGGAGTAAAGATTTAATGGAGCCATTTGATCTGGTTCTTCACTGTTTGCCTAAGTTTGTCTGGCCAAATTTTTAGGGTAATTTTGTTAAACATAAACAATCTTTCACTTGGTTTTACTTATACACTATCACAATGATCATATTCCTGCATCAATAATTACTGTCTTTTAGAACTTAGACTTAAATTTCCCCCAGTTGGTTGAGCATTGAATTAGGGGGTTCTCTTTTTTATTCACATATTAACGATTCCCTTATTTGAAGCCTTTTGACACCTCTGTAAAAGTCACTTTTTGAAACCATTGTGAGAAATGGAGCATTTTGCTCTATAGGGGCAAATGCTCTATTTCTCACAATGGTTTCAAAACTACACAATACTAAAATTTTCCTTTTGTCGGTTTTACTCGTACAAAACAAACAGACAAATATTTTTTTACTTGTACATTATCACAATGGTCATATTTACTGCCTTTGAATACTTAGTTTTTCCCCCAGTATGTCGAGCATTGAAATAGAGGTTCTCTTTTTTATTTCACATATTAACTATATTTATGATAATATGACTTTATTTTAGGTTAAGCAAAATTCCATAAGAACTCTGATCTTTAACTGTTTCTCTTTTCTTTGTTGTTAAGCTCTTTGCATGCAAAGTATTTGTGGTCTGCGAAAAATTGTTGTCTACTACAATTCTTGATATTATTTTTTTTTTCTTCCATTCACAAATAAATGCTACCCAGTTAGTATTATGTGTATGTCAAACAGTTTGGATCCTGATGAGACACTGAGTTTTTCAGTGTCTCATCTAGGTTCAAACTGTTTGCTTAATGCTTTACTCCATAAATATGCCTTTATAAACAGAGTAGACCCAGATCAGACCGCTCCTGTAGGAGCCATCTAATCAGGGTCTGGTTTGTTTTCTTATGGAATAATGCAGATCTGAGTCTACAGTTTCTTCTATGGCCAACATTCCTTGTGTTCACATTCATAATAAAAAAATGATCTAACTGGTTTTTAACTATTTATTATGTCATCATGTTTTAAATGAATATTCAACAGGGAAAGGGTTAACTCTTTCCCCGTTCTATATTTATTCCAAATTTCAATACCTACTGAACATTCATGGACAAGTAGTTATAATAAATATGGAAGGTGGAATATTGTAGCCATTTTAGAAACTAAAGAAATAGATATATCAAATTCCATTAGCAAACAATGTAGATCCTGATCAGACAGCTCCTACAGGAGCTTCTGATCTGGGTCTACTCTGTTTGTGAATGCATGAAAAAAACCCATTTATATCAAGAAAAGGGTATTCTCAAAATCACTAGCACGCGAAGAGCCAGTCTCACTTTTATTGTTTGACATTTTGACATAGATGTTATCACGGTATTCCTGCAGTTCTTCTGAACCTATCGCATTGGTCAGTTATTATAGTATGATTACCATCACTAGTTTATGTTAACCATCTTTATAATATCTTTATAATTACTGTACTAATTTTACTGCTTAATACCGGTATTTATTTTATCAAAACCTCATTGTCACAAATTGTGTGTTGTTTGAGAAAACAAAATGGTACAATAGGATCACTCTGTAGCAACCACTAAATTGAAAACGCTGTAGTGCAAAACCTGGTACCTAAAGAGATGCCTTAACCCTTCGCTTGCTATTCACGTCAATATACCTACCTGTAAACAGTGAAGACCCAGATGAGACAGCTCCTGCAGGAGCTGTCTCATCAGGATCTGCACTATTTACAAGTTGATTATGCAACCAGTGCACTCCACAGCAGTGATTGCACAGCGAAATACTTGTACACAGTCGAGATATATGTAATTATACAACATGGCATGGGTAAAGAAGGAGAAATGTATTTTAAAATTTAGCAAGCGAAGGGTTAAGTGACCACCCTTTCTATGTTTATTCCAACTTTCAATACCAACTGAATATTCATGGACAAAATAGCTGTAATGAAATATGGAAGGTGGAACATTGTAGCCATTTAGGTAAAAGTAAACAATAGATCTATCAAATTCCATTAACAACCAGAGTAGACCTATAGGAGCCGTCTGATCTAGGTCTACTCCGTTTTTTGCAAATGCATGAAGAGGCATTTATACATGAGAACAGGGATAACAAGCTGCATTCTAAAGAGATGCCTTATGTGACTACACTGTTTGGAAGTATACAAGTGTATTTTTGATGAGACTCTTCACTGTTTGGATATTATACAAGTGTATTTTTGATGTGACTTATTATTCAGAGATGTAGATAAGAGGCTTATTGATATATCCAAACTCTCACAGAGGTGATTCTGATAAGTACAGACAAAATAGGGTTTGGCAAGGATATATGGAAAAAGCTTTTCCTACAGAGCAACAGATAAACATGCATACTCAAGTACTAACATCGTCATTTCTCCACTAAACCCTATGTTGCGACCACTCTTTAGAATTGTCGCGAAGAGACGATTCTAAAGAGTGGTCACAACATAGGGTTTGGTGGAGAAATAAAGAAGTTATTCTTGGAAATGTTTTAATTTACACATCTTATCTAGACCTCAGTACCTAGATTTCCTGTATATGCCTCCTACATACAAGCTCTATTGTTCACGTTGTATAACAATTCACGCTTCTGATATATATATGGATGTTTACTAATTCTACCCCAACCTGGTTCCCTAGGCAACAGCAGTGACGAAGATGATATGAGCGTCCAGTCTGACATAAAGCCGGAGGTTAAAGTTGACGTCAGTGACAAAATAGACCCTGGATACCAGCCAAGTAATGCCTGGGAACAAGATGCTATCCCAGAGTACCCAGACGTGATTGAGGAGTTACAAGAGATGCCAGAAGGCTCTGGGTTCTCACAGACTGTAATGGGTCCTGCAGGTGATGCCTTTGAAGCTAGGAGTCTCCCAGAGCCCCAACAGTATACCAGCAATTATGAGTAAGAGTCTAAAACAAAATTATGGCTTATACTGTAGGAAATGGTACCTGGTAAATTCATGCAAACAGGGTAGAGACTGTTAATTAGCCCTTTCCCTGTTCTTTGTTTATTCCAAAATCAGATACCTACTGAACATTCATGGACAAAATAGTTATAGGGACATATGGAAGGTGGAAAAGTGTAGCCATTTTAGAAAGTAAAGAAAAAGATCTCTAAAATTCCTTCAGCAAACAGAGTAGACCCTGATCAGATGACTCCTATATGAGCCATCTGATCTGGGTCTACTCTGCTTCCAAAGGCATGAAAACACATATGAAGGAAAGGGTTAGCCCTTTGCCTGGTAGAGAAGTCATTTGATGCCTTTGCAAACAAAGTAGACCCAGATTAGATGTTGTGTTACTTGGTGTCTCATCTGGATCCAAATGTTTTGAAATGGTCATCAAAGATATTAGTGTAGAGAGGCTTAATCATTTACCTCATACTGTCGCATTTTGACACCTCTGTAAAAAGTCACTTTTTGAAACCATTGTGATAAATAGAGTATTTGCTCCATAGGAGCAAATGCTCTATTTATCACGATGGTTGCAAAATTACACAATTTCCTTTTCTCTAGTAAATGCTCCTTTTCGGTAGATTTATCAAAGAGGTTGGGTCTAAAAATAGCCTATGAGGGAATGTGTTAATCCTTTACCTCATAAATATGCCTTTAACACCTTTGTAAAAAAGAGAAGACCCACATCAGACAGCACCTACCGGGTCTGCTCTGTTTGTTTATAAAATGATATAGATCTGAATCATCGAATTATTCTGTTCTGCTGTCTATTGGCATACATATGTGTGTTCATATGCTGCTAAAACAATTCATCTAAGTAGTATGCATGATGTCATTATTTCTTACACAAATATTCATCATGTAAAGAGGTACCTGAGAGACCAGTCAGTATTGAATCTCAGACTAGCAAGTGGAATATCGTAGATAAGGTTAGACTGATATAGCATATGCACAGCTTGTATTATGTGTGCAAAATACCTAAGACTTCAAGAAGAACAGAGGTCCAAATAAGATGACGATTGTGTAAATTAGAACATTTTCAAGAATAACTTCTCCACCAAACCCTATGTTGTGACCACTCTGTAGAATCGTCTCAAAGAGATGAATCTAAAGGATGGTCACAGCATAGGGTTGGGTGTAGAAATAGTGATTTTTTATTCGAGTATGCACCTTTATCTGTTGCTCTGTAAGAATTAGTAACATAACGAATATTAATTAGATGATTTTTATAATGATATATGAAACATGAGTTTTTGCCATAGCAAACACTGAATCAGAGCTAGATAATGCCATCTAAGCAAATAGAGCAGACCCTGATCACATGGCTCTTACAGGAGTAATCTGATCGTTATTTACTCTGTTTGCAATGGTGTGAAGAGGCATCACTATGAGGTTATGGGTTAATTCATCAATACAGTTCTTGGAACAAAATACAGGAAAATTCTGAAATATGTTTGATTAGTTCCAAGTTTCTACAAGAATAGTAAAAGCTTGAAATGATGCAAACATGTTTGAGAATAGTTTGCATCTGAATGCTTGAGAATGTTTTAGTGAATTGATGGCTAGGTCTTGACTGGTTCACACTCCAGATAATCACCCTATTACTGTATATATTGTATACAGTAAAACCTCTGTATAACGGCCACTAAATTACATCAAGTATTGTGTGTTAAAGACAGGTGGCTGCTTAAAGCTAGGTGAAAGTAAAACAGAACATTCCTATATTGGCCGTTATAGAGATGTTTTACTATATATACAGTTGAACTTGGATATCTTGATCTTGGATAACTCAAACTTCTATATAACTTCGAGTTTAAAATTCAGTACCTTCCAAAATTTACAGTACATTGTACAGAATTGTTCTAAAATATATCACTACGCATATCAAGAAACACATGTGACAGCTTAATGCAGGTCAAAAGAAATGCAGAAAGCTCCTACATTACTTTGCTCCTACAAGACCTTTAGCATTACGTGGTGTGCAGTGGTGTAGTGGTAATGCATTTGACTACCAAGCAGGAGGTCCGGGGTTCAAATCCCTCCCGGAAATTTCAGAGATGCTTTTCAGTGTCTCCCACCCGCACCTCAACTCCACCCAGGGGTTAAATGGGTACCTGTGAGGGTCACTAGCTGGTACTGCGGCTGAATGATTGCGCCATATGTTACCAGTTCTCAATATTGTAGGCGAATGACTCAATGATCAGGGGAGTAAATGTACAGTCGGCTGAGCGGTCCTTCAGACTGAAAGTTGACTATAACTAGGTACTTTTTTACTTTGACCTCAATTAAGCTGTGAAATTAAGAAATTGTCCAGATTAGAAATTGGTTTACTCGAACTTCTATTATCGCGAAGTAATTTATGTGGTCCCTTTAAGTTCGGGATATCGGAGTTCCACTGTATATATCTTCTTATTAACAGAGCCCCAGAAATGAGTACCAGCATCTATGGTGAAAAATCAATGCAGAATCATGGCTTGTCAGAGGATCATAAGGAGGACTGGAAGCATCTCTTTGATCCAGATTCCCCTGAGGTATGTGTATAATTCATGAGTAGAATAAAGTCTTGAGGTTATAAAACCTTTTGCTTGAGTCTGTGTTTAATCTCAAGCATCATCTTGATCAGATTTGGAGCTTGCAGATACTTTAAATTTAACTCAAAGCTTTATTATTTAAACTTGACCCCTAGTGCCTGCATTCTGTTCTGCCTGAATATGGTTTTGTAAACATTTTTAGTTACTTTGTGAACCTGAGAATCAAAGCAGAGAATATATTTATAATAAAAATACATAAAAATATCCATCATATTTATAGATAAATTATTTATAAAAAATGATGATGCTGATTCATGCTTGAGCTGAAATCATAAACTTTCCCTCTTATAAATGCTTTTTGCACCTTTGCAAACAAGAGTAGACTTAGATCAGATGGCTCCTGTAGGAGTGGTCATATGATCCTGTAGTGGCCGTATGATCTGGGTCTACTCTGTTTGGAAAGGCATCTGAGGTTTCTCTATCAGGTTAAGAGCTTTATGCCCAACAACAATTTAGCTAAAGTACATATTATGTAAACCCCCCACTAAACTGAACATTAGATATAGTATAAATATTGTCTTGGAGTCAGGTGGCAGCTTAATGCAGGGTGAAAGTCATGCAGAAAGCTCTTAGAGCAGCTTTCTGCATGACTTTCACCCTGCATTAAGCAGCCACCTGCCTAAAAGTATTTAAATTCTTCTCTACTAGAATTCCAATTTAGAGAGGTTAAACTGTATACATGTGTTTGTTTACAGTTTGATGATATACCAGATGACCCGGATGACACGTTTATTCCTGATTTGGACCAACCCCTCCTGGAACAAGTCCTTAACCAGCCTCAGCCAAAGAAGTCCAAACAGCGTCCAAAATCATCGGGAAGTAGAAAGGTGGTCAAGTCCAAAGTGAGAAAGTCCATAGAGGAACCAGGGTACCAAAGGAAGTGGGCTCGCTCCAGTCTAGCCTGGTCATCTTACAACCAGGGGGAGATAAATACAGCCTCGAGTCTCCAGTAAGACTTAACAGTCATTTCAACTCCAAGTTTACAGAGGTCCAGATAAGATGCATAAATTAAAATGTTTTCAAGAATATTTCCTTATTTCTCCACCAAACATATTGTTTGATGGAGAAATGGCAATTTTAGTATTTGAATAATGCTCTGAGTTTAGTCATTTCAGCCCCAAGTTTAGCGATTTCAGCCCCACAGAAATAAAACGACAGCCACAAAGGAGTGGTGTTTAATCAGTTACTTGATTAATTAGGCAGCAAGTCCGTCTGTGATTTGTTACTCAAAATCTGGTGCTTTTCTTCTAAATAGATTGTAGGATGTTTCAACATTGCTCATGAATAATACCCAGGAACAGGAGATACAATGTTATACAAAGAACATGTCCTCTTCAGGCTCAAACATCAAAATTACATGTAGAGGTCCAATGGCTCACTTTCTGTACATACATGTACTTTTGATGCTGCTCAGTGCTGGATTTTTAACCCTCTTTCTACTGTAAAAATAATGTCTGCTTAACCCTTTACTCCATGAATATTCATGTAAGAAATAAAGACATGAATAATATTTTTATTATTCTTATTGATGGCTTTTACATTTATTCCAAATTTCAATACATACTGAATATTCATGGAAAAAATAGTTACAATGAAATATGGAAGGTAGAACATTGTAGCCATTTTAGAAAGTAAAGACACAGATCTTTCGGGTTCCATTAGCAAACAGAGCAGACCCTGATCAGATGGCTCCTATAGGAACCGTCTGATCTGGGTCTACTCTGTTTGCAAATGCATGAAAACACGTTTATGTGAAGGAAAGGGGGTTAAATAGCTTTTGTTTAAATATTCTATATGCATTGAATATACTCAGTTTGTACATGTAATTCATTCATGAAAAGCGCTTTTGAATGCACATATCCTGTGTGAAAAGAGTGCTATATAAATGCTGTATAATAATAATTATAAAGAATACATCATGAATATTAATTACATTAATTTTTATAATGGCACATGGACATAGGAATGTTTGGGCATATAGAAGGAATTGTAAAATCATATCAGTATTATTTTGGAAGAAAACAGAGCTGACCATGATTAGGCAACTCCTACAGGCGCCATCTGATCTAAATCAACTCTGTTTGTAAAGGTGTGATCAAAAGGCTTCTCTATCTGGGAAAGGGTTAAACGACAGATACCAGAAAGTGTGTCATAGCTGCATGTTGATAATCATTTTCAGAGATAACGCTAGTTTATCCCTTTCCTTCATATAAACGCTTTTTCATGCATTTGCAAACAGAGTAGACCCAGATCAGACGGCTCCTATGGGAGCCGTCTGATCAGAGTCTGCTCTGTTTGCTAATGGAATTCAATAGATCAGTTTCTTTACTTTAAAAAATGGCTACAGTGTACCACCTTATTTCATTATAACAATTTTGTCCATGAACAATCAGGTATTGAACTTTGGAATAAACATAGAACAGGGAAAGGGTTATAGCACTAGTTCAAATGTTGTCTTTGACTTATCACAGGTCCAGTGGTGATTTCAGTCATGGTCGGCCAGCTAGTGCTAGTAGAGTTAGAAATGCAGACAGTACTGACACAAGCTCCCCAGCAAGAGCAGCACCAAAGAAGCCTGTCAGACCACTCAGTGCAGATGTGTACAAAAGGTAGGGGACTTGTCCTTGGCAAAGTTCTAGCCCTAAGATAATTAAAGGTACAGGAAACATTATGCTCAAATATTTACATATAGTTGTATATCAGGTCTAGATATGTACAAAAGGTGGTAGACTTGTCTTGTGTAAAGTTCTGACTCTAAGATATTAAATTAAGGGTACAGGAAAGGTCATATTTGTAGAAAAGGTAGATGACTTGTCAAGGGCAAAGGTCTAGCCCTTGGATAATGAGGATATAGGAAACTAATACATAATTATTAGGGATGGCAATGGTTATTCGGATATTCAAATATTCGGATACCAAACAACTATCATTCTACCATTTGAATAGATTTATTCAAAGAGGTTTGGTCTAAAAATCGTCTAGGAGGGAATGGGTTGAACATAACCATTGTTTAATTGAAATGTATGGTTTACTATTTGCAGAGCGGGTAGTGATTCTAGTAGAGGGAGGTCCACAAGTGCTAGCAGAGAACGACAGAGTATTGACAACACTGACACCAGGTCGCCAACACATACAGCAGCTAAGAAACCTGCACGACCTGTTAGTGCGGATTTATTCAAACGGTATATATTGCCAGCTGTCAGAGTGTTAACCTTATTGAGGTGTTGTATCATATCTCAACGTTCTTCTTTTCCCAACACCCTCAAGATTTACTCTTTATCTCATGAATATTCATGTAAAAATGACAATTAATATTTGTAAACTTAATTTTTAACCCGTTACTCCATAAAGGTGCCTTTCTATGCCTTTGCAAACAGAGCAGAGCCAGATCAGATGGCTCCCATAGGAGCCATCTGATCAGGGTCTGCTCTGTTTGCTAATGATATAACACAGATATGGTTCTACAGCTTCTGCTGTGGCCAACAATTCCTGTGTCCAAGTGCTATTATAATAATTAATCTACTAAAATTCAAGATGTCATTATTTCATGGAGTAAAGGATTAAGATAGCATATTTATAAGAGAATGTTGGCCTTGGAAGCAACTGAAGAATTAAATCTAAAATGACCCATAAGCAAATAGAGCAGACCCTGATTACACATCTCCAACAGGAGGTGGATGAGCAATGTCTTTTTTGTTTTTAAAGATGTGGAAATGCATTTATATGAGAAAAAGGGTTAATGCTATTCTAGTAGAAAATAACTATAACTGCCATCAATCCTATTGAATATTCATACAAAACAGAATCTTATCGTTTTCCTTCATATAAAAGCATTTTCACGCATTATGAAAAATAATCTAATTAATATTCATGATGTCATTATTTCTTACATGAATATTTATGGAGTAAGGGTTAATGATGTAATGTCATGCTGTAACATTCAATGTTTACATTCAGCTGGAAAAAAAAACTCATTAAAGCTATTCAACAAAAATAGATTGGCACAAGAATCATCTTGTTAACCCTTTCTCTCATATAAACGTGTTTTCACGCATTTGCAAACAGAGTAGACCCAGATCAGGGTCTGCTCTGTTTGCTAGTGGAATTGGAAAGATCTGTTCTTTACTTTCTAAAATGGTTATAATTTTCCACCTTCCATATTTCATTACAATATATAACTCTTTTGTCCATGAATATTCAGTAGGTATTGAAATTTGGAATAAACATAGAACAGGGAAAGGGTTTGAACCTTTGCTTCATAGAGATGCCTTATGACTCCTTTGCTGTCTGATCAGAGTGTGCTCTGTTTGCTTATGGAATAATATGGATTCGATTCTACAGTTTGTGCAATGATAAAAAAAAATTCCTTTTATCGTAATGCCATTATAAAACATTAGCTAACACATATTTACACTGTTATAATTTATGTGAATATTCATGTTTTATAAGCACTTTAATAACTCAGTTGGTGGTCTATACGAAATAATATGACTTCAACCCTTTACTCCATGAATACTTTTGTAAGAAATAATATATGTATGTATGAATGTTAAATTGCTTAGTATTTATAATCACATAAGAACAACAGAAGTTTTGGCTCAGGTAAAAACTAATAAAATTAGATCTATATAATTCCATTAGCACATAGAGCAGACCTTGATCAGGCGGCTCCTACAGGAGCTGTCTGACCTGGGTCTACCGAGTTTGTAAAGGTGTCAATGTACCTATGGGGGAAACTTGAACAGCAGATAACGGTACATGCTCAAAAACTAAAATCATCATTTTTCCACCAAACCCTAAGGTGTGACCACAACCTAGGGTTTGGTGGAGAAATAAAAAATGTTTTAATTTATGCATCTTATCTGGATCCTTGGAAAATAACATAATGTTGATTGGTATACTGTACTTACAGGAAACAATCCAAGCAGAAGAAATCCAAGAAAGAGCCAGTAGATCTGGACTCTGACAGGGCCTCAGATATGATAGAGCACAGGCTGCCCCGGCCTGGGGGATTGGACAGGCTCATAGGTATGCTAATTAATGTTACCCTGTAAATGGTGTCCCCAAATAAGAGGCTCAAACCAGTAATGCTTTAACCCTTTACTCCATGAATACTATTTAAATGTGAAAATGATATCATGAATATTCAAAAGTAGATTTTCTTATACTGGTATATAAACAAAGGAAATTTTTGGCCATGACAGAAAGTGAAGAGTCAGATCGATATTATTCCAGAAGTCCAGATAAAATGCTTAAATTAAAACATTTTCAAGAATAACGTCTTTATTTCTCCACCAACCCCTAGGTTTTGACCATTCTTTAGAATCATCTTGAAGTTTGAGACGATTCTAAAGAGTGGTCACAACATAGGGTTTGGTGGAGAAAGGAAGATTTTAGTACTTGAGTATACACATTTAACTGTTGCTCTGTTATTCCATAAGCAAACGGAGTAGATTGATCAGGCAGCTCCTACAGAAGCTGTCTGATCTAGGTCTTCTCTGCAAAGGCATTAAAAGGGGTATATGTATATATGGAGTAAAGGACTAAACTCCATGTATTTCAAATTTGGACTTCAGCAACTTATGATCTTAACACTTTGCTTGCTTGTGGTAAATATGTGATGACCTATGCAAACAGTTTGGATCTAGGTCTCATCAGGGTCCAAACTGTTTGACACTGACTGCATGTTTTGTGAAGAGAAATGCAGTTTATTGAACATTGGTGCTGGTATAAATATGTGAATGCAGCCTGTATGGTCTGTAAGGTATAGATCTGTTAGTTCATCATTTGTTTATTTGTGTGTCCACTTGTCCATTTTTCTATCCAATCTCAGTTTATTTGAATCTTCTACAACAGTACTGAAGTATTTGAACACCCATTCTCCTCTAAAGCTCAATTAGTCAATTTTGCACAATTGCACAACTTATTTAGACTGACATAATAGAAAATAGTGTAGACCCAGACCAAACTGCTCCTTCAGGATCAGTTTGATCTGGGTCTGCACTGTTTGCCAGACTTCATCTGTCCGAATACATAGAGTAATTAAGGTACAGTGTATATGGGTTGTGGTTGTTTGACAATATTTTACATGCTAGAATATAGCTTTTTAGTTCAATTATGTCAAACAATGTGAGAAAGCTATAACTGACAGAACAGTCATAAAGTACCTGTTTCTTCATGCCATATCACAAGTATATAGTCTTATTGTTAATTAAACCCCTTCAGTCATAGGCTAGTGATCAACATGCAGTAGAACCTGTCTTAAGCAACCATTAAAGAGGGGTTTAATTAGAGGTCTGTAAGTCAGGTGGTAGCTTAATGCAGTTCAAAAGTAATGCAGAAAGCTCCTATAGGAGCTTTCTGCATTACTTTTGCCCTGCATTAAGCAACCACCTGCTATTTAAGACTCCTATGTCCAATAAATGAGTGGCCGCTTAGGACAGGTTCTGCTGTATAATGTAAAAGTGTGTTTTATACTATCATTATGTGGTATGCAATTATGTAGATGTTTATCGACATCTTTACCATCTTAACCCTTTACTCCATGAATATTGATTCATGAATATTGATTAGATTATTTTTTATAATGGAACTATGAAATATTGGCCATGGCAGAAAGTGTATATCACATCTGTATTATTTCATAAGCAAATAGAGCAGACCCTGTTCAGACTGCTTCTACAGCAGCCGTCGGATGAGGGTTTACTCTGTTTGCAAAGGCGTAGGAAGGTGTATGTATGAAGTAAAGGGTAAATATGTTATTGCATTTACAGTTCCATTGCTTTCAATGTAATTGTTTTGTTGTTGTATTAGTTTCAAGCAGGTTTAATAACTTGTATCGACTTCTGTCCAGATTAGGTCTGTTTCAAATGAAATACCAGTCAGTTTATGCTTATCTTAGTTTTCTTTATGTGATTTGCAGTTAGACATTCTCAAAGTTTTTGTTAACCCTTTCCTTCATATAAATGCCTTTCACGCATTTGCAAACAGAAAAAACCCAGATCAGACGGTTCCTGTAGTGGCCATCTGATCAGGGTCTGCTCTGTTTGCTGATGGAAATTGATAGATTAGTTTTTCTTTAGTTTCTAAAATGACCACCTTCCATATTTAATTATAACTATTGCCCATTAATGTTCAGTAGGTATTGAAATTGTGACTAAATATAGAACAGAGAAAGGGTTATGGAAAATTAAAGCATGTTCTTTATTGGCCCTCCAATGCATCCAGACATATTGGGATAGGGATCATTCTTGAGTCTTGACATCATGCTTTAGTGTCTCTTTTGTCACTTACCCATGTTATCCAAAGTATTCAGACAAACTTAGGCAAATAGTGTAAACCCTTAAGGAGCAGTTTGATCAGGGTCTACACTATTTGCTACTCTGTGAGTCTAATTTAAAGTTATGAATATGGTGCCTAAAACTTATTTGGCTTTACATACCCAGCGCTACAGATAAAGGTGTGTACCAAAATACTAAAATCGTCATTTCTACACCAAACCAGTACTATGACCACTCGTTAGAATCGTTATTTTGAGACGTTTCTAAAGATTGGTAACAGTATATGGTTTGGTGGAGCAATAAAGAAGATATTCTTGAAAATGTTTTAATTTATGCATCTTATCTGGACTTCTGCATTCCCGTGGAGAGGGGAGATTGGGTGTCAGAATACTTAGGGTGATTGGGGTATAGTAAAACCTGTCTGAAATGGCCATCAAAATGAGGTCGAATTATGGGTCTGTAAGGCTGGTGGCTGCTTAATGCAGGTCAAAAGTAATGCAGAAAGCTCCTACTTTTGCCCTGCATTAAGCGACAAAAATGATTGGCCGCTTAAGACAGGTTTTTGTCTGTTTCACTTTTCTGTGAGGCAACACACACTCTCCTGTAACCCTTTACTCCATGAATATTCATGAAATAAATGATGTCATCATTTTGATGACATCATAAGTATTAATTTAGATTAATTTCTAAAATGGCATATTAACTCAAGAAATGTTTGCCAATATAGATGTTGCAGAATTAGATCTACCTTATTGCATTGAAGCAAACAGAGCAGACCCTGATCAAAGGGCTCCTGTAGGAGCCATCTGATCTGGGTCTACTCCGTTTGGAAAGGCGTAAAAAGGCTTGTTTATGAAGTGAAGGGTTAAACATTCTTCTGTATTGTATTATAACTGTAAAAGACTGATTGCAATACATGTATCAGAGCAACAGATAAAGGTGTGTACTCGGATACTAAAATCGTCATTTCTCCATCCATCCCTATGCTGTGACCACTCTTTAGAATCGTCTTTTCGAGACAATTCTAAAGAGTGGTCATAACATAGGGTTTGGTGGAGAAAGAAGTCATTCTTTAAAATGTTTTGATTTACGCATCTTATCTGGAGTTCTGATGTATCACATTTTGATAATGTATAGACAATGTAGAAATTTAATTCTTTGCATGCTAGCAGGGAACTTGTGATAACCTGTGCAAATAGTTTGGATCCAGATTAGATATCAAGTAACGCAACACCTCATCTGGATCCAGACTGTTTGACACTGATTAAATATTTTTAATCCTTTACTCCATAAATATTCTTGTAAGAAATAAGGACATCATGAATATTGATTAGATTTATTAGGACTCCGTATCAGGCCTGCTCCTTATGTAAATGTGGGTGCCCTATAGTAATCAGCTTGTCCGTCTGTCCGTTTTTGGTTTCCACACAATATCTCCTCAAGGAATATTCCAATTTTCACCAAACTTGCGCAGTGTACTTCATATCCAAGTACCTCGCTTGAATTCTGTGTTCGGCAATTTCCGCACATTTTTTTGGAAAATTACGGGCATTTTCACTTAGACTGCTGCAATCTGATTAGCCGATTGGTTTCCATGCAATATCTCCTCAAGGAATGGTCTAATTTTCACCAAACATGCTCAGTGTACTTGATATCCAATTACCTTGCATGGGTTCTGTGTTCAGCAATTTCCGTGCATTTTTCGGAAAATTACAGGTATTTTCATGTAGGCTACTGCAAGCTCATTAGCTGATTGGTTTCCGCGCAATATCTCCTCAAGGAATGGTCCAATTTTCACCAAATTTGCTGTGTACTTGATATCATATTACCTCGCATGGGTTCTGTGTTCAGCAATTTCTGCACATTTTTAGCTCACCTGAGCCGAAGGCTCAGGATGAGCTATTGTGACCGCTATTTGTCCGTCGTCCGGCGTCCGTCGTCCGGTGTCCGGCGTCCGTCCGGCGTCCGTCGTCCGTCCACATTTTCAAACGACATTTCCTCTGAAACTACTGACCCGATTTTAACCAAATTTTGTCAGAAGCATCAGTGGCTAGGGGGAACGAAACATTGTTCGAATTATGACCCCCGGGCCAAAAATGGCCCCGCCCAAGGGCTTATCAGTTTTTCATAGGAAAATCTTTAAAAATCTTCTTCTCTGAAACTGTAAGGCCTAGACCTTTGATATTTGGCATGTAGCATGATCTAATGGTCCTCTACAGAAATTGTTCAAATTATGATCCCCGGGCCTAAAATGGCCCCGCCCAAGGGCTTATCAGTTTTTCATAGGAAAATCTTAAAAAATCTTCTTCTCTGAAACTATAAGGCCTAGACCTTTGATATTTGGCATGTAGCATGATCTTATGGTTCTCTACAAAGATTGTTCAAATTATGACCCCCGGGCCAAAAATGGCCCCGCCCAATGGCTTATCAGTTTTTCATAGGAAAATCTTTAAAAATCTTCTTCTCTGAAACTGTAAGGCCTAGACCTTTGATATTTGGCATGTAGCATGATCTAATGGTACTCTACAAAGATTGTTCAAATTATGACCCCCGGGCCAAAATGGCCCCGCCCAAGGGCTTATCAGTTTTACATTGGAAAATCTTTAAAAATCATCTTCTCTGAAACTGTAAGGCCTAGACCTTTGATATTTGGCATGTGGCATGATCCGGTGGTTCTCTACAAAGACTGTTCAAATTATGACCCCCGGGCCAAAAATGGCCCCGCCCAAGGGCTTATCAGTTTTTCATAGGAACATCTTTAAAAATCTTCTTCTCTGAAACTGTAAGGCCTAGACCTTTGATATTTGGCATGTAGCATGATCTAATGGTCCTCTACAAATATTGTTCAAATTATGACCCCCGGGCCAAAAATGGCCCCACCAAAGGGCTTATCAGTTTTTCATAGGAAACTCTTTAACATTCTTCTTCTCTGAAACTGTAAGGCCTAGATCTTTGATATTTGGTATGTAGCATGATCTAATGGTCCTCTACAAAGATTGTTCATATTATGACCCCCGGGCCAAAAATGGCCCCGCCCAAGGGCTTATCAGTTTTTCATAGGAAAATCTTTAAAAAAAAATTCTCTGAAACTGTAAGGCCTAGACCTTTGATATTTGGCATGTAGCTTTGGCTTGTGGTCCTCTGCCAAGATTGTTCAACTTACGACCATGACCTCTTGGCGAAACTTGGCCCTGTCTTATCAGTTTTCATGGGAAAACTATATCATTTTTCTCTGAAACCATAAGGCTTAGACCTTTAATTAATGGCATACTGCTTTGCCTTGTGGTTCTCTACCAAGGTTGTACAAATGATGGCCCCGTCCCTGGGGTATCTCAGGTGAGCGCTTCAGGGCCTCATGGCCCTCTTGTTTGGAAAAGCATGGACATTTTCACGTTGGCTGCTGCAGTCTGATTAGCCGATTGGTTTCATTGCAATATCTCCTGAAGAAATGGTCCAATTTTCACCAAACTTGCTCAATGTACTTGATATCCAATTATGGGTTCTGTGGTTGGCATATTCTGCACATATTTATTGATGATGATACAATCTGATTGGCTGATTGTTTCTGTGACATATCTTCTGCTAGATTGGATCCGATTTCTATCAGATTAAATCATGGTTTTTATTGATTTTTAGTAGATCTAGATCTAAAATAATACTCATAAAAGTTCGTTTGGGCAATTTTAGGGGGGCGTATGCCGGCTCCGCCGCCCTCTAAATCTGCACCTGCTATATGCTTATTATTCAAGTACCTAGCAAGAGTACCCAGTTAAACAAATTACATGCATATTTGATTATGCTGCTGCAGTTCTGCATTACGAAAATCAGGCTTACAATATGCAGGCATATGCGATACCTCCTATGCCCATCTTTGACAGTAGTCTAGTTGTTATAATAATACATGGACATAGGAATCTTTAGCCATGGCAGAAACTGTACAATCAGATCTATATATTATAATGAGCAAACAGAGCAGACCCTGATCAGACAGCTCCTACAGGAACTGTCTGGTCTGGGTCTGCTCTGATTGCAAAGACGTAGAAAGGTGTATTTATGGAATAAAGGGTCAAGAAAATAGAAGAAAAAACTTCCTTTTAAGAATAGTAAAAGATGACCCTTTTTGCAGATGAAAAGTACTTAGTTTGCCAAGAGTTAACACCTAGTGATATGTATAACTATTTGGAGTTGGCTTTGTTACTTCTCTATGTTTGAAAGTTGCATGATCATTTTACAGAACGACCTGAAGTTCCAGAACCCTCTGGTATATAACTACTGTTTAGCTTTTCTCCCTGTTTGTGTTGTTCCCCACTTTTTCCACTATATTTTTGGTGCTGGTGTATGGAGTCTGTAAAATCACATGTTACTTACAAAAGTGTCCACATTACTGACAAATGTGACAAATGCTGAGTTTTAACTCTTTTGCTGTCTTTTCATTGTCATCTGCTGAATCCCTTCCCTGTTCAATATTTGGGTAAGAAATAATGACAACCAGAATATTTATTAGCTCAAGTTTTATCATGTAAACTTTTCAAAGGATCCGATTCTGCAGTTTTTGTCAAAGCAAAACTTTATATTATAAACAATTCAGCTAATAAATATTCAGGACGTCATTATTTTGGACATGAACATTGAACATGGAAAGGATTAACCAGTGTTTCATCTGGATCCAAAATGTTTGCAATCTTTGCAGATTCACACTGGCAGCCAAGAGTTAACTGCTCGTATATTGAAGTCACTGTTACATTGTGAAATTGATTTTATTTGTTGTTAATGATGTTGCACATCCTGAATAATTTGTATTTGATGTGTTTATGTCTGTAATTAGGAATATTTACACAGAACATTATGTAAGTGGGCTCTTTCAGCAAATAGTTATTAATGCACACAGTCAACATTGTTAACCCTTTATCTGATGAATATTCATGTATGAGATAATGACATCATGCATATTAATTAGATGGCAAGTAAACACAGGATTGTTGGCCATGACAGAAGATAGAATCAGGTCTGTGTAATAACATAGAAGCCAACAGAGAAACTCTGATCAGATGGCTCCTACAGGAGCCATCTGATCTTGGTCTACCCTGTTTACAAAGGCACCAAAGGACATCTTCACCTTTACTTCATGAATATTCATATCAGGTAAAGGGGCTAACTACACAACCATCTGTAAAGTCATGTACATGTAAAATGTAAATTCCATTTTATCATCACATGAGATTTAATAATGACATATTTACAGGAAATGTTTGAATGTGGCAAAAACTTAAGAATCAGATCTATAAAATTCCATAAACAAACAGAGCAGAGGCTGATCAGATAGCTCCTACAGGAGCTGTCTGGTACATTGGGTCTACTCTGTTTTCAGAGGTGTCAAAAGACTACAGGGTAAAAATATGTTCTATAATCTTTTCTTGACCAAAGACACAAATCCTTTTTCTTATATGCCTTTTCGATGCTAATCATTCTTAGAACTAGGTAGTCTTGTACAGAATGATTAGGATAAAAGGATTGAACGCTTTGTTTCATGTGGGAAATAATGACTCATGAATATTAATCAGCTGAGTTTTATTATATTGACATCATTAAAAAGTGAATTTTTGATCTGTATCATTTCATAAGCAAACAGAACAGTCCATGATCAGATGGTCCCTACAGAAGCCATCTGATCTGGGTCTACCCAGTTTGCAAAAGTGTGACAAGGCATCTGTAAGAGAGAAAGGGGTTAATTCTTGCAGTATATCTGTAGCATATCCTATGACAGACTGCCATGGTCTAGGAAAATAATCTGGTTAGAAATTTCATTTATTCGGTTTCAGTTTATGTCACTTAAGGTTATACAGACTCCATACATCAGCATTTTGCATAGCATCACACACTCTTACCTTGATCAGTTTTATTTTATGGAAGAAGTTTAGATGGTTTTTGCTATATCTTGTGTTTATAAAGAATTGATCCATGCATGTAATATTTAAAATGTCATCCCTGAGAATTCCAGTCACATATACAGAGGAACAGGTTTATGGCTCTTACCACTATAAAGAAAAATTTTGTAAATAAAACACCTGTATCCAGACATAATAACAAGTAATTTGAGTATCAGTTATTTGACACTCTAAAGACAAGAAATCAAAATCCAACTTGTTTTAGTTTAACCCTTTCCTCCATTAATATTCATGTGAGAAATAATGATGCCATGAATATTATTTAAATTGATTTGTTATAATAGCACAGGGACACATGAATTTTTAGCAATGGCAGAAACTGTAGAATCAGATCTATACTATATCATAAAAACAAACAGAGCAGACCCTGATCAGATGGCTCCTATGGGAGGTGTCTGATCTGGGTCTACTGTGTTTGCAAAGGCATAGAAAGGCGTATTTATGGAGGAAAGGGTTATCCCTTTCCCTCAGAGATTTCTTTTGACACCTTTGCAAATAGAGTAGACCTAACTCTTGACTGCTCTGGTAGAAACCGTCTGATCAGAGTCTGCTCTGTTTGCTTATGAAATAATACAGATCTTGTTCTACAGCTTCTGACATATGGAAAACTTCCCTTGTTCGTGATGCCAGTTTAAAATCTTAATTTATATTCATAAATTCATTATTTCTGACGTGAATATTCCTGAGGGAAAGGATGTCTGATGTTAGTGCAGTCAATACTTTAAGTGTACAGCAAAACCCCTCTAAACCAGAATTCTAAAGAAGATCGAAGAATTCAGATACTTTTAAACAGGTAGCTGCTTAATGCAGGGTGAAAGTCATGCAGAAAGCTCCTAGAGGAGCTTTCTGCATGACTTTCACCTTGCATTAAGCTGCCACCTGTCTCTTAAGACCTTATATATACTAAATTTAACATCTGGTTTAAAAGGGTTTTACTAGACATGTCAGGAAATGGCTTTCATTATATTGATCCAACAAGGGTATTTCCAACTTTAACCTCACTAACTTAGAAGCTAAGAAAACCTTCAACTTGTCTGTGTTCACCAATAATCTCTTGCAAACCATTTAAGTTGTTATTTTTACTTCTTCAATTGCATATTACATTTTACTTATGTGTTTTACAAGAAAAAAGGAGAGGTATTGTCTTAGTCTTGGTGTCATTACGGTTATTATGCAAAAACATTTTTATACAGTTTCGACATCAGTACGGCTATCTCGATCAAACTTTACATATTTATTGATCTTAACCCATTCCCTCATAGGTTATTTTTTAAACTCAACCTCTTTGAAGTATATCTACTGAAAAGGAGCATTAATTAGAGTAAAGGGAATTGTTTTAGAATTTTGTAGTCTTGAAAACATTGTGATAAACAGAGCATTTGCTCCATTGGACCAATTGCTCTATTTATCACAATGATTTCAAAAAGTGACTTTTTACAGAGGCATCAAAATATGTCTGTATGAGGGAATGGGTTAACAAAGGCTATACTCTGGCAAGGAGCCATTATTCTATCATATATATTTAAAGAGTTACAACCCTTTAAAATGGTGGTTTTCATGAGACAAACATTAGCATTCATATGTGGTGCTCTTGTTCTAAGTAACATTTAATGCTTACTCCTTTTAACATCTTCCTGAACTAAATTTCTTAGAATATTTCTAAAGCATTTCAGTTAACATCCTAGACATTTGTAGTTATTACCTTGTTTCTAACAACATACTTTTCTTTTTATTTATTTTTCCCTTTTTCTGTATGATAGGCAACTCTCTCCCTCATATAAATGCTTTTTGACACATGTGCAAACAGAGTAGACCCAGATCAGATGGTTGGTTCCTGTAGGAGTCATCTGATCAGAGACTCCTCTCTTTACTTATAAATGGTATTATATACAATAAAACCTCTCTATAATGGCCACTAAATTACATCAAGTATTTTGTGTTAAAGGCAGGTGGTTGCTTAAAGCAAGATGAAAGTAAAACAGAACGCTCCTATAGGAGCATTCTGTTTTACTTTCACCTTGCTTTAAGCAGCCACCTGCCCTAATATACCAACTAATTAACACAATTTAGTGGCTGTTATAGAGAGGTTTTACTGTAGATCTCATTCTACAGTTCTGTCTGAACCAAAACCTGTGTTCATGTGCCATTATAAAAATAATCTAATTAATATTCATGATGTCATTATTTCTTTTACATGAATATTCATCAGGGAAAGAGTTAAAAGTCTTACTATCCACTAAGGCATACATGACTGCATGAAGTGAATGATTTAGCAAATGATGACATAGCCATATCTTTCTGAAGCAACCTTTACAAGCTGTAGCTTAATGAAGGATGTAAGTTAATGCAGAAATCTCCCAAATAAACTTTCTGCATTGCTTTTGTTCTGCTTTCAATCCTTTACCACAAAAATCTGCCTTTAGATACCTTTGCAAACAGAGTAGACCCATATGAGACCCTGCTCAGGGTCTACTCTGTTGCTTATGAAATACAGTAAAACCTCTCTATAACCGCCACTAAATTACATCAAGTATTTTGTGTTAAAGGCAGGTGGCTGCTTAAAGCAAGGTGAAAGTAAAACAGAACGCTCCTATAGGAGCGTTCTGTTTTACTTTCACCTTGCTTTAAGAAGCCACCTCGTCCTATCCTAAATACCAACTAATTAACACAATTTAGTAGCCGTTATAGAGAGGTTTTACTGTAATAGGCATCTGATTCTGCAGTTTGTACTGTGGTAAACAATCCCTTCTTCCTGATTCTTTTAATGGTTAACCCTTTACTCTTTGAATATTCATGTAAGAAATAATGTATGTATGAATATTAATTAGCTTATTTTTTATAATGGCATCTGATCAGGACCATATTAAATTTTGGCCATGGCAAAAACTGTTACATCAGATCTATATAATTCCAAAAGCAAACAGCAGACCTTGATCAGATGGCTCCTATTGGAACTGTCTGATCTATGTCTACTCTGTTTGCAAAGGTGTCAAAAAGCATATCTATGGAGTAATGGGTTTAAATAAGTCTGTGACAGATATGTGATTTCTTTGCCTATGTGCTGTAGTGGTGGTCTTTAATGCTTTAATGGTAAGACATGTTTTTCTTCTCTGTGCTTGGTACATTTGAAAATGCAACAGCTTTATATTGGTTCGAAAGATAATACAGGTTTAACTCATTCCCTCATTAGCTATTTTTAGATCCTACCTCTTTGAATAAATCTACCCAATATATTCATCACTCAGTATATTCATCACCTTGGTTTAAAAAAGTGACTTTAACAGAGGCATCAAAAGGTATCAATATGAGGGAATTGGTTAAAGTGTAAATGGGATAAAATTGGAATGAGATAAAGTTAACTAATTTAGTATTTATAGATTAATGAAGTTTGTAGCTAACTAGGCAAGTCTTTTGCCAGTACTACCATACCGCAAATTTATAAGCAGTAACATTGCTTTGATTTTCCTTGCTTCCTTGTTTTCATTTCTTGAAAGCTTGTATATATTAGATTTTCCTTTCTTTCACTCTCTTTTAGCTCACCATGGGCCACTTGTTTATTTCTATCTTTAAACAGATATGAACTGCACATTTTAGGATTGGCAAATAGTGTATAAACAGACCAATGGTTGCAGTAGAACAGAGCATAAGCTTTGGCTGTTTGTGCAAGAATAGCTAAAACTGCTTCTGTAGCTACTGATGTGTGACAAGCGATGAACACCTTGTGTGATATTGGTTGACACTGCCCAAATAATACATCACTTATGACCGACCTGAGATTTTTTCAGTTTTCAAGAGCCAGAGGTATACCTACTTACATTGTTCCATAACAGTTGCATTTTCAAATGTGTTCTTTTTGCTCTTAGAGTGATTGGATGATGTCAGCTGGCAAAAGAAAGGTTAGCAGCACAACGTGAACATACTTTATCTATCACAGTAAAACCCCTCTGAGCAGGAAATTTAGTAAAAAAGTATTTAGATTTTTAGGCAGGTTGCTGTCTAATGCAGGGTGAGTATTGTGCAGAAAGGTCTAACAGGAGCTTTTTGCATGACTTTCACCCTGCTTATCCCTTTCCTTCATATAAACACCTTTTCATGCATTTGAAAACAGTAGACCTAGATCAGATGGCTCCTGTAGGAGTTGTCTGATCAAGGTCTGCTCTGTTTGCTTTTGGCATGATATAGATCTGATTCTACAATTTTTGTCAAAGCAGAACAGAAGTTTATTCTATAAAAATTCTGCATATAGATATTCATGATATCACAATTTCTCACATGAATATACAACAGGGAAAGGGTTAACCCATTCCAACTTGTTCATGATATCTTGAATAATCATTGACAGACGTTTATAATGAAACATGAACACATTGGACAGGAGATGTTTTGGCCTAAGAAGGAGCTGTAGAAAACTATCCATTAAATACCATTAGCAAACAGAGCAGACCCTTATCAGATGACTCCTACAGGAGCCATCTGATCTGGGTCTACTCTGTTTGCAATGGCATAAAAAATCCTTTTCTTAGGGAAAGGGCTTAACACAGCACTGGTATTACTTTGAAAAACAGGTTTAGAGAGGTTTTACTGTAAGTTTTTTGTACTGTATTTAAATTTTAGTGAAATGTACTCTAATACCGTGCACATTGATTTATTTTTAAATGTGTGTTTTTCTGGTCTTTGTAGAAAGAATGGCTTCCCCCAGTTCAACATATGACAAATACCTACAGATGGTGAGTATATACAGAGATAGCTCAACCAATACTCATGTTTCTCTTGATGATCTAATATTTGTTTGATCCTTAGCCCACCACATAGTTTTATCACTCTGCCCTCTTTAAATATTAATTAGGCAAATCTTTACAAAAATATACAGGATTTGTTGAAATGATTTTCCTAAGCAAAAGTATAGAATATGACTTGTATACATGGATTTTCCATGACAAACAGTGCAGACCCAGATGAGAGAGCTCCTATAGTTCTCTCATCTGGGTCTATACTGTTTGCAAATGGGACTTTAATTGTGACTGGCGAGTTATGGATTAAATGTTTAAACATTTACCTGGTAGAGATGTCTACTGGTCCCATTGCAAACAGAGTAACCCAGATCAAAGGCTCCTGTAAAACATAATAAATAACACTTTCTAAATTGAACAATGCTTTAATTGTTTTTCCAGTTCTCTTAGCCCATTCCCTCATTTTGACGCCTATTGACACCTCTGTAAATGTCACTTTTGTAAGTGCTTTTTTTCAGTAGATTTACTCAAAGAGGTTGAATCTAAAAATAACATATGAGGGAATGGGTTAAAAATTATTACCGGTATATGCAGAGTCTCAGATGAGCATAAAAGATTAGTTTTTTAGTTGAGTTTTTTAGTTAAACCCTTTACTTTATAGAGATGCCTTTGATACCTTTGCAAACAGAGTAGACCAACACTAGATGACTCCTTTAAGAGCAGTCTGATCAGGATATTTATACCCCCTGCAAACGAAGTTTGAGAGGGGGTAATATATAGGAGTCAGTGTGTCGGTCGGTTGGTCTGTCTGTCTGACTGTCTGTCTGACCGTGGCACAACTTTTGATTTTTCTGTCCAAGGCACAACTTTTGATTTTTCTGTCCTGGTCTGTCTCCTGTTCAACAGATACCATTGAATTTATACTTTACATATTGAACAGGCCTGGAAGAGAAAGTGTCATGAACAAGGTCCATAACTCTAACATCAGTATTTTTTTTAGTTATTCCCCTTTTTCATTATAATGGGGTAGTGGCCAAAACGGAATCGATTTCCTCAAAAGAACACTAGTCACTTGTGTATTGTAAGTGCTCAGTTTTTTCTATAGATGAATCATTGATTTGCATTTCAATCAGTTTGCATGCAGGTGAATCCCTATTTCTTTCAAAACTGTTGACTTTTTGTATAGACATATGCATTTGAAAGTTGTAGGGACTGAACCAGAGATTATTTTGGCCTTGGGAATTTTTGGTTCGCCATACCCTGGGGCACTATGGGCAGAACCAAACCACAGAAGAGCAATATAATCCCCATTGCTAAAAACCTCCTTTATTTCTCCACTAAATCCTATGTTATGGCCACTCTTTAGAATCGTCTCTTTTCTCAAAGAGACGATTCTAAAGAGTGGTCACAACATAGGGTTTGGTGGAGAAATGACTATTTTAGTATCTGAGTATGCACATTTATCTGTTACTCTGATAATACTTTATGTATTATATTCATTTACAGACTCCACGGATTGAGGCTGGCACTGTGTCTAAGTGGCAGTGTCTCCCTGATGAGATATTGCTGCACATTTTTGCCTACCTGGACCAGGTGACCTTGACCCAGTGTGCTCAGGTATGCCACCAGTTCTACCGTGTGGCCATGGACGAAACCCTCTGTAAGTAGAATAGAATCAGTAGACAGGTATAGTATAATGCATTAGGAGCTCCATATTAACTGTCAATTCAGATGAAGATATTTAGTGAGCAAATAGCTACATATGAATAAATATATTTTTTATTAATCCTTTCCTTGTTTCAGTATATATTCATATAAGAAATAATGACACCATACATATTTATTAGCTGATTTTTTTATAATCGCATATGCACACATGAATGTTTGGTATTGGTAGAAATTGTTGTGGCAGATTTATTATAATTTCATAAGCAATCAGAGTAGACCTTAATCAGGTTGCTCCTACAGGAGCCATCTGATCTGGGTCTTTTCTGTTTACAAACAGATGAGAAAGCATTTGTATGAGGGAAGGGTTGATGAAGCCTGTTGTCAAATTGTATTAAGAAGACAGAGTAATGAATGGATGATCTGAATATGACAAGGTTGTATAGCTTTACTGATAGAATGATTTACCATATTCATTCTGCTTTATCCTTTTATGCAAGAATCCATCACCTTATGATTATCCATTGACTGCATTTTTATAATGGTACATAAACAGGCAACTTTTGGCCATAGCAGAACCTTTAGAATCAGTTCTGCATAGTTTTAGAAGCAAACAGAGCAGACCCTGATCAGATGGCTCCTACAAAAAATCATTAAAAAGCATCTCTATGAGCTGAAGGTTTAATGCTTTCAATGCTAAAATATTAAGAGTGGAATGGCTCATCAGTTCTTAACCCTTTACTCCATGATTATTTATGTAATTAAAAATGACATCATGAATAATAGTTATATTAATTGTGATAACTGGACATGGACACAGGAATTGCTGGCCATGGCAGAAACTGTACGATTATATCTGTATTATATTATAAGCAAACAGAGCAGACTCTGAACAGTGAACCATCTTTTCTGGGTCTACTCTATTTGCAAAGGCTTTTATATGAAGTAAAAGGTTAATTATAGAGTCAATTTAGTATGATAGACAAATTTGCCACAGGTGCTTGAAATGACAAACAGTGCAGACCTGATCAGAGGGCTCCTTTAGGAACCCTCTGATCTAGGTTTACACTGTTTGCAAATGCCAGTACACTCATTTCCTGCATTCAAAGGGTTGATTTAGTGAATTATTACAGTGTCCATTGTTACACTGACCATGAGTACACTGACCATGATTACAATTACATTGGTCATTATTCAGCCATTATTCCAAACCTTGTGCCAGAATTAGAAAGGCAATGTTCGTTTATGTATTATATCTGTATCAAATTATGGCAGAAATGGATATAGGAGAGGCATATTCAGCAGTATGACAAATTACTTATTTCTATTTCTGTCACACAGGGAAATACATCACAATAAAGAAGAAAGCTGACTTGGATGATAACTGTCTCATGGAGGTGTCCAAGCGTCATCCAGTTAGCCTGGCTCTTATACAGTGCCATGGTGACCAGGTCACTGCTAGAGGTCTTAGAGACTTGTTCAGGGAATGTGCTGATTTTCTAAAGGTATTTAACCCATTACTATATGAATAGTCATATAAGAAATAGTTATTATTATTTTGTAGATTTTTGTATGGCGCATTAACATGGGATTTTTTAGCCATGGCAGCAACTGTAGAATCAGATTTATCTTATCACATAAATAATTAGAGCAGAGCCTTATCAGATAGCTCCTACAGGAGCCATCTGATCTGAGTCTACTCTGCAAAGGCATATCTGTGAAGAAAAGGGTTAACTCTTGCCGAACTGCATGAGGATAACACTTTTTTCCTGCATTCATTTTGTGATATCCTGTAATATCTTGCTGTTGTGATGATGTAAGAACTTATTCATTACAATGGTTTCAAAAACTACTCAATTCTAAAATATTTCTTTTTTACTAAATGCTCCTTTTTGGTAGATTTGTTTAAAGAGGCTGGGTCTAAAAATAGCATATGAGGTAATGGGTTAATAGAATTGACAATCGGGTTTGAAAGATCTTTATAAGTAGGGAAGGTTTGCAGTTAAAAGATGGAGAATGCGACATGAAATAAAACATTTTCAATTTGCTGTCTACTCTAGGAGTTGAATGTTGGCTGGTGTAGTCGCGGGGCTCTACATGGTGACAGTATTTTACTGCATGCGGCTGCCAGATGTCGGAACATCACTCACTTGGACACGAGCTGGTGTAACGTCACAGACAGCGGCCTCATGGCCATAGCTAACTGCTGTAACAGGTAAATAGCACATAAAGTGCTCTAGAGAAAAGGCATAGGTAGGGAAATATCTAGTTTTTGTATATTTCTCCATCAAACCCTATCTTGATGATACTCATTAGAATCACAACTTTTAACCCTTTCCTTCATATAGCACCTTTTCATGCATTTGCAAACAGAGTAGACCCAGATCGGACGACTCTTATAGGAGCTGCCTGATCAGAGTCTGCTCAGTTTGCTTATGAAACTATAATAGATCTGACTCAACCGTTTCTACTAGTGTCAACAAATACTGTGTACATATACCATGATAAAGATTTAGCTAATAAATATTCATGGTGTCATTAAATTTTGCATGAATATTGTACAGGTAAAGGGTTAACCCTTTACTCCATAAGTATGTCTTTCTATGCCTTTGCAAACAGAGTGGACCCAGATCAGACAGCTCCTACAGAACCTGTCTGATCAGGGTCTGCTCTGTTTGCTTATGGTATAATGTATATATGATTCTATAGTTTCTGCCTAAGCTAAAGTTTCCTGTGTACATATGCCAATATAAAAATGAATCTAGTTACTAATCATTACATAATTATTTCTTGCATAAATATTCGTGGAGTAAAGGGTTAAGCGATTCTAATGAGTACCTACCATATAAGGTTAGGCTAACAGAGGATTGCTATGGAAAACTATGCCTCAAATATCTTGGGACAGTGTGTGGTACAGATTGGTTGAGGTACTACATGACATTGTATTGTCATTATTGTTGTCAAGATTTACAACTACTGTAAAACCTTGCTCATCTGAAGTATTAACCCATAATCTCATATGCTATATTTAGATCACATCTCTTTGAATAAATCTACCGAAAAGGAGCATTTACTAGAGAAAAGGAAACGTTTAGAATTGTGTAGTTTTGAAACCATTGTGATAAATAGAGCATTTGCTCCATAGGAGCAAATGCTCTATTTATCACAATGGTTTCAGAAAGTGACTTTTACAAAGGCGTCAAAAGGCGTCAATATGAGGGAATAGGTTTATAAAGAATCATTGAAGAATCTTTGACTCTTTACTCCATGAATATTCACACTAAAATGGATGTATGAATATTAGCTAAATATTTATATTGGCATATGAACAAGAATAATGTTGCTTAGTAAAAAAAAAAGGGTTGTCTCCGATCTGTATAATTCCATAAGCAAATAGAGCAGACCCTGATTAGATGGCTCATTCTGGCGCCATCTGGTCTGGGTCTACTCTGTTTGCAAAAGTTGTATATATATGGAGTAAAGGGTGAAGAACTTCTTAAGCAGATCACTAGGTAATACAAGGTGAAAATCATGCAGAAAACTTCCAGAAGAGCTTTCTGCTTGACTTTTACCCTGCAATTGATCTGCCACCTGTCGTAAAGATTGCAATAACTTACTCAGAGGAGCTTTCTACATGATTTTTCACCCTGCATTAAGCTGGCACCTGTCTTAAAGATGATAATTGTACTTAGTTAAATGTTCAGAATAGCGAGATTTGACTGTATGTCTCTGTAGTTTGCTATAGAATATGATTTTGATTTACAACCATGCTATGTATCTCTTGTGATATGTAAGGTTCTTTTGATAAGAAGAATAGGTAACTGGAATTTCATCCTTCTCATGATTTTAGAATCTTCCCCTCTGCTACCAGTAAGTGAAGACTGAAGTTTAAATAAACTAAATATAGTCCTTAACCATTCCCCTCATATAAACGACTTTGCATGCATTTGCAAACAGAGTAGACTCAGATCAGACGGCTCCTATAGGAGCTATCTAATCTAGGTCTGCTCTGTTTGCTTATGGTATTGTATAGATCTGATTCTACACTGTCTGCCACTGTAAAAAATTCCTTTGTTATTAATGCTTTAAGGTGGCGAGATGGTTTAGCCCCAGATATCGAAAAAACATATTTAAAACTACCTAGAGAAGTAATTTTTTCTGAGCCTAGTTGGTTAGTTATATTAATTTATTTGATTATTTATCAGAAACATTGATAATCCTATCAAAACCGACATTTGAAATCTATTTAAATGTGCCAGTTTGAATTTTTCAAACAGCGATTACAAGGTTATCTTTTGGACTAAACTTATTGTAATTGGCCAATATGTGAATCATTAACATGTCCAGCGAACCGTGTCACAGATTTTTGATAAAACTCTTCGTTTGGGAGTTATGCAATATTTTAGTTTTAAGACCCCTAAAATTCTGCCTCCCACTACGTTTCTTTTGATTTTAGACGATCGAAGCAAGATATAAAAAAACTGTGACACACTGTGACACTAAGACAATGCTCTTTGATATGCCGCAAACCGCGTATAATTTGGACACAAATTACAGAAGTTATGATTGTTTGAAAAAGCTGACTCCTTTAAATTTGCATCTGTCAAAAACATGAAAAGGAATAGAAAGACCCCCATAGTGTTGCGTAATCTTATAATTATCTATAGCTTTCAATCAAATTTATATCCAATGGAGAGCTTATAATGTGTGTGATATTTTCCACTAAGCTCCTCCCCCTTTCTTCCATCGGATCAATTAAAAAAGCTGATTTAATTGCCGGTTTCCCATTAATCACCCATCAGAAAGCTTATCTAGTCATGTGGCCTACATAGTTTGAGGCTACCGAAAGGGAAATGCCGATAAATAGCCGCTTATTGCTTTATCACGTATGTATCCTAATTATACGCCCACCTAATAAAGGTGGTCGTATATTGTCGTGGCCCTGTCCGTCCGTCCGTTCGTTCGTTCGTTCGTTCGTTCGTTCGTTCGTTCGTTCGTCCGTCAACATTTTGTTTGTCCGCTGTTTTCTGGCAAAACTATTTGACAGATATTAATGAAACTTCACACAAATGTTAAATGCATCAAGATCTGAAGCTGAGTTGATTCTGAGGTTCATTTGATTTTTCATTTCAGAGTTATGGCCCTTGTCCTTAAAAAATATGCAAATAGTTTGTCCGCTGTTTTCTGGGAAAACTATTTGAGAGAAATTAATGAAACTGCACACAAATGTTAAATGCATGAAGATCTGAAACTGAGCTGATTCTGAGGTTCATTTGATTTGTCATTTTGGAGTTATGGCCCTTTTACTTAAAAAAATAATGCAAATACATGCAAATAGTTTGTCCGCTGTTTTCTGGGAAAACTATTTGAGAGATATTAATGAAACTTCACACAAATGTTTAATGCATCAAGATCTTAAGCTGAGTTGATTATGAGGTTCATTTGATTTGTCGTTTCGGAGTTATGGCCCTTTTACTTAAAAAATAATGCAAATACATGCAAATAGTTTTTCTGCTGTTTTCTGGGAAAACTGTTTGAGAGATATTAATGAAACTTCACACAAATTTTTAATGCATCAAGGTCTGAAGCTGAGTCGATTCTGAGGTTCATTTGATTTGTCGTTTTGGAGTTATGGCCCTTGTCCTTAAAAAATATGCAAATAGTTTTTCCGATGTTTTCTGGGAAAACTATTTGAGAGATATTAATGAAACTTCACACAAATGTTTAATGCATCAAGGTCTGGAGCTGAGTCGATTCTGAGGTTCATTTGATTTGTTGTTTCGGAGTTATGGCCCTTTTACTTAAAAAATAATGCAAATACATGCAAATAGTTTGTCCACTGTTTTCTGGCAAAACCATTTGAGAGATATTAATGAAACTTCACACAAATGTTTAATGCATCAAGATCTGAAGCTGAGTTGATTCTGAGGTTCATTTGACTTTTCATTTCAGAGTTATGGCCCTTGTCCTTAAAAAATATGCAGATAGTTTGTCCGCTGTTTTCTGGGAAAACTATTTGAGAGATATTAATGAAACTTCACACAAATATTTAATGCATCAAGATCTGAAACTGAAGAGATTCTGAGGATCATTTGATTTTTCGTTTCAGAGTTATTGCCCTTTTCCTTAAAAAAAAATGCAAATATATGCAAATAGTTTTTCCGCTGTTTTCTGGCAAAACTGTTTGAGAGATATTAATGAAACTTCATACACATGTTTAATGCATCAAGACCTGAAGCTAAATCGATTCGGAGGATCATTTGATTTGTTGTTTTGGAGTTATGGCCCTTGCACTTAAAAAAATAATGCAAATCTATGCAAATATGAGGATGGCCATAAGGCATGTTGAATCAGAGAAAGTTTGCAAGTGGGCGTATTATGTACCGTATGCGGTACTCTTGTTATAAGTTCCCCCCTAGGTGCCCCTGATAAGCCTTCCTCATAAATGGCTGACTGGCTAAGTCAGAGAAAAGCTCGATGGTAATAAAGTAAAAGGGGTTTATACGGCTTTTGAGGTATATTTTATGGTATTTCGTTAAAGCAATGGATAAAAGAGACTAGTGTCTATTCATTAATGCAAAAATATAAAAAATAATTGTTTTGTGTTTCTAACATACTGTGGCACCTTAAAATAAGTTTGGCTCATTAATATTCATCACAATATTATTTCTTTCATAAATATTAAACAGGGAAAGGGTTAATCCGTGACACTCATATGTCAAGGTCAAGGTTGTTATCATGAAAACAAAAAAAGTGTGGTTTTCATGATAATACCACATCTTTTTTGGTAACAATTATTTTCAGGCTGGAAAGCTTATGTATAAGTGGTTGTCAGGCTGTCTCCAATGATGGTTTGGAGACTGTGATAAAGAAACATGGGCCACACCTCAGAGTCCTCGAGATGTTTGGCTGCTTCAACATAGCTCCTAGAGGACTCAGATGCATCAGTAACAATTGTATCAACCTAGTATCATTAAACCTAGGACAGTGCTATAAAGTAAGTAGCCTTTAATTTTTGCCCTATGGCCTGAAGAACTGACTTCGATTTATGCTTGATATTTAACTTTTTCACTGCCAAAATTTGTCATCTGCTGATTTTTTAAAAAAAATATGTGGATTTCCTACTTTTTCCTTTTAAAAAAACTATCAGTATAGCACCAAATAGTTTGGATCATGATGAGATGTGGAGTTACTCGTCGTCTCATCTGGATCCAAACTGTTTGCCTAGGTACTCGCAGATTCACCATTAGCAGTGAAAGAGTTGAAGATTTTTATGGATCCACAAATTATAGAAAGAGCTATGGCCCTTTTGACTGAGAAGTAATATATTCACAGTTGTCCAGAGAAGATGCATAAATCAAAACATTTTGAAAAATTACTTCTTTATTTCTCCACCAAACCATTACAGAAATAGAAATGATAAAAGATTTTTTCTATTCAATTTTAGCTAGAAAATATTAGCCCTTCTCCCAGTAACCATTTTGCAAACAGCTTGACATGTCATCAGAATACAAGCTGTTTGACACTGAGTCTATAGCTTCTCAATAGCTCATTTGAAATTGAAGAAGTCAAAACTGCATCATGGAGCAGATATTTTTTCACAGTAGATTGAGTTAAAACTTGGAATAAAACATTACTTTGCAGCAGTATAATTTTCTATGTTAACCTTTTTACCAGACCCTGATTGGACTGTCTGTTCAGAGCCTACACTGTTTGCTTACAGAACTACATAGAAATTGATTCTAAAGTTTCTGTTATGGCCAAGAGCTTCCTTGTTTAGATACCTTTTTAAATGCCCTTCTTCATATGGGACGTATTTGTTGTATTATGTCGTGGCACTGTCTGTCCGTCTGTCTGTCTGTCTGTCTGTCTGTCCATCTGTCCCTCCATGAACTTTTGCTTGTCTGCTCTCAAATGCAATCCAATCCTTTTCAAATTTTGTCAGCATGTTTAATTGTTTATCTCCCCTTACTTTATGAATTTCTGTGAATTTTTGCTTGTCCTCTCCCTAACTCAAACAAATGTAATCCAATCCTTTTCAGATTTGGTCAGCATGAATATTACCATAATGTCTCAGTCAAGTAAGATAGCCAGCAACATTCTCTGACATTCAAGAATTATCTCCCCTTACTTTATGAATTTCGGTGAACTTTTGCTTGTCCGCTCTCTAACTCAAACAATCGTAATCCAATCCTTTACGAATTTGGTCAGCATGTGTATTACCATAATGATACATAATGTCAGGTTCTATAAATAGCAAGATTGTCCTTGACACTCAACAATTATCTCCCCTTACTTTATGCCACCTGATATGGAGAAATGGCCTTTCAACTTCCAGACATTTGATGGACGTATATTGTGACATTTTGGCACTCTTGTTAAAATTTCAGTCAATGAATATTCATGAAGTAATAGATTCTTGCATAATTATTTATGAGGTATTATAAACGGAATAATGGGTTGTAACATTTTAATGTTATAATGTTAATTGTTTTCACATTGTAGTTGACAGACTCATGTATTGCCCAGTTGTCGTCCAGTCTCGGTCGTGTGGAGACTCTGGACTTACGTGGGCTGAAGCAGATCAAGGATAACTGTATGCGCCGTGTGGTGAAGAACTGTACAAGACTCAAGCATCTGTCCCTGGCCAACTGCCCTGGAATCTCTGATGTTTCTGTACTAGAAATTGCCACTTACCTCACTGATATCAGGTATTGGGCTTGTAATCCTTTACTCCATAAATAGGATTTTTAATCCTTTTACAAAGAGAGTAGACCCAGATCAGATGGCTCCTGCAGGAGCCATCTGATCAGGGTCTCCTATGTTTGCTTATTGAAAGGTATAGATGTGATTCTATTCTGTTGTGACCAAAATAGCCTGTATTCTTATACCATTAAAAGAATAATGTGATTAATATTCATGATACTCAAGTTCAAATAGAAAATAGAAAATTCATTTCCACTGAATAATTTTAGTTATATATTGACCAAACTTGGTGTACATGTAGTTAGCATGGAGACAAGATATTTGTAAATATTTGGGTGTGCACATAGCTTGAATGGAGACAAACTTATATCAAGTTATACCAGTCAGACCTGTGCTTCTGTGAGGGTGAAGGTAAATAAAAAAATATACATGTATTTTCACTGAATAATTGTAATTCTGAAAGACATATTAAAACTTTAACAATTTTCTTTGTTGAAACTGCTGATCAGTTTAACCCTTTCCCTGTTCAGTATTTATGTAAGAAATTATGACATTATGAATATTTATTAGCTGAACTTTTATAGTGTTAATTTTTCAACGACTTTTTTGCTTGGCAAAAGCTGTAGAATCAGATGTATTATCATGTCAAAAGCAAAAAGAGCAGACCTTGGTCAGATGGCTCCTACAGGAGTTGTCTGATTTGGATCTACTCTGTTTGCAAATGCCGGGAAACGTGTTTGTATGAGGGAAAGGGTTAAATCTTCATTGGCAGAAATGATTCTTTAACTCATTCTCCCCTAGACTATTTTTAGACCCAACATTAACTATAGAAAAGCATTAACTATAGAAAAGGAAAATTTTAGAATTGTGTAGTTTTGAAACCATTGTGATAAATAGAGCATAAATTTTGCTCCATAGGAGTTAATTCTCTATTTATCACAATGGTTTCACAAAATAAAGTTTACATAGGTGCAATAAGGCGTCAGTAGGAGAGAATGAGTTAACCCTTTACTACATAAATACGCCTTTCTGTGCCGTTTCAAACAGAGTAGTAAGAGCTGTCTGATCAGGGTCTGCACTGTTTGCACTCAGGATCTTTTAGACCTGAGTTCATCCTGCCTTTTATAGAAATAATTGTCAATATATACATATCAGAATACTATTTGAGATAATAAATATGCCAAAAGGGTGGAGTTTAACTCATAAATATTCATGGATTAAAGGGTTATCACCCATAGAATTATAATGATATTTACTTTTACAGGAGTGTAGACCTGTGTGGATGTAAAAATGTCACAGACAGCAGTGTCCGAGCCCTCGTGAACACGTGCACCAATCTCCGTAATATAGATATCAGCTCCACAGGCTGTACACACAGAAGGTATGGTCACTGGCGGTCATATAAACACCATTGCACACCTTTGCAGATGGAGTAGACCCAGATCAGATCTTTCCTGTAGGAGCCATCTGATCAGAGTCTGCTCTGTTTGCTTATGGAAGTTTAAAAATCTGATTATGCAGTTTCCACAGCAGTGGAAAAAATCCCTTTTCCTTTTTAAACGGGTTTTCCACGGAAAATCCGGTTATTGAAATGGTGATGTACAGCGGGCAGGCAGGCGGTTGGACGGGCGGCTGCCAATCTTGTAAGCGCAACTCCTCTGAAACTGCTCAACAGATTTTCATAAAACCTTGTATGTAGCAAGGACACAATATGTAGATGGGCATACTGTTGGGGACTTTTCCTTCTGCAATTTTTCTGGGAGTTATGCCCCTTTGAACTTAGAAATCACTCGGTCTTTTGATCCTACCCTTGTAAGCGCAACTTCTCTAAAACTGTTCAACAGAATTTCATAAAACCTTGTATATAGCAAGGACACAATATGTAATATAATATGCATATATATGGAATAAATGGTTAACCCATTCCCTCATATTGACGCCTTTTTACGCCTGTGTAAGTCATTTACAATCATTGTGATAAATAGGGCATTTGCTCCATAGGAACAAAGGCTGTATTTATTATAATATGGTTTAACAACTACACAATTCTGAATTTTCCTTTTCTCTAGTGAATGCTCTTTTTTGGTAGATTTTTTCAAAGACGTTGACTCTAAAAATAGCCTATGAGGAAATGGGTTGAAAATATTTTCAAGATCAAATGAGGGAGTGGGTTTTAGATATTTTCAGGATCAAATGCTAGTAATGGAGAAACTAGTAATAGATACACTGACTTCAGTGTTAAACCTTTTGAATTTAGGATTAGAACTGGCATTTGCAATTAGTGTAGAACCTAGAAGAATCATCTGATTGGGGTCTACATTGTTTGCCTTTCAAAAGTCTTTCAACCCTTTTCCTGTTTAATATTCATGTAAAAATTAACATCATGCATATTTATTAGGTGAAATTTTATAATTGGATATGAACACAGGAATTTTTATACGCCCACCTAATAAAGGTGGTCGTATATTGTCGTGGCCCTGTCCGTCCGTCCGTCCGTTCGTTCGTTCGTTCATTCGTTCGTTCGTTCGTTCGTCCGTCAACATTTTGTTTGTCCGCTGTTTTCTGGGAAAACTATTTGACAGATATTAATGAAACTTCACACAAATGTTTAATGCATGAAGATCTGAAGCTGAGTTGATTCTGAGGTTAATTTGATTTTTCATTTTAGAGTTATGGCCCTTGTCCTAAAAAATATGCAAATAGTTTGTCCGCTGTTTTCTGGGAAAACTATTTAAGAGATATTAATGAAACTTCAAACAAATGTTTAATGCATCAAGATCTGAAGCTGAGTCGATTCTGAGGTTCATTTGATTTGTTGTTTCCGAGTTATGGCCCTTTTACTTAAAAAATAGTGCAAATACATGCAAATAGTTTGTCCGCTGTTTTCTGGGGAAACTATTTGACAGATATTAATGAAACTTCACACAAATGTTTAATGCATCGAGATCTGAAGCTGAGTTGATTCTGAGGTTCATTTGATTCTTCATTTCAGAGTTATGGCCCTTGTCCTTAAAAAATATGCAAATAGCTTGTCTGCTGTTTTCTGGAAAAACTATTTGAGAGATATTAATGAAACTTCACACAAATGTTTAATGCATCAAGATCTGAAGCTGAGTCAATTCTAAGGTTCATTTGATTTGTCGTTTTGGAGTTATGGCCCTTGTATTTAAAAAATAATGCAAATAGTTTGTCTGCCATTTTCTGAGAAAACAATTTGAGAGATATTAATGAAACTTCAAACAAATGTTTAATGCATCAAGATCTGAAACTGAATTGATTCTGAGGATCATTTGATTTTTCTTTTCAGAGTTATGGCCCTTGTCCTTAAAAAATAATGCAAATACATGCAAATAGTTTGTCCGCTGTTTTCTGGGAAAACTATTTGAGAGATATTAATGAAACTTCATACACATGTTTAATGCATCAAGACCTGAAGCTAAGTCGATTCTGAGGATCATTTGATTTGTTGGTTTGGAGTTATGGCCCTTGCACTTAAAAAAAATAATCCAAATCTATGCAAATATGAGGATGGCCTTAACTTTTTCATTTGAAATGATATTTACTTCAATTTTTTTATAATGTTAAACCTTAATGTGAATTTCACATATACTGCGGGGTTTTGATATGTCATTTTATACTAAAGTTATGGTCCTTGAACTTGTGTGTTCGTTGCTTTGTTTGTCGGTCAACTTTTAGTTTGTCTGTTGTTTTCTGGGAAAACTATATAAATGATATAAATGAAACGTAACACAAATGTTTTAAGCAACAAAATTTGAAGCTGAGTTTATTTTGAGGTTCATTCAGTTTGTCTTTACAGAGTTATGGGCGTTGCACTTTACTAAAATCTGCAAAAATGAGGATTAGCTGTAACTTTTTTATTTAATAAGATATTCACTTCATTTTTTTTTAAAATAGTATCACCTTAATATGGAAATCAAGATCTGAAGCACAGATTAGAAAATGTCAACACTTATAAGGCATGTTGAATCAGAGAAAGTTTGCAAGTGGGCGTATTATGTACCGTATGCGGTACTCTTGTTGGTATTGGTTAAAACTGTAGAATCAGATCTATGTTATTTCATAAGCAAACAGCAGACCCTGATCAGACAGCTGCTAGGAACTGTCTGATCTGGGTCTGCTCTATTTGAAAATACGTGAAAAGGCGTTTATATGAAAGAAAGGGTTAACAAAGTTTTCTCCTTTATACTAAATGGACTCTACCACCAGACAATGATGGAAGTATCCTATTTAAAAAAATCAGCATTTAACCCATTATTTCATAGAAACACCTTTTCATGTCTTTGCAAACAAGGTAGACCCAGATAAGATATCTACAGCTGATCAAGGTCTGCTCTGTTTGCTTATGACATAATATACCAGTAGATGTGATTCTGCAGATTTTGCCATGGTAAAATATTCTCTTGCTGTTAAAAAATCACCTAATTATTATACAAGAGGTAATTTCTTACTAAATATTCATAAGCAAAAAGGTTGAAGGGCTAAGCTTGGCATATAACTCAACTCATTTTGGTTGCATTTTGCAGTGTATCCATGGTTGCCAACTTCTGTGGACAGCGACTAGAGACCCTGAAGATCAACTTTTTGAGCGATGTCACAGAGCAATGTCTTATCAAGCTGGCGAAACACTGTGTGAAACTGCAGTCTGTGCACATGTATGGCTGCACTAGTATTCGAAACATGGACAAAATCACGAAAGAGAGACCAACCTTTACTATAGAAATGTAGTTGACCTTTTCTTTTGTCATCTAGGCTTTTAACACATAGCCTGCTGAAAAAAAAGATTACTACTACAACCCTGACCTGTTACAATATTTACTTTCTTCTAATTCATTAACCCTTTCCATGTTTCATGTTTATTCAAAATTTCTTCACCTCATGAATCTTCATCCACAGAATCATTAAAAACGAGCATGGAAAAGGGCTTTTCTTCACTGTTGGGGAAACTGCATAATCAGTCCTATAAATTTCCTTAACAAACAGAGCAGACCCTGATCAGACGGCTCCTATAGGAGTCGTCTGATCTGGGCCTGCTCTGTTTGCAAATGTGTTAATAAGCATTTATATGAGGGAAAAGATTAAAGCTTTCAGAAACTACTCAATGAGTGTCAAATAACTTGGATATTGATGCGAAGTCAGGTTACTAAGCGTCTCATCTGGATCCAAGCTGTTTGCAGACGTCTACCAGGTCACGCTTAGCAGGCATAGGGCTAATTTAGATCTACAAAGAGTTTTATGCAGAAAAAAAAGAAACAGAGAAGTGTTCGAGTTCTTTGATTATTGTGATAAATCATAATGGGTTGTGGAACCACAACCTTGTTTAACCCTTTATTCCATAGATATGCCTTTTACTGAATTTGCAAACAGAGTAGAGCCTGTAGGACCCATCTGGTAATGGTCTATAGTGTTTACTTACGGAATAATATAGATATAATTCTATAGTTTTTACCAGGGCCAGATCAGTTCATGATCAGATGCCATTATTAATGTATTAAGCTTATTAATATTCATGCATACAGAAGTCCAGATAAGATGCATAAATAAAAACATTTTCAAAAATAACTTCTTTATTTCTCCACCAAACCCTATGTTGTGACGATTCTAAAGAGTGGTCACAACGTAGGGTTTGGTGGAGAAATAATGATTTGAGTATGCCCCTTTATCTGTTGTTCTGTGCATAAATTATTTCTTTTATGAATATTCATGGAATAAAGGGTTAATAATTAATATGCATTTTAAATTATCTGTGATTTAAGTTGTTTAATTCCATTGTCAAAACTTCTTGTTGCTTTGACTACTGCTGATGTTTTCTATTAACCCTTTGCCTCATATGCTATTTTAAGATCCAGCCTGTTTGAATAAATCTACCAAAAAGGAGCATTAAATAGGGAAAGGAAAATTTTAGAATTGTGTAGTTTTGAAACCTATGGAGTAAATGCTGTATTTATTACAATGGTTTCAAAAAGTGATTTGTACAGGGGCATCAAAATGTGTCAACATGAGGGAATGGGTTAATTTGTTGTTATTGCAATCAGATAATTATTATACCCCTACAAACAAAGTTTGGGTTTGTTTGTTTTTTTGTTGTTTGTTTGGGTTTTTTTTTTGGGGGGGGGGGTTATATAGGAGTCAGCTTGGCTGTCGGTCAGTCGATTTTTTGGGGGGTAATTTTGGCTTGAAACATGGGTATTTGGATTTGCGATCAAGGCTGCTTTGTGGGGGTAATTCTAGTGATAATTAGTGATAATTCTAGTTAAAACAACAAAATACAAACTGCTGATGCAAAATATACTTTACCTGTTATTGTGTTTAGTTATATTTAAGACTCTTACATATAGTGTCTTAACCCTCTGTATTGGCATTTGCAAATAGGGTAGACACAGATAAAGGCTTGCACTGTTTGTTATTCAAAATCTTCTCGTATTCTATCTTTCCATATTGATTGGATTCTGTTAAATGTATTTTTTATACTATATTTTATTTGTATTATAGAGATGGGGGAAAATGATCTGTTTCGCTGAAGTGGTTAATCTGTTGATTTTTAGCTCGTCTATTTTGAAGAAAAGTCGAGCTATTGTCGTAGTCGTTGTTGTCGTCAGCATGCATAAACTTTAATGTAGCTCATTATTCGAAAAGTATAATGAAACTTGAGAGTTTCGTAGATCTTATTGAGGGGTAGGCCCCTACATAAGAACCATAACTCTTGGTTTCAAAATTTTGGAATTATGGCCCTTTATCGTTTTCAATTTTTTTAAATTTAACTGGACAAGTACCAAAACGTAAGAGTGTTGGCGTCGCATATAGCTCTTGTTCTGGCTTTAGTCTAGAAATAAAATATAGTGAACCCCTCTTAAGTGACCACTTTATAAATAAACATATATGTCTTTAAAAGCAGGTGGTTGCCAAAGGAGCAGTCTGCATACTTTTCATCCTGGTTAAAATTAGGATACTACCAGCAATTAAGACTTGGAATAAGGCTGCTTTGTGGTGGTGGCATTAGAGGGGTTTGTCTGTTATCTTTTGTCTTGCTATTTATATTTTAACCAATTCCCTCATGCTACTTTTGGACACAGCCTCTTTGAATAAATCTACTGAAAAAGAGCATTAACTAGAAAAATGGAAAATTTTACAATTGTGTAGTTTTGAAACCATTATGGTAAATACTACTGAGTCTGGTCAGAGAGTTTTCAAGTTTTAAGAAGCTGTCTGATCTGGTTCTGCAGTGTGTGTGTCTGTGTGTGTGTATTTCAGTCATTATAATTATGTTGTATAGATGATTGTATTAACCCTTTATCCTTTATTTGATGTTAACCCTTCCCTCCATAAATGTACCTTTATATGCCTTTGTAAACAGAGTAGACACATATCAGACAACTCCTGTATATAATAGCCATCTGATCAGGGTCTGCTCTGTTTGCTTATGAAATAAAATAGATATGATTATACTGTTTCTGCCTTGGCTAAAATTGCTGTTTTCATGTGTCATTCTAAAAGTTAATCTAATTAATATTCATGATGTCATAATTTCTTACATGAATATTCATGGAATAAAGGGTTAAGTTCTAATCTGGTAGACCTTTGCAAACAATTAGTGATCAATCTGTTGACTTTTCTTGTCCACACTATTTCTCAGCAATTACCTACAAGATTCCTGTTTTAGAAGTTGTCTGATCTGGGTCTTCTCTGTTTGCAAAGGCATTTCTATGAGGTAAAGGGTCAAACACTAAGCGTACATGTGACAATTAAGACTATCAGAGCTACAGATAAAGGTGCATACCCAAATATTAAAATCATCATTTCATCACCAAACCCTATACTGTGACCACTCTAACCTTTAGCCTGCTATGGGCGCATGGGTGAATACCTATGCAAACAGTTTGGATCCCGATAAGACGCCGAGTAACTCGGCGTCTCATCGGGATCAAAACTGTTTGACACCCTGATTGTATTTTGGTAGACATATTGATTGAATTTTAAAAATGTAGTCTGTGAAAAAATCTGTAAAAATAATTTGCTCATCAGGCTTAAGGCTAAAGAGTATAAGGTTTGGTGGAGAAATAAAGGAACTATTGATGAAAATGTTTAAATTTACACGTCTTATCTGGACCTCTGGAGTATATTTCTTCAGCATATATTTTCCCCTACATAGTATTTCTCACGTGTCAGTCTTTGGTCTCTTGTGTTCTTGGTGTGTGGTGCTGTGTAGACTAGGTTCCTGTTTTTATAGAGTTTTCATATTTTATATTCTATTTTTTTGTACTGCTTGTCTTTCCTGACACTGAACTGTATCAATGTATTATGTGAAAATTGTGATATGATAATTTGTTTTCCTGCTGTACCTGTACATAGCAATTTACATTAAGACATGTGTATAGTATTATGATTATTATTTTTTTATACATAAATGTACATTAAATTATGCAGTTCACCATCTGATTTTTCCGTCCAATTATTACTATGACATTCCATCCAGTTAGCAGTTATACTGTTGTTTGTTGTATTTGCTGTGTATTTTCTTTTTAATATCAGGATCAAATCTATTCATAATACAAGTTCCGTAGGGAGTATTATGATAGATGGTACTCAGCGATGTGTCATTGAACATTCTTTGTTTATCTTCTTCTTTATTATCAAGGAATTCCTATTGAATCTCTGCACAAATGTCAGAAGGAGGCATACATTTGTACATCACCTTTAAACTGTTCCAGTCCCTATTTAACCCTTTACTTCATACATATTCATGTAAGAAATTATAACGTCATGAATTTTAATTCGACTAATTTTTATAATGGTATATGAACACATGAAGTTTTTTCCCCCGACAGAAACTAGAATCAGATTTATATGATTCCGTAGGCAAACAGAGCAGACCCTGATTAGACGGCTCCGATAGGAGCCGTCTGATCTGGGACTACTCTGTGTGCAAGTGCGGTAAAAGTTGAATCTATGGAGTAAAGGATGAAATGGATAGGGTTGGGCTGGGATTAGGGAAATGGACATTTGTACATCTTAAAACAGTTTAGATCCAGATCACTGACAGATTAGGATTTTGCCATTGAGAATGGTCTGTATTGTTGGTCATTCATCTGAAACCTCTGCGTTTTGTGTGCAAGTTGTGCATACAATAGAACCTGTCCTAAGCGGCCATTCATTTATTGAACAAAGGATTCTTAAAAAGGTGGTTGCTTAATACAGGGCAAAAGTAATACAGAAAGCTCCTATAGGAGCTTTCTGCATTACTTTCACCCTGCATTAAGCTACCACATACCTTACAGACCCATAATTAGACCTATTTTTGATGACCACATAAGACAGCTTCTATTGTACTCTGATAAGAGTGATAAGTTTTTATGTGAATGATCTGGGTCTACACTGATGGTAAATGTCTAATGTACTATTGTCCAGTGATGCCATCCAAATATACTAGCAGTGAACCATTTGTTGTTTATGTTACTGCTGTGTTCATATTTATTGCTGCATTTAGTGGTTAGTTTTGGTTTGTATTTCTTCCAAGTCACACCTCTACTCAAACTGTCTGGTTTTTGTTTGATTTTGTGTGCCATTTATATGATAGTTGCACCAAAACCATCTCATGAATATTCATGTAATAAATAATGACATCATGAATATTAATCAGATGATTTTTTTATGATGGGATATGAAAACTAGATTTTTTTGTCCTTGCAGAAACTGCAGAATCAGATGGCGATCATTTCATAAACAGACCACACTCTGATCTGACTCCTGTAGGAGCTATCTGATCTTGGTCTACTTGGTTTGCAAAGGAATCATAATAACATCATGAATATTAATTACACAAATTTTATAATGGCATTGCGACTTGTATAAATTGCGGCTGTTGGGATTGTGAGCTAAGGGGGCCAGATCCTGATTAGACCCTTTATAAAAAGTATGTTCTATTCTGTTTGTTCTTATTCTTCGTATTTACATGTAAGCATAATATTCTTATTGGCATATAGCTCATCGGTCAAAGTGTGTCACATGATATACCGGTACATTTTCCCGCGTAAAGGAAGTGCTTGTTTCATATATCAGTATGACTATTATGTTTACAACGTCACATAATCGCTTAGTTGACTCAAAGTTGACTGAGTGACAACCTGCTTTGATCTGGATGTAACACAGAAATGTAAAGATTTAAGAAAAAGCTAGAGGAGTAATTACTGCAAAAACCATTGTAGATCTAACAATGTCTACAAGTAGATTGAGATCTATGAATTTCCATGCACAGTAAAACCTGTTTAAATCGACCATCAAAGCATATCTAATTCTGGGCCTAAAAGTCTGATGGTACTTAATGCAGGTATTAATAGCTTAACCCTTTAAAAATTTGCAAACAGAGTAGACCCAGATCAGATGGCCCCTACAGAAAATACTGTTCACCTTTTAGTTTGTCCAGTGATCATAATACATATTAATTAGCCACTCTAAGGTCTAAAAACCCTAAGAAGAATTCCCTTATAACAAATAAAACTCGCTCAGTAATTTTTCAATAGTGGTGCGAAACATCCCAGTAAATTTTCAGTAGTGGGGCAAAACGTCCTGAGAGGAACTGGTTTTGGAGCGAAACGTCCCATAGCCTTCTGGCTGTGTTATCAGTGTTAATACTGTATGAAAGCAAACTTTTGAACAAGACAAAATCAGTGCTATATGGCTTAGTTAGTGCATTGGAAATGCAATTTACACGGTTTACGTTATCCAAAGGTTTCATTTTGTTGATAAAGCTTAAATCATTTTGTTATGCCTTTTTTCTTTTTATAAAATAGTTACAATAATACATGTATAGCTATTACACTGTTATTGAAAATTTTGTTATAAAGCAACATGCTGCTTTGCTTCATCACATGATGTGCTCCAATGGCATGAGTATTTGGTGTAAGATAGCCATATATATGTACGGTAGTATGTGGTGTAAGATAGCTGTAGAGTGTGTGATGTAAGATAGCTGTATGGTATGTAGTGTGAGTTGCTGTATAGTATGTTATATCAGATGATTTTATTGTTTATGGTAGAAGATGGCTATAATATTTTGTGTAAGATGGCTGTATAGTATATAGTCTAAGATGGCTGTATAGGATATGATTTAAGATGGCTGTATAGTCTAAGGTCTAAGATGGCTGTATAGTATATGATCTAAGATGGCTGTATAGTATATGGTCTAAGATGGCTGTATAGTCTAAGGTCTAAGATGGCTGTATAGTATATGATCTAAGATGGCTGTATAGTATATGGTCTAAGATGGCTGTATAGGATATAGTCTAAGATGGCTGTATAGTATATAGTCTAAGATGGCTGTATAGTATATGGTCTAAGATGACTGTATAGTATATGGTCTAAGATGGCTGTATAGTATATTGTATAAGCTGGCTGTATAGTATATGGTATAAGCTGGCTGTGTAGTATATGGTCTAAGATGGCTGTATAGTATATAGTCTAAGATGGCTGTATAGGATATAGTCTAAGATGGCTGTATAGTATATTGTATAAGCTGGCTGTATAGTATATGGTATAAGCTGGCTGTGTAGTATATGATCTAAGATGACTGTATAGTATTATGGTCTAAGATGGCTGTATAGTATATGGTCTAAGATGGCTGTATAGTATATGGTCTAAGATGGCTGTATAGTATATATTGTCTAAGATGGCTGTATAGTATGTTGTCTAAGCTGGCTGTATAGTATATGGTCTAAGATGGCTGTATAGTATATGGTCTAAGATGACTGTATAGTATATAGTCTAAGATGGCTGTATAGTATATATTGTCTAAGATGACTGTATAGTATATTGTCTAAGCTGGCTGTATAGTATTATGGTCTAGGATGGATGTATAGTATATGGTCTAAGATGACTGTATATTATATGGTATAAGCTGGCTGTATAGTATATGGTCTAAGATGGCTGTATAGTATATGGTATAAGCTGGCTGTATAGTATATGGTCTAAGATGGCTGTATAGTATATGGTATAAGCTGGCTGTATAGTATATGGTCTAAGATGGCTGTATAGTATATGGTCTAAGATGGCTGTATAGTATATGGTCTAAGATGGCTGTATAGTATATGGTCTAAGATGGCTGTATAGTATATGGTCTAAGCTGGCTGTATAGTATATGGTCTAAGATGGCTGTATAGTATATGGTCTAAGATGGCTGTATAGTATATGGTCTAAGATGGCTGTATAGTATAGTGTATAAGCTGGCTGTATAGTATATGGTCTAAGATGGCTGTATAGTATATGGTCTAAGATGGCTGTATAGTATATGGTCTAAGATGGCTGTATAGTATATGGTCTAAGATGGCTGTATAGTATATGGTCTAAGATGGCTGTATAGTATATGGTCTAAGATGGCTGTATAGTATATAGTCTAAGATGTCTGTATAGTATATGGTCTAAGATGTCTGTATAGTATATGGTCTAAGATGGCTGTATAGTATATGGTCTAAGATGGCTGTATAGTATATGGTCTAAGATGACTGTATAGTATATAGTCTAAGATGTCTGTATAGTATATGGTCTAAGATGGCTGTATAGTATATGGTCTAAGATGGCTGTATAGTATATGGTCTAAGATGGCTGTATAGTATATGGTCTAAGATGGCTGTATAGTATATGGTCTAAGATGGCTGTATAGTATATGGTCTAAGATGGCTGTATAGTATATGGTCTAAGATGGATGTATAACCCTTTCCCTGTTGAATATTCATGTTAGAAATAATGACATCATGGATAATTACTAGCTGAAATTCTATAATGCCATATATACACAGGATTGGTAGAAACTCTGCAGTCAGATCTATTTTAATTTCATAAGCAAACAGAGCAGACCATGATCATACAGCTTATACAAGGGCCATCTGATCTGGGTCTACTCTGTTTGCACAGGTATGAAAAAAGCTTTTCTATGAGGCAAGGGGTTAATATATTATATAAGCTGGCTGTGTAGAATGTGGTGAAAGATGGCTTATACAGTAAAACCTCTCTATAACGGCCACTAAATTGTGCTAATTAGCTGGTATTTAGTGCAGGTGGCTGCTTAAAGCAAGGTGAAAGTAAAATAGAACGCTCCTATAGCGTTCTGTTTTACTTTCACCTTGCTTTAAGCAACCACCTGCCTTTAACATAAAATACTTGATGTAATTTAGTGGCCGTTATAGAGAGATTTTACTGTGGTGTTAATGTAGTCATCTGAAGGACAAATGTCTCAATGGATAAAACATTTACAGGAAAGGCTCTCAAAGGGAATTACTTAAAACTGCTTTAACCCTTTACTCCACAAATGTGTCTTTCTACTACTTTGCAAACAGGGTAGACCCAGATCAGATGGTTCCCATAGGAGCCATCTGATCAGGATCTGTTTGCTTAATCCTTTCTGTGTTCTATGTTTATTACAAATTCCAACACCTACTGAATATTCATGGACACAATAGTTATAAAGAATTAAGGAAGGTGAAATATTGTAGACATTTTAGAAAGTAAACACAGATCTATCAAATTCTATTAGCAAACAGAGCAGACCCTGATCAGACGGCTCCTCTAGGAGCCGTCTGATCTTGGTCTACTCTGTTTGCAAATCCGTGAAAACATGTTTATATGAGGGAACGGGTTAAGGTATAATATAGATCTACACTGTAATTCTACAGTTTCTACCTGAGCCAAACTGTTCTGTGTCATATGCCATTATAAAAATTAACCTTATTAATGTTCATGGTGTCATAATTTCTTACATGAATATTCATGGAGCAAAGGGTAAAGCTTTGAAACATGTCCATTTTTATTCACTTTATGGTCCCTTTTAATCCTACTTCATGAATGCTGTGTCGGTCAAAAGCTATCCATACCTAATGTTTACTGTTATATGACATACCGACTTTAAATAGAATTTTGTATCTGTATCTTATGAATATTCATGCAGTTCTCTGTCCATTATGTATATCAGTTAATTTAAGTTTTGTATTAAAGATATAAAATAATGACATTCATTGCCAAAAGGAGAATAAGGTCTGTAAGATATAAACAAACAAAACTAACCCTGATCAGACAGCTCCTGCAGGAGCTGATTTGGATCTACATGGTTTGCAGAGGCTTGGAAAAGTGAGATTATGGAATGAAAGGTTACAGGTAACTGTATTTCACTGAACTTGATAAAAATCTTTGAAAGTGAAAATTTCAGATTTGAAATTCTCATTTCGTATTTGATAAATATATACCGGTACATAAAAAACATCTTAACCGGATTTTTAGTAAAGAAGGAAATAGGTATTTTAGGCAGGTTGCATATGAACACAAGAATTTTTGACAGTGGTACAAATTATAGAACTTGACCTATATAATTCCATATAAAGCAAACGGAGCTGATCTTGATCAGATGGCTCCTATAGGAACCGTCTTATTTTGTTGTACTATATTTGTAGAAAAAACGTTAAAGGCATCTCTATCAGGTAAAGGTTTAATCAAGCAAATGTGTACTGTTGAAGTGATGAGGCCAAAACATTACTCTTATTGCACTACGCAGTGCATAAAATATGTTACAGTAAAACCCCGCTAATGCGACCACCAAAAATGGGCATAATTTTGGGCGGCAGAGGCAGGTGGTAGCTTAATACAGGACGAAAGTTATGCAGAAAGCTCCTATAGGAGCTTTCTGCATAACTCTCGTACTGTATTAAGCAACCACCTGCTTTAAACGACGCCAGTGGCTGTTTATTAAGTGGTCGCATTAGTGGGGTTTTACTGTATTGTTATTAATTAATTTACCATACGTTATATTTATAAATACAATCATATTGCTTGAATATTTCCAGATCTGATCAAAAACCCTTTGTCTAAACTCTCATTTGTGACTATTTTTTTCTGGATTTATTTGAGTTTTTGTTGACCAGTGACTTTGTTTATCCTGTGCTCAATTAAAACACATTTTAACTATTTCCTCTTTGAATATTCATGTAAGATATAGTGACATCATCAATACTATTATTTTAATTTGCTATAATAGCACATGGACACAGGAAGTTTTGGCCATGGCAGAAACTGTAAATTCATATCTATATTATATCATAAGCCAACAGTAGACCGTGATCAGACGGCTCCTATAGGAGCCATCTGATTTGGGTCTACTCTGTTTGTAAAGGTGTAGAAAGGCTTATTTATGGAGTAAAGGGTTAATGCCTTTAGGAGCAGTTTTCTACACTGTTTGCCTATCTTTTAGGCTAAATACGGTAGCTTAGGCTTATAATAGGTAGATGATTGAAGCCCCAGTCATTTGTGTTTGTCTAGTTTTTTTCAACGATAGATAGATACATGTACATGTGAAAGATATTGCTTGTGTCATATTTTAACCCTTTACTCCATAGATACACCTTTTAATATCTTGCAAACAGAGTAGTTATAGATCAGGCAGCTCATATAGGAGCCATCTGATCAGGGTCTGCTCTGTTTTCAGATCTGATTCTAGAGATTCTGCCATGGCCTAACTCACCTGTGGTCAGACGTCATAAAAAATCAATCTAATTGATATTCATGATGTTATTATTTCACACATGTATATTCATCAAGTAAAGGGTTAAAACACAAAAGCATATGTACATGTATTTGCAATAGCTAGCTCGAGTTTAGAAAGATGGTCATGGGGTATTGTACTATTCTTGCAATTTTATTCTCATTTGTTTTTTATTGCTTGCTCAAACTTTTGTATATATTTACATGTATCTTGAATTTCTTATGAAATACTGATATAGACATTTAACCCATTCCCTCATAGGCTAATTTTAGATCCAACCTCTTTGAATAAATCTACTGAAATGGAGCATTTAATAGAGAAAAGGATTTTTTTAGAATTGTGTGGTTTTGAAACCCATTGTGATAAATAGAGCATTTGCTCCATAGGAGCAAATGCTCTATTTATCACAACAGTTTCACAAAGTGACTTTACAGAGGTGTCAAAAGGCGTCAATATGAGGGAATGGGTTAACCCTTCCCGTGCTGAAAAAATAAAGTCTTCAAAAGTCTGTTACGTGTATAAGTTTTATACTTGCATCCGATTCATGCAAATCTTCAAGAAACTAAGTGAGTGATAGGAGCCATCGGATCTGGGTCTACTCTGTTTGCAAATGTGTAGAAAGGCGTAATTATGGAGTAAAGTGTTGAATTCTTTTTGACAGTGATCATAATATTTTGTGTAAATTCGCCCAATACATTTTTACTATTGAAAACACACAAGTTGACAACTGGCATTGTTGTATGCAACATACATAGCTTCTTAGTCACTTAACCGTTTACCTGAGAAATATTCATATAAGAAATAATGGCATCATGAATATTCATGAGATGAAATTTTATGTTGGCATGGCAGAAATTATAAAATCAGATATACCAGTATATAATCCCATAAACCAACAGGGCAGACCCTGATCAGATGACTCCTACAGTTGTTTGTCATAAGCTTGAACGAAACGGGAGTAAGTAAAACAGCAACAGATACGATTTTGAGCGAACCATTTCCTAAGCTGGAAAAAGGATTCTATACATAGCGACAATTTGCTGAGGACTACAACATGTCATGTAGCCAAGAAATAGCTGTTCGATAAGAGGACAATGTCTTCTGAAAGTAATAAATGATTTTAAAAAACTGTTCTGTTTATGTCTTTTTTGTACAGTAAAACCTCTCTATAATGGCTACTAAATTATATCAAGTATATTGTGTTAAAGGCAGGTGCTTGCTTAAAGCAAGGTGAAAGTAAAACAGAACGCTCCTATAGGAGCGGTCTGTTTTACTTTCATCTTGCTTTAAGCAGCCACCTGCCCTAATATACCAACTAATTAACACAATTTAGTGGCCGTTATAGAGAGGTTTTACTGTATTTGTATTTTACCCCCTTTCAAATACAGTATAACCTGTCTCAAGTCGCCATTCATTTATTGAACTCGAGAGTTTTAAAAAGCAGGTGGTGGCTTAATGCAGGGCAAAAGTTATGCAGAAAGCTCCTATAGGGGCTTTCTGTATTACTTTTGCCCTGCATTAAGCTACCACCTGCTTTACAGATCCACAATTCTACCTCTTTTTGATGGCTGCTAAAGACACGTTCAACTGTATTCAGTAGAAACTGTCTAATATTATTGCCTACCATATAACAATGCTGTCTTCAACACATTCCCTGTTGAATATTCCTGTAAGAAATAAACAGTGACATCATCAATATTTTTAGCTGAATGTTTAATTTATGTACACATTATCATTTTGTATTGGTAGACACTGTACAGTCAACTGTATCATAATTTCATAAGCAAACAGGGCAGACTCTGACCAGGAGCCGTCTGATCTGGATCTACTATGTTTTCGAAGGCACAAAAAGGTGTTTAAATGAGGGAAAGGGTTGAAAGAAGGTGCCCACCTTATGCAGAATGAAAGTAACGCAGAAAGCTCCGATGCACCATCCTGCATTGCTCTCATCCTGCAGTATCCCTTTACATTATATAAGACTCCATATTTTATAAATATTTATCAGTTCTAGTATTAAACCTTTCCCTCAGATTGACTTATTTGGCACCTTGTAAACAGAGTAGACCCAGATCAGACAGCTCCTGTAGGAATTATCTGATCATAGTCTGCTCGTTTTGCTTATACGAAATAATACAGTTATGATATTAAAGTTTCAAAATGTTCATTGATAATGTATAGATATAATAATTCATATGCTGTGATAAATTCACGGAGGAACGGGTTAAACAAATAATTAAATATAAATCGAGTATAGAATAAATTGAACTCCTAGGAAGTGACCACTTAAAAATAAGATTTTAAAAGCGGTTGACTGCCGTAGTAGAGAACAAGAGTAATGAAAAAGAAAATCTGCGCATAACTTCTGACCTGCATTAAGCTACCACCAGTCTTAGAGACAGAATTATTTTTTCGTTGGTCATTCAAATATTGATGTGTGTTATAATCTGATTAGTTTATCTGGGTGCACTCTGTTTGTATAGCACTGAAATATCCTTCAGGCACATCATGTTCATATGATGCTACCCATATAGCTGACGACAGGTAGATTTAACCTTTCTCTCGCTATTTGCGACCTGACTCGCATTTGCAAACAGCTTGGATCCAGATGAGACGCCGAGTAACTCGGCGTCTCATCAGGATCCAAACTGTTTGACACACGTTATTTAGTTTTTCAAAAGCTTGGTCGAATCGGAAGTAGTCAAAAATTGCACCAGATCCAAGTTTGAGCAAACGTTATGTTATTTCACGGCAGGGTAGGGGTTAACATGGAGACTACTTGAGCTTCTACCACGCCTAACGGTGTACCGTGATAACTGTTTGGCTGAAATAGGAAAAATAACATTAATAATTGTAGCGGACGACATGTTCTGCAGACGACAGTACTGAAGCATGTCGTTAAACGCCGGCATAAAAAGTCTTTTTCAGAATTATCGGAATATTTTTGTAAAAAATGAGTTTTGGATACCAAACTGCAGATCCTGATCAGAAAGCTCATCCGGAAGTCCTTTGATCTGGGTCTATACTGGCTGCAAACACATGTGAAAATGTTCTCGCATCCAGACAGTTACAGGGGTTTTAACTATATATACCAAAGATCTTCGTAGTTACCATACTTTTGTTTATCACATAAAACCGCTACAAATAGTTAAATAATTAAAACTGTCCCTCCCTTTTTGGATATTTATTTAACCCTTTCCCTGTTCTGTGCCGTTATTATGAAGGAAGGGTTAAACAAAAATACATGTAAGTAAATGTATCGAAATTAATCACTGACGAAAATGATAGTTATGACAAACAGTGCAGACCCTGACCAAAAGATTCCCCCTTAAGAACCCTTTGCTATCGAACTACATAGTTTGCCATGGTCTTATATACTCGGGTTTCTTACATTAAGGGTTAAATCAAATATCGTAAAATCATAATGTATTATTGATTTGGATTCCTGTGTGTTCATAAAGTGCCTAACTGTAATAGGATATCAAATCACATCTAACACGTTTATGTTTACTATGTGGGTTAATCCACACCTCGCTGGGGAAAAAATAATGTCTGGCTCAAAATTTGATAAGGTGAAATTTGGCTACAGTAAAGTCTCCCTAATGCGACCATATGCTTGATTAACCATTTCCCTCATATAAACACATTTTCACGCATTTGCAGAGTAGACCCAGATCAGACGGCTCCTAGAGGAGCGGTCTGATCAGGGTCTGCTCTCTTTGCTAATGGAATGTGATAGATCTATTTCTTTACTTTCTAAAATCGCTACAAAGTTCCTCCTTCCATATTTTATTATATGTATTTTTCTCTTGAATATTTAGTTGGTGTTGAAAGGAATAAACATAGAACAGGGAAATGATTAACCCTTCGCGTCAATATACCTACCTGTAAATAGTGAAGACCCAGATGAGACAGCTCCTGCTGTCTCATCAGGGTCTACACTATTTACAAATTGATTGTGCAACCAGCGCACTCAGCAGCAGTGATTGCACAGTGAAATACTTGTACACAGTGAAGATATATGTAATTATACAACAGGGTATGGGTAAAGAAGGAGAAATGTATTTTAAAATTCAGCAAGCGAAGGGTTAAGATAAGCGTCTGTAAAAGAAAGCGGTTGCTTAATGCAGGATAAGGGTAGTACAGAAAGCTCCTAAAAGGAACTTTCTGCATAACGTTTTGTCCTGCATTAAACTACTACCAATTTTAAAAATCCAGAATTATAATTCTATTGAGTGGTTGTATGAGCGAGACTTTAATGTACTACCGATTCGATCAAGGTCATGATAAACTATTGGCTGAGCGTCAAACAGCGAGTGGTGTCACCGAATGGTCAAGGTCTGCTCTGTTTGTTGATTGACTTTGATATATGTGATTTTTAGTTTACAATTGCTGGTTTCATTGTAAGTATTTTTCCATGAATATCCAGTAGGTACGTGTATTGAAATTTGGAATAAACATAGAACAGGGAAAGGTTTTTTAGCTCAAATTTTATAATGGTGTCACGAACAGGGATTTTTTTTAATTGGCAGAAACTGCAAGCATGTTGAATCATAAGCAATCAGAACAGATCCTGATCAGTCGGCGTCTTTTGGAGCCGACTGAACTGGGTCTACTCTGTTTGCAAAGGTACCGAGTGGCGTCTATATGGAGTAAAGGGTTAAAACGTGAGATTGGTAATTGACTATTTGCAGATTTGTCGATAAACGATAAATGTATATATCTGCTGTAATAAATTTGCTGGTGATGACAAAGGAACGCTTTAAATTTTAACCCTTTCACTGTTCTATATTTATTCCGAATTTCAATACTTACTGAATATTATGGAGAAAATAGAAACTAAATAAACAGATCTACCAAATCCATTAGCAAACAGAACAGACCCTGATCAGACGGCTCCTATAGGAGCCGCCTGATATTGGTCTACTTTGTTTGCTAATGCGCGAAAACTCGTTTATATGAAGGAAAAGGATAATAAAAGGACCGATTTCTTACCCAAAGGAAAGCTATTCATTAGCAAAGATATTGTTGATACAAGGAACATTATTCTTAAAGGAACGTTATATTTATTCCCAAAGGAATGCTATTCTTAATCAAAGGAATGCTATTCTTAACCTCTACTCCAAAATGTGCCCTTATATGCCTTTGCGGACAGGGTAGATCAAGATTAGACTGCTCATGTAGGAACCGTCTGACCAGGGTCTGCTCTTTTTGCTTATGAAATTCTTCAGTTTTTGTCATTGTCAGTATTTCCTGTGTTCATGTGCCGTTTTAAAAATTAATCTAACTAAAATTCACGTTGTCATTATTTCATACACGAATATTCATGGATTAAAGGATCACTCTCCGACTTTAAAATTACACAAAAAGTAATATCCGTTACAAAGAATATACAGAAAAAATCTCACTACACTATAGCGGCCACTAAATTAATCAAGTATTTTGTGTTGAAGGCAGGTGGCTGCTTAAAGCAAGGTGAAAGTAAAACAGAACGCTCCTATAGGAGCATTCTGTTTTACTTTCATCTTGCTTTAAGTAGCCACCTGCCTTTAACACAAAATACTTGATGTAATTTAGTGACCGTTTTAGAGAGGTTTTACTGTAGGTTTTAAGTAGCCGCCTGTCCTAAATACCAACTACACATGTAATTAACACAATCTAGTGGTCGTTATAGAGAGGTTTTACTGTATTCGAGGTATTCTGTTCTACCGTGTGTGCACTTACAATAGAACCTGTCTTAAGCGACCATTCATTTATTGAACATATGGGTCTTAAAAAAGCACGTGGTTGCTTAATGCAGGCCAACGTAATACAGGAAGCTCCTACAAAAAAAACTTTCGGTGTTACTTTAGACCTGCATTAAACTTTCACACGCTACAGACCCATAATTAGATCTCTTTTTGATGGTCGCTTAACTCATTCCCTCATACTGACGCATTTTGACTCCTCTGCAAAATCACTTTTTGAGACAATTGTGATAAATAGTTTCAAAATAAATAGTTTCAATGGTTTCAAAACTACACATTTCTATGTTTTCCTTTTCTCTAGTAAATGCTCTTTTTCGGTAGATTTATTCAAAGAGGTTGGGTCTAAAAATAGTCTAGAATGGAATGGGTTAAGACATGTTCTACTGTATACACATACTGATGCTTTAACCCTTTCCCTCAAATAAACGTGTTTTCACGCATTTGCAAACAGAGTAGACCCAGATCAGACGACTGCCGTCTGATCAGGGTCTACTCTGTTTGCTTATGGAATGCGGGTCGGGACATGCCAATTGCCATTTGCTAAACTGCCATTTGCCAAATTAAAAATTTACGAACGTGTTCTTCTCGCTAACAGATGTACATAGATTGGGTATATTACTGTTTAGGTAAGGATACACACCACATTGTAGAATGAAGCCCACCAATATGTCTAATCCTTAGATCCGCCAATCACTCTTCAGAGAAAAGAAACTAGAATTAATGACAATATGGCAATTAGCAACTGGCATTCAGCAATTGGCATTTGGCAAATTAGCAATTGGCATTTGGCAAATTAGCAATTGACATTTAGCAACTGGCAAATAAGCAATTGGCATTTAGTAATTGGAATGGCCCGATCCGCATTCCATACCGCTGATCTGGATCCTGAAAATGCAATGTGGTGGCGGTACTTGACTTACTAAACATACCATCAAATTTGCCGGGTACCAGCAAGCACTCTTCAGAGAAAAGAAACTAGAATAAATGGCAATTAGCAACTGGCAAAAAGCAATTAGCATTTGGCAAATTAGCAATTGGCATTTAGCAACTAGCAAAAAAGCATTTGGCAAATTAGCAATTAGCATGTCCCGACCCGCATTCCATAGTTTGCTAATAGAATTTGTTAGATCTGCTTCTTTGCTTTCTAAAATGTCTACAATGTCCCACCTTGCCTATTTCTTTATAACTCTTTTGTTAATGAATATTCATTAGGTATTGAAATTTGAAATAAACATAGAACAGGGAAAGGATTAACGCAGATGCATACCAAACTCTTGCTTCCGCTCCCATGACTGCACCAAGACACAATGACGACCGTGGCACCAAAACAAACTGAATTTTGTTTGTACATTGATCACAAGTGTTTACACATTGACCATATTAAGTGTTTATCCACTGTGATTATATATTGACCATTAGTGTTTGCACTCAGACCATTATTTGGTGAAAGTGTTTTGATTGCAATGTCAAGTCGAACCTTTAGCGTGGTAACGGCTTATCGGTCACGGGTGGGATAAACAGTAGAATCCAGAAGAGACCGTGTAATAAACGGACTTCTCCTGTGGGTCGCACTGACACTAGATCGAAACAGACTATAGTCTATTTGCAACACATATTACACCATTTCATAGGTTATTAATATATAGGTGTTATAAATAGACTATAAGTCTTTTTCGATCTAGTGTCAGTGGTGGGTCCATACAGCTTTGCACTCAAACTGCAGTTTGAAGAAAACATAACGACATCATGAATTTATATTCTTTGAACCCCTTCCTCCATAGGCTATTTTTAGACCCAATCTCTTTGAATGAATCTACCCAAAAGGAGCATTTACTAGAGAAAAGTAAAATTTTGTAGTTTGAAACCATTGTGATAACTAGAGCATTTGCTCCTATAGGAGCAAATGCTCTATTTATCACAATGGTTTCGAGAAGTGGTTATTACAGAGGCGTAGAAAGGCGTATTTATGGAGGAATGGGTTAAAGTGTTATAAATGCATATGGGCACGGGAAGTTTTGGCCATATCAGAAACAGTAGAATCAGATTTATATAATTTCGTAAGCAAACAGAACAGACCCATATCAGACGGCTCCTATAGGAGCCGTCTCATCTGGGTCTATTCTGTAGGCCTATGCAAAGGCGTAGAAAGGGGGTATTTATTGAGTAAAGGGTTAACATTGTATCTGATGAATATTCATGTAAAATTAACGACATCATGACTATTAATTAGCTATTTTTTTCATACAGGCAAATGAACAAGATAAGTTTTCACCACAGCAGAAACTGTGGAACCATATCTACAGTAAAACCTCTCTATAACGGCCACTAAATTGTGTTAATTCGTTGGTATTTAGGGAAGGTGGCTGCTTAAAGCAATGTGAAAGTAAAACAGAACGCTCCTATAGGAGCGTTCTGTTTTACTTTCATCTTGCTTTAAGCAGCCACCTGCCTTTAACACAAAATACTTGATGTAATTTAGTGACCGTTTTAGAGAGGTTTTACTGTATATTATTTCACATAAGCAACCATAGCAGACCCTGATCAGATACTGTTTCTACAGTAGTTGTCTAATCTGGATCTACTTTGTCTGCGTATCTATGGAATATAGGATTAAATAAAACAAATGGGCGAGGAGACTTTCGCTTAGTCTGCAAACTACTAACACTTAACACATTTGCATACAGAGTAAACCTAGATCAGACGGCTCATATAGGAGCCGTCTACTCAGGGTCTGCTCATGGAATTATATAAATCTGATCCACACATTCTGTCACGACCAAAACTTCCTGTGTTCAAGTACAGTTGTTAAAACAAAATTGTCTGATTGACATTCATGATTTCATAATATCGTGCAGGAAACGGCAACACATTCTCTAGCTAGTCAAGACATGACCGATAATCGCAAATGGCTCGAATCAAAGACAAGTTGTCGCGTATCTCACCATGATCTTAGATAAAACAGTCCAATCCATATAAACCGGAATTTTATAAAAGAACAATTTAGGTCTTTATAGACAGGTGACTGCTTAATGCAGGGTGAATGTCATACAGAAAACTCTCATGGGAGCTTCCTGCATGACTTTCAACCTGCATTAAGTTGTCACCTGTCTAAAAGACCGATTCTTAACCAAATTCAATGTCCGGTTTGGAGGGGGTTTACCGTGCATAGCTGATAGATGATTATAGTAGAACTATTTCCCTGTTCTATATTTATCCCAAATGTCAATACCTACTGAATAACCATGGACTAATTAGTTACAATGAAATATGGAAAGTGGAATATTGTAGCCATTTTAGAAAGTAAAGAAACTCAAATTCCATTAGCAAACAGAGCAGATCCTGATCAGACGGCTCCTATAAGAACCGTCTCATCTGGGTCTACTCTTGTTTGCCAATGCGTGAAAACGCGTTTAAATGAGGGAAAGGGTTAAACCGGAATTATATCTATAAATGAACAATTTTGTTCTATTTAGGCAGGTGATTGCTAAATGGAGGGTGAAAGTCTTGCTTTCAACCTGCATTAAGCTGTCACCTGTCTGAATAACCGTTTCAATACCATATTTAACCCATTCCTCCATAGGTTATTTTTAGACCCAACCTCTTTGAATGAATATAACCAAAAGGAGCATTTACTAGAGAAAAGTAAAATTTTTAGAATTTTGTAGGTGAAACCATTGCGATAAATAGAGCATTTGCTCCTACAGGAGCAAATGCTCTATTTATCAAAATGGTTGCAAGAAGTGGTTATTACACATGCGTAGAAAGGCGTATTTATGGAGGAAAGGGTTAATGTCTGGTTTAGAGGGGATTCACTGTACACAGCTGATAGCTTCATCTCTTTTCCCTGTTGAATATTCATGTAAGAAATAACGACAAAATGGATATTTATTAGCTGAGCTTTTATAATGGCAGGTGTATACACGATGTTCTGATGTTGATAGGATTTGTAGAGTCGGAGCTATTATAATTTCATAAACAAACCACACCCTTCAGTAGTCGTCTGATCTGGATCGGCTCTGTTTGCAAATGCGTGCAAAGGCGTTTGTTTGAGGGAAACTGTTAATCCTTTACTTCATATATACGCCTTTTAACCCTTCGCTTGATGTTCACGTCAATATACCTACCTGTAAATAGTGAAGACCCAGATGAGACAGCTCCTGCAGGAGCTGTCTCATCAGGGTCTGCACTATTTACAAGTTGATTGTGCAACCAGTGCATTCCACAGCAGTGATTGCACAGAGAAATACGTGTACACAGTGAAGATATATGTAATTATAACACACGGCATGGGTAAAGAAGGAGAAATGTATTTTAAAATTCAGCAAGAGAAAAAGTAAAGTACCTACAGTTATAGTCTACTTTCAGTCCGAATGACCGTTCAGCCGACTGTACATTAACATCTTTATTAACTCATTCCCCTATAAACCTATTGACCCAACCTCATATTTCAATCTACCTAACAGGAGCATTCACTATAGAAAAGGAGAATTTTAGAATTGTGTAGTTTTTAAACCATTGTGATAAATAGAGCATTTGCTCAATAGGAGCAAATGCTCTATTTATCACGGTGGTTTCAAAAATGAGTTTTTAGAGGCGCAAACAAGCGTCAATATAATAGAATGGGTTCACAAAGTAAACCGAGTTCATACGACCCCTGTAGCAGCCGTCTGATCAGGGTCTGGTCTGCATGCCTATAGAATAATATAGATATGAATCTACAGTTTCTGTCATTCTACAGTTTCAGCGAATTTGGTACACGTAATGATTTTTTAAAACGAAGCAGATGAAAAGAAAAATGCCCCCAATGCAACAATGCCAGTAATAGGTGTATACAGTAAACCCCATCTAAACTGGAATTCTAGTAGATAAGAATTTAGATACCTTTAGGCAGCTGACCGCTTAATGCAGGGTGAAAGTCATGTATAAAGCTCCTCTAGGAGCTTTCTGCATGACTTTCACCTTGCTACCTGTCTTCAAGACCGATATTTATACTAAATTTAACGTCCGGTTTAGAGGGGTTTTTCTGAACTAGTAATAGTATTTTGTCAGTCAATGTTACACTCTCAATTCAATGGGCAGTAAGATGTATCGAGAAATAGAGCCAATGGGATTGTAGCCTAGGTGAAATCGAGCGTTTCCACTGATTTTCCCGATATCTATCGATTATACCTCATTGTAGTTTGAAAACTCGTCGAGGGATTTACATGTATCGTCCTGTCTTTAAAAAGCTATGTATTAAATTTCTAAATATTCAGTTCAACATCTGAAGCACGTGATATTGGATACGTTTGTTTTACAAAAAGTTCAGCGTGTACAAGGTATGTTCTTTTTAAATGTTTAAAGATCAATTCATTCATCCTCTCGCTAACCCTGACCTGCATGACTAGCATCTGCAAACAGCTTGGATCCAGACGAGGCGCCGAGTAACCCGATATCTCCTCTGGATCCAAGCTATTTGACACTCGGTCAATAGTTTCTCAAAAGCTTGATCGAATCGTTATTGAATGCTTAAAAAATGTGAACGTTTTAGGTGTCAAATTCAGAGTAAATCGCACGTATATTTCGTGCGCGTGTTTATCCTTCTACTCCATAAATATGCCTTTTCACACCTTTGCAAACAAAGTAGATCCAGATCAGGCGGCTCTTACAAGAGCCGTCAGATAAGGGTCTGCTCTGCTTGTTTATGAAATGATATAGATCTGATTCTACAGTCTCTTCTATGGCCGGAGATTCCCGCGTTCATGTCTCATTATAAAATTAATCTAATGAATAATTATGATGTCACTTTTTCTTACATGAATATTATTGAAGTAAATGGTTATTGTACGCCGACCGTATAAAGTTCGTAACAGTACAATCCCCTATTGTATCCAGGCGCGTAGCTAACGATATGCATTTATGCACGTGCGTAACATCGATTTGAAAAGTGAAAACATTACTATGGCCTTAATGGAACAAAAACGGATGGCTAATGGGGTAGATTTTGATAACCGTTAGATACCTTGACATGTAAACGTTAACACATTTTCTCGTATTGTGCCTTTTGACGACTCTGTAAAAGTCATCCTTTGAAACCATTGTAATTAATAGAGCATTTGCTCTGTTTATCACAATTATTTAAAAACCACACAATTCTAAATTTCCCCCGGGGAGAGCATGCCCTCGGACCCGTATAGCCACAGTGCGTACACTGCATTTGGATTCAGCTACGCTACTGGTATCTGGACCACAGGGGTCTGGACCGCTTCATGGGGGTCTATATGTACTATATAATAACGTTATTATATAGTACATATAGACCCCCATGAAGCGGTCCAGACCCCTGTGATCTGGACCTGTATTCACCAGTACATTTTTATCCTACTGTACAAAAATGGTGGCTGCTAAAACAGCTGTATCCATGCTTATAAAACATTTTAGTTGAGTCCGAGTTCGTTCTCAAGTTTTTGATTGGTCACTCAAATCTGACCAATCAAAAGCTTGAGAACGAACTCAGATTCAAATATAAAGCTTTATAAGCATGGACCCTGACTTTTTACATACAGTAATATCTTGATACTTCAAAAATTTAGTAATGAAGAATTAAAACCATTTTAGGGCAGGTGGCTGCTTAACCCTTTCCCTCATATAAACGTGTTTTCACGCATTTGCAAACAGAGTAGACCCAGATCAGACGGCTCCTAGAGGAGCCGTCTGATCAGGGTCTACTCTGTTTGCTAGTGGAATTTGAAAGATCTGTTTCTTTTCTTTCTAAAATGGCTACAATGCTCCACCTTCCATATTTCATTATAACTATTTTGTACATGAATATTCAGTAGGTATTGAAATTTGGGCTAAATATAGAACAGGGAAAGGGTTAATACAGAGTAAAGATCATGCAGAAAGCTCCTATAGAGCTTTCTGCATGACTTTTACTCTGTATTAAGCTGCCTCCTGTCTTAAAGACCGATAATGATACTTGTTTTAGTGTTCGAAGTTACTCCGAACGGGGTTTTACTGTACTTTCAATTCTATGGTGGCATATATCTGATACCACTTAACCACTTAATTATCTTGAAAGTTTCCTGTTAATATCTTCTGTAGGAGCCTTTGATTAAGGTCCGCCCTGTTTGCAAATGAAATAATGCAGATCTGATAGTACAGTACATTGTATATGTCAGTATAACAATTTGCCTTGTTCATGGTGCCAATATAAAAATTCAGTTAATTATATTCATAGTGTCATTATTTTTTGTCTGAATATTTATAGGGCACAGGGTTAAGAATATTCGTACAAACATTTGTTTGTTACACTTTACATGATTCATAAACGTTATTTAGATAGAAGGCCCAGGTGAGATACATCCTACAGGAGCTGTCAGAACAAGGTCTGCTCTGGGCCGTTTGCTTATACAATTATATAGATCTGTATCCATGCTTATAAAACTTTTTAGTTGAGTCTGAGTTTGTTCTCAAGCTTTTGGATGGTCATATTTGAGCCATGGGCTCAAATCTGACCAATCAAAAACTTGAGAACGAACTCGGAAAAAGCTTTTTAAGCATGGACCCTGATTCTCTACAGCATCTGTAATGAGAAAAGGTTTCGTTAGCTCGTCGGTCGGGATTGGCAGGAGATTGACTAATTCGTCAGGAAGAATAAGATACTGGCAGAATAATGGCTAACTCTTCAGGACCAGACTGTCAGACTAATGGCTAACTCTTCAGGTCGAGATTGTCAGACTAATGGCTAACTCTTCAGGACGAGACTGTCAGACTAATGGCTAACTCTTCAGGACGAGACTGTCAGACTAATGGCTAACTCTTCAGGACGAGACTGTCAGAATAATGGCTAACTCTTCAGGTCGAGATTGTCAGAATAATGGTCAACTCTTTGGGTCAATTAACTTGGCTGATTAACTCTTTAAGTCGGGATTGTCAGGATAATAGTAAAGTCGTAAAATGTGGATTGGCAGGATAATGATTAACTCATAGGGCTAATGAAAGACTCATCAGGTCGCGATTGGCTGGATAATGGTTTAACTCGACAGGTTGGTACGATAACTGTAAAGGGTTGGCAGGATATTGTTAACTCGTACGGTTGTGATTTTCAGGATAATAACTTAACTCTTCAGGTCGGGATTGGTAGGATAAAGAATAAACTCGTCAGGTCGGGATTTGTCGGATATTGGCAAATTTTTTCAGGAAGGGATTGGCACGGTAATTTATAACTCTTCATGCTGGCATTAGCGGGATAATAGTTAACTGTTCAGGTCGGAATTGACGGGCTTGGAAAAACAATGGCAACCTCTTCATAGACAGGATAATGATTAAATCGTCGTAATTGACAGGATAATAGCTAGCTCGTGTTTCTATCGTTTACTCGTAGGTTTGACACCATGACCAGCTTCTGTCCAGCAAGTATCCACAGGAATACATCCCTATCCAGACTGAAGCAGACTCTTTTGTTAACTTTGGTATCTATGGTTCTCTCAGTAACGATTATCATGCGAGTGACAAAGGCAGTACAGAAATGTTCATACGGCGAAACTGTTCGAGTTGTCCAAGAGCTAGTAAGTATTAATCAGTTCCCTCATATTTTGAAACCATTGTGATAAATAGAGCATTTGCTTCATAGGAGCAAAATGAATGTTCTATTTATCACAATCATGTGAAAACTACACAATTCTAAGATTTACCTTTTTGCTAGTAATGCTCGTTCAGTATATTTATTCAAAGAGGTGTAATACCTCGGTATCTCGTCAGAATCCTTGCTGTTTGAAACTCAAGTCACTTTATTTCATCACCAAACCCTATACGGTGACCACGCTTTAGAACCGTCTCTTCGAGACGATTCTAAAGAGTGGGGTCACAGTACATGTACATGTATAGGGTTTGGTGGAGAAATGACGATTTCAGTATTTGGGTACGCACCTTTATCTGTAGCTCTGATTTTTTGTATATTACAAATCATGAACGTGTAGTTTCTATTAATGAGCATCGCTTGGCAGGGAATGTTGCTGATGAGAACTATGTATTATACATTACCTATACAACCGTTGAATTAAGGCTATCGTGATAAGAATATCAAAACAGCTGCATCATTATAGCCAGTGACACGCATGTGCTGTCATTGACAGCCAGTGTAGACCCAGGTCCGAGGGTTCCTACAGGAACCCTCTGATCAGGGTATGTACTGTTTGTCATTCAGAATCCCCTAGCAACTTAAAGCATTTTTAATCCATATAGTGGATTCTATTGTTTCCACTCTGAAAATTCTGGGTTGAAAAGGTTGTTAATTCATACACACGTGACAATTTACCTTACCCCATGTTCGCATTGACTTTGTATTTGATTGGGTTTCTTTTCTGTTCTAGTGCACTTCGTACAGACGGGGCCAACTTCATGGCAATATGTGCAATCGCTTGTGCGAGGAAGACGTTTTTACGTATGAATTTTGTGGGCAGGATGATTCTTCTGACAAATTTGTCTTATCAATGGGGTGCCATGGCTGCAATCTCGGAAAAGATGTATCAAACGTGATAATGAAAGGAAGTTTTCATGCTGAACAACTACAAAACATCACAAGGAATTTATTTGTAACGTCCAAACCATTACATCTCATAATTTTACAAACAGAGAAATTGATAAATAAACATTTGATATCACATCTTGGTGAAAGCTTGCCGGGGACAAAAGACGTACTGTCCAAACTGCTTGGTGCGGATTTCAATGCATGGGCGTCAGAAAAACCACGTGACACTATTCTGACAATGTTACGAACGCTTGTGTCTCTATCAATGCAGCCAGAGTACGCAAAAATGGCGGCACTGGGACCAACTCCATACTTACCCAAACTTTACGGATTCTGTGGCAAGGCTTTTTTCGTCGAAAATACCCCATCCTTAAACCAGCAAGGTTATATAATTCCATACAAATCCGTTTCAGAAATTGTCTCTATGCGCCTTTCTCTGGCATCTTGGTCTGAGAGAGCAAAAGCTGCTTTGAATCTCCTTTCCGTCCTTCAAATATTAGAGAGTTCCGGAACACCACCTGTTCATATTTGTGACTTAGAAATCAGAAATACAGGTATTACTTCCGGTGGAAATGTGGTTTTTCTTGATATAGATAAGGCGAGGTATGACATGGTGTTTGCAGGGAGGAAATGCAAAACGGATTTTTCTTGTGGAATTGAAACGTGCATGGGTCGCTGTGACACAGACAATGGAGTCTGTTTGCCTGATAGGATCAACAATAACCTCCAAGTGAGTGTACTTGAATTTGGAAAGATGTTTTGTTTTCTCTAATGCTGTAAAATCCTCTAAACCGGACATTTTATTTATTATCATTACCTATCTGTTAGACAGATGTCAACTTAATGCACGCGGGGGGGGGGGGGGGGGATGCAATGCAGAAACTCCATTTGGAGCTTTCTGTATCACATATATCATACATGAAGGCACTACCTGCATTGAAAGATCTAAATTCATCTTCATTTAAATTCCGGTTTATTGGGGCTTCTATATATCTATCTATCTATCTATCTATCTATCTATCTATCAGATATATATATCTGTCTCTGTCTGTCTGTCTGTATGTCTATCTGTCTGTCTGTGTGCCGGCATGTCTGTTAATTTGCATATTTTTTATAATGGCGTTTGAACAAAAGAAATTTCTGTCATTGCAGAAACGGTAGCATCAGATGTATATTATTCCACATTAACAAATAACACTGATCCTGACCAGACACCTCTTACATGAGTTGTCTCAGTTGGATCTACTCTGTTTGCAAATGTGTACATGTAAAAACTACTTTACTTAGATTTTCTATAAACTAGATTAAGTATCTACAGTCCGTTAACAAGACCGTACACCACAATATGAGCAAATATCTGCAGTCCGTTGACAAGACCGTACACCACAATATGGGCAAATATCGAACAGTTCGCATTAATCTAGAAATAACATGGACATTTTGGAGTGTTTGTAGTAGTCTATCCCCTGTTACAATGTAATATAATGTTCGTTTTCAAAACTTGTCGCCTGATTCAATTCTAAAAAGTACAGCGTTCTTTCGTGTTTTTATTTGTTTGTTTTTATTTCCCCTTTTCACTTTTAAATACGGTGTTCGATTGTCAAACAGTTTTAATGTGGATAAGACGCCGAGTGACTCGGTATCTCATCAAGATCCAACCCGTTTGAGAAGGTCAGTGGTATTGACATGGTTAATCTGTACGATATTGGTCTCGCCGATCCCATTCAGGTTTCTATGTATTTACGGAAGTGCTTTATTTTAATGGAATGTTATAACAAAAACCAGTGGCACACAAATATACTTAACCACAAATAAACAAATAAAATTCCTTTACACTGATATTGGTTTAACCCTTACAGTGCGGGAAAATATTAACTTATGTCCTTTGCAAACAGTGTAGACTCAGATGAGAGGGCTCAAAGAGGAACTATCTCATCAGCTAGGGTCTGCACTGCATGTTACACTTTTCTTTAAAAAACCCACCTTAAATATTCACAATAAGCTTGACCTGTTTGAATGTTGGAAATTCAGTGTTGTAAGGGTTAACGTATTCAGCTGCTTAAGGGTTAACGTGTTCAGCTGCTTTAGGGTTAACGTGTTCAGCTGCTGTAAGGGTTGACGTGTTCAGCTGCTGTAAGGGTTAACGTGTTCAGCTGCTTAAGGGTTAACGTGTTCAGCTGCTGTAAGGGTTGACGTGTTCAGCTGCTGTAAGTGTTAACGTGTTCAGCTGCTGTAAGGGTTAACGTGTTCAGCTGCTTAAGGGTTAACGTGTTCAGCTGCTGTAAGGGTTAACGTGTTCAGCTGCTGTAAGGGTTAACGTGTTCAGCTGCTGTAAGGGTTAACGTGTGCAGCTGCTGTAAGGGTTAACGTGTTCAGCTGCTGTAAGGGTAACGTGTTCAGCTGCTTAAGTGTTAACGTGTTCAGCTGCTTAAGGGTTAACGTGTTCAGCTGCTTAAGGGTTAACGTGTTCAGCTGCTTAAGGGTTAACGTGTTCAGCTGCTTAAGGGTTAACGTATTCAGCTGCTGTAAGGGTTAACGTGTTCAGCTGCTGTAAGGGTTAACGTGTTCAGCTGCTGTATGGGTTAACGTGTTCAGTTGCTTCATGTTTAAACCTTTATCTGATAGAAATACATTTTTACGCAACTGCATACAGAGTAAACACTGTAGGAGCTATTTGATCTTTAGTACTCTGTTTACTTTTTGAATAATTATGATCTGATGCTTCATTTTCTGCTATGGCCCAAATATTCATTATTACTGTGTCATTGTACATTTCATCATTAACACGCCTTCCCCGCCCTCCAGTGCAGCTATGCCATATGCATTTACAGTTTGAATGTAGATGAGACGACGAGTAACTCGGCCTGGTATCATGATCCAAACTGTTTGACACTATGTTGATAAAGAAATTGAATACCGACTCTAAAACTTGTAGCAGACGAAAATGTGTCCAGCAGACGACAATGTTGGCACTGAAAGGGTAAATACACAAAAAAGTCAAATTCAATTCAGCCTTTCAGGTAAAGGTTAATCACTATTGGTGAAATTATGAAAATATTTGTAAACAGTGTGTAGCGACCGAGTTGCCATGTTCTATTAGGTTTAACGCTTTCGCTGCTAATATCGCATCTGTGATTACCTATGCAAACAGTTTGGATCTGGATGAGACGCCGAGTAACTCGGCGTCTCACCAGGATCCAAATTGTTTGTTACTGTGACTATGTTTTTGAAATAAAAATGAAAATGAAAATAAAGAATATATAAATTGTAGCAGACGAAAAATTATCATACAACAGAATTTGGCAGCGAAAGAGTTAATCATTTACTTGATGAATATTCGTGCAAGAAATAATGACATCGGAAATAGTTATTGGCTGATTTTAGCCGGATTTTCGAGAAAAATCTCGACTTATAGTTTGGCGAAAAAACGAGCGGGCGGGCGGGCCCGTCTTTAACAACCCTTTAACATTGCTTATAACTTCTGAATAACTTAAGCTAGACAAGTCATATTTGGTATGCAGATAGCTTCGGCGAAGGCCTTTCACTTGATTCAAGGAAACATGAAATCAGGTCAAGGTCACTGTTTCGAAAACGTTGCCGTTTTAATAAACTTTAACGTTGCTATAACTTCTGAAATACAACTGCTAGACAATTCATCTTTGATATACAGATGACTTTAGCCTTTCACTTGATATTAAGATATTTGAAATTAGGCCACGGTCAAGGTTACTATTATGACAAGTTGGTCATCGTTGAAAAACTTCAACATTTTGTCTTAACTTCTGAACCATATATGCTAGACAATTCATATATGGTATGGAGATAGCTTTGGTGAAGGCCTTTCAGTTGATACAAGGATACATGAAATTGGGTCAAGGTCAAGGTCACTATTTTGAAAACTTGACTGTTTTTAACAAACTTTAACATTTTGCTATAACTTCTGATCCACACACGCTAGGCAATTCACCTTTGGTATTCATATAGCTTTGATAAGGACCTTACGGATGACATAAAGATGCCTGAAATCAGGGCAAGGTCACTATTTTGAAAACTTGGCTGTCATTAAAATTGTGTTATAACTTCTGAACTACATATACTAGACACTTTATATTTGGTATGCATACAGATTGGGTGAAGGTCTTTCAGTTGATACAAGGATACATGAAATCGGGTCAAGGCCACTGTTTTGAAAACTTTGCCGTTTTTAATAAACTTATTTTTTTGTTATAACTTATGATCTGCAGAAGCTAGGCAATTCATTTTGGGCATGCATATACATGTAGATTGGTTGAAGGCCTTTCAGTTGATAGAAGAATACATGAAATCAGGTCACGGTCAATGTTACTTTTTTGAAAACTTGGTCGCCTTTAACGGACTTTAACATTGCATATAAGTTAAGTACTGTAAATGCAGGGCAATTCATTTTTGGTACATGTATGTAGATGGCTTGGGTGAAGGCCTGTCAGTTGATATGATATATGAAATCAGGTGAAGGTCATTATCTTGAAAATACAGTTAACTGGGGTTTTTTTCATTGTGAATTTTACATAAGTGTAACAAAAAAAACTCTAAATGCAGTCATCATCTCACGTAAAATAAGCATAATCATTTCCCTAATCATTAGGTAAATTGTTAATGCAAAAGAAAAATCCGGCTTTAATGCGGTTTACGCCTTTTTTGCGTGTTTATACATGTAATGCCATGTTAACATATGGTTTTATGGCGATATCAGAAACTAGAGAATTATATGTCTGTAATTACATACGCAATAGAGCAGACTCTGATCTGCAGGAGCCTTGTGATCTTGGTCTGCTCTGTTTTTAAAGGCGTGAAATTGTGTATCTATGGAATAAAGCGCTAAATGTATTGCAGTCTGCTGACATATTGATCGGCTTAACCCTTTGGGTGCCAAATTTCTAATTGTCGTCTGCAATCCAATTTTGTTAAAACATTCGGCAAAATAAGGAAATAAGATAAGTACATGCAAATTCCAAAGGAATAAATCACAAATATAGAGTCTGAGACAAAAAGTGCAGTCCCTGATCAGACGCCGTCTTGAAAATGCGTCGTGGTGGATTTTTGCGACATTGGCGGTGAAAGGGTTATGGTTTGTAATGATGTGATTCCAGCCATGGCTGAACTGTAGAATCAGATGAACATTATTTCATAAGCTATAGGAGCCGTCTGATCTGGGTCTAGTCCTAAAGGTTGAAGAAAGGGTTAAATACTGCTTAGCACTCTGAATTCGGAATGGATAAAATATGTGTTGATTATTAGACCTCTCGAAAATTGAGACAAATTACTGTTTATAGTCCCTTTCGGCGCCAAATCGTTACTTGTAGTCTGCAAATCAATTTTGTTAAATCATTCGGTAAAATAAGGAAATGAGATAAATAAAAGCAAATTACAAAGGAATAAAGCACAGATATGAGACAAAAAGTGAAGTCCCTGGTCAGACGTCACCTTGAAAGGCGGCGACTGATCTGGGACTGCACTATTTACCGTGGTGCATTGGCGACATTGGCGGTGAAAGGGCATGACAGATACCTGTAAACAACGTGTTAATCATTTGTATCGGTCGCACAGTAGAATCCCTATAAACCGGACGTTAAATTTAGTGCAAATATCGGTCTTGGGGACAGATTACAGCTTCCTGCAGGGTGAATGTCACACAAAAAGCTCCTCTAGGAGCTTTCTGTATGACTTTCACCCTGCATTAAGCAGCCGCTTGCCTAAAAGTACCCATTTTTTTCTCTACTAGAATTCCGATTTAGAGGGGTTTTACAGTACATAGATGTGTCCCCTATCAAGCGAGAACACTTTGAATGGTACTGGTGTATCCATAGTCTGCCTTCACGTAATTGAGACGCCTTTCGATGCCTTTGCAACACTTAGTACAGTCAAACCTCTCTATAATGGCCACTAAATTCTGTTAATTAGTTGGTGTTTAGGACAGGTGGTTGCTTAAAGCAAGGTGAAAGTAAAACAGAACGCTCCTATAGGAGCGTTCTGTTTTACTTTCACCTTGCTTTAAGCAGCCACCTGCCTTTAACAAGAAATGTTGGGTGTAATTTAATGGCCGTTATAGAGAGGTTTTACTGTACGTCCAAATCAGACGGTTCTTGTAGGAGTTGTTTAATCAAAGTATCTGCTTGCTTATGGAATTATATAGATCTGATTCTACAGTTCGTGTCACGGCCAACCTATTCCCTGTTCATGTATCATTAGAAAATCAGTTAGTTGGTCATTAGTTTCTCTATAGCTTGGTCGAATCAAGACTCAAGAGTATTCAACATTGTCCCAGATCCAACTTTTTTGTTTGGTTAATTGTGTCAAAACTAATAACAAATTCGCTTGTAGCGTCACAGGGGTCTATACCGCTTTATGGCAGTCTTATACTATACAATACAGTACATATAGACCCCATGAAGCGGTACAGACCCCTGTGGGTAGCATGTAGGATGGTTTAGTTTCCAGAGCAACAGATAAAGGTGCGTACCCAAATACTAAAACCGCCGTCATTTCTCCACCAAACCCTATGTTATTACCATTCTTTCGAATCGTCTCGAAGAGACGATTCTTAAGAGTGGTCACAGCATAGACTTAAAAGACGTTATTATAGAAAATGGTTTTATTTACGCTTCTTGTCCGGACCCCTGGTTCCATTATAAATACAGTAAAACCTCTCTATAACGGCCACTAAATTGTGTTAATTAGTTGGTATTTAGGACAGGTGGCTGCTTAAAGCAAAGCGAAAGTAAAACAGAACGCTACTATAGGAGCGTTCTGTTTTACTTTCACCTTGCTTTAAGGAGCCACCTGCCCTAAAAACAAAATACTTGATATAATTTAGTGGCCTTTATAGAGAGGTTTTACTACACGATAAAAACAAGGATACCAACGAATCCAAGAATGGCAAACCTTATGTTTTTCTAAGTATTTTAAATTTGCATTTTCAGGCAGTGTGCAAGAAACTTTTTGTCGGCCATTACAAAGGCGTGTTTGGATTACTTCGGTTTCCTCCGGCATCAATCAAAGACGAACTTACACGAGTGCTTGACCAATGCGTTCATCCTGCAAAGTATCCGTATAGTTCCAAGTCCAGGCCTCATGCAGCAAGTCCAGAAATTCTTGAAAAGTTGAGATTGCTTCTGATACAGAGTATAAAGGACTAGGGGTTAGACTTGGAAGTCGGTACAATCTTTGTAAACAGCCCGGATGTAAATGAGAAACCAAGCAACTCTGATCATCAGAATCTAAACTGTTTGGCCAAATTATTTATTGCAGATTGTATTTTCTGAATATGAAACAGGGTTTTTATTATAGTTCTCTTCATTTAATCTGGTGAGGAACTGCTCAGTTCGAAGTGCGTACTTGTCCCTTTTCTGCGGGATTGATGTTTGTGGTAGGTAAACGCCGTCTGGTGTATGTATCTTCCATTCTATATATACCCAGATATACCAAATTGGGTCTGATAATACAACATGTGATGGCGGAGTGTCACGTGATACTATATCCCAATCCCTGATTCACATTGCCCTGCCTTGCCTTGTCCCTTTGCCCCTATCTTTATTTTTACCATAGTTGGTGTAGAAAGATCCTGCATGAATACAAAGGTTGGAGATACTTTTGGGTCTAGGGGCTAAGGTCGACGTCAAAACCAATTTCCAGCTCATTTTTACTAAATATAAAAACCCGGTTTCCAGTCACTGCCAGTGTTTCATAAATATTTACTGTTAAATTGTTTTAGTAGTACATGTAATGCCATATATTTCCTAGAGCTTGTCTGATGTATTAACCATTTACTCCATTGATATTCATGTAACGAATAATGACATCACGAAAATTAATAGCATGAATCTTATAATGGCATAAACACATAGCAAATTCAGGTCATGGCAGAAACTGTATCGTGGAATCTATACTCAATAAGCAAACATCAGATTCTGTTCAGGCGGTTCCTACAGGAGTCGTCTGATCTGTGTCTCATCTGTTTGCAAAGGTCTTATAAGTTAAAAGGCGTATTTACGGAGTAATGCAAAATCAAACCACTTTATATTGCTATTACGCTTAATATACAAACGTGTTTAGGGAGATATCGGGAGACTCCATTAGTCATTTGGCGTACAGCTTTACTTTATTTTGCTATTACGCTTTATACACATATATCATTAAGGAGCTATATATTGGGAGTATTCGTTAGTCTTTTGGCTTACATATACATCTACACGTGGGGTTTATATGTTGCTGCAGTGTACATGGAGTTTGTAAAATCCCAGGTTCATGCATTTATACCAGTTAGTGAATAAGTGCAATACTACTTTAGATGGTGCATGTTTGGACAAAATATGTATGTGATCACAAACCAAATAGACATTTCCTTTGGGAGTCCCTCTGCAATGTAAAAAGAACTACAGTTACCTCCTCTAAACAAACGTTCAGCTTAGTACCAATGTCGGTATGTAAGACAGGTGGCAGCTTAATGCAGGGTGAAAAGTCATGCAGAAAGCTCCCAAAGGAGCTGTCTGCGTGACGTTCATCCTCTTATTAATCCTTCGCTTGCTATTCACGTCAATATACCTACCTGTAAATAGTGAAGACCCAGATGAGACAGCTCCTGCAGGAGCTGTCTCATCAGGGTCTGCACTATTTACAAGTTGATTGTGCAACCAGTGCACTCCACAGCAGTGATTGCATAGCGAAATACTTGTACATAGTAAAGATATATGTAGTTATACAACAGGGCATGGGTAAAGAAGGAGAAATGTATTTTAGAATTCAGTAAGCGAAGGGTTCAATACATGTAGTATAAATCTGATTCTGCTATTTCTGGCATGACCAAAACTTCTTGTGTTCATATGCAACTATAAAAAAACAATCAACCAATTAATTTTAATTATGTAAATATTTCTTGTGTGAATATTCATGGGGTATAGAGTTTCTGATAAATTTCAGTTTTATGTGCTAAATTGTATTATCACACATTTCATTTGTTTTCATGTTAACCCTTTCTCCGCCAATGTCGCCAAAATGCACCGCGACAAATAGTGCAGTCCCAGCTCAGGGATTTCACGTTTTGTCTCAAACTATATTTCTTCATCTGTGCTCTATTCCTTTGAAATTTGCTTTTATTTATTTTATTTCCTTCTTTTACCGAAAAAATTAACAAAATTGGATTGCAGACGGCAATTAGAAATTTTGCGCTGAAAGGGTTAACTTTCACTGGTAAGTAGACTCTGAAGTTTTAAATGACTGCTTTTTGGATGTAACATAGCTGAAAGCTGCCATTCCATTTAACTCTTATTGTGCGGGACACTAGTCACTAATGTAGGCCCTATTTTGCAAACAGAGGAGTCCTCTCATCAGGGTATGCACTGTTTGTCATGTTACACTTTAGAAAAATCCCGAAATATTCATCGTAAGCTTGACCTGTTTGAATTTTGGAATAGTCCTTTTGAAAAGTCCGCGTTGTAAGGGTTAATCCTATCCCTGTTCTATGTTTATTCCAAATTTCAATACCTACTGAATATTCATGAGCAAAAAAGTTATAATAAAATACGGAACGTGGGACATTATAGCCATTTTAAAAAGTAAAGAAACAGATCTATCAAATTCTATTAGCAAACAGAGCAGACCCTGATCAGACGGCTGCTCTATGAGCCGTCTGATCTGGGTCTACTCTGTTTGCAAATGCGTGAAAACACGTTTATATGAGGGAAAGGGTTAATATTTGATGTAAATGTAAATACAGTAAAATCTCACTTATACAACCACTCAAAAGAAGTATAGTTCTGGATTTTTAAAAATACAGGACAAATGTTATATGCTTTCTGCATTACTTTTACCCTGCATTAAGAAACCACCTGTTGGGGGTATTTCTGCATTACATTTGTCCTGCATTACAAACTCCCGTGTTAATTAGGTGGTCGTATCAGCGAAACTTTACTGAATTAGCATATTATAAATGACTAAAAATAAAATACGTTCAAACTGAATGACCTCAGTTCTTGTGAGTATTTATCCTGGTCAATTCGCCAATGTCTGTAAAAGTTTGCATCTTTTAGGAGTTGAAGGATATTTTGAATGTCGATTTTAGACAAAAATATATAAAACATTTCCACAAAATGTCTACTCTAATTTCGACAAACTTACAATGTGGATCATTGAAATACAAAACCATTCGACCTATTGAATCTAAATTGAACACATTTCGATATTGTTTGGACACTGCTGTAGAA